>CP125976.1:77879997-78380893 GCA_030063025.1 Avena longiglumis | reverse complement strand
GTATGGCCCCAAGACAATATCAAACTAAGGCGGTCGAATTTAGGAGTGAAAAACAAAGAGTTACGACGCCATAGGTGAAACACTTGAGCACTTCAAAGAGCTAGTGCGGTAAAAGACCCTAATTCTACTACAAATTTCTTTCCTTTGATCTGCCAGAGAACAGAGTTGAAAAACATATTCGGGTTGATGGTTTGGCAAAAGAAAACCTTGCAGTGTGGGAAGCATATCTGCGAAGCTGTGTGTCGTTACGACACAACTTCTGATACAAATCAAGTTTCAACATGCCTTTATGCGCGTTTATTGGCATAAATAGGCATGGGCGAGTCTTTTTTCTTTGGGTTGTGGTTTTCTCGAGAGATGAGAGAGAGGACAGCCTTTAAGTGGCTTTTTAGACAGCTTCCTCGAAGCAATGCATAAGCAAATTGACCCACCAACATAATACAGCCGTACCCGAGGACTGGGCTATGAAGAATGCAATTAAAGCTATTTTCCCCGATAGTGTGCACAAAAATTGCCGCGGACACGCGTGATTAAAGTTTTCAGCCAGAAGCTAGGGTCCTTCTCTTGGGCGTCATCCCGCGAGTCTAGGCCGAGGAGTTCAATGAGTGCATTGATGAGAGCATGACTTTGAAGAGTTCAAAGCAACTTTGATGGCAAGAATGAAAGATTTGTGGGAAGTGGGGATTGTTCAGAATGAAACTTTTGTTTGGTTAAAAAAAATAATGCTCATACATATGGGTTCCATGTTATTTCATGGGAATGCTTCTTTCCCTTTCTTGCGATCTGACTAAATCAAAGGAGTGAAGGATTCAATGTCTGTCCCCAAAAAGGTACATCAATCCCTTTAGACTCTATCAAGCACTTTGTAAGGCAATGTAAGGAGTGATTCCAAAGGCCAAGATTTTTAGGTAGAGAGGGCAGCAATGATTACCTAGGACGGATGAGCTTCGAAGGTGAGGCCATGGTCCCCATTCCCAATAGAGAAGCATGCACTAGCTTTGCTTATACACAAGGGACATCTACTTCTTAGGTTCGTGGGGTGGAATTAAAGCTTATTAGGCGCTACAATGTGCAAGCACAAGGCCGGAACACACATGTACTTGTTGGTTCCTAACAATGCCGTCAGTGCTACCTTATGGCTCCCAGGACATACATGGTTAATGCAAATGCTTTGGGAAATTCAAGCTGCGATTGTTGCAAGTACCCGGTATTGATGGTATCGCTTTCTTTGCCATGTGTTTGAAAGTGTTCACACATGTAGGTATTGATGCACTCACACCGAAATGTTCATTCTTAAGCGGTGGACTCGGCCAAAGCCCGATTGAGGATGTGTTATTTTACTGTTGGCGAAAGGTGTACAAGATGATGTGATGCACGAATAGTCTCGTGAGAAGCTAAGGTTTACAAACTTGTCCTAGATCGTTAGATGCAAATGGCTAAAATTCTTAGTGAATCGAGATCGAGCAGGTTATTGTGCTACGTAGGCACATCGAGGGAGATGAAATGAGTTTGCGCCAATTGAACAAAAGTTCGCAAAAGAAGAAACCAACCAGCACTAACAAATAGCGCCCTAATCGTGCCGTGATGACACTACAACTCCCCAAGATCGCGGCAAACAAAACGTCAACTCCTAGTGCATCATAACAAACATCAACCCCTAATGTACATCGCCCATTTCTTCGACTCTAACGTGCACTTAATCAATGGCGGTGAGGGCCCCCTTGCCAATAGGGTCGATGGGTCGAAACCTCGGCCCGATCACTGCGGGTATTCAGGGCCCTATGCCGGCATTCCACCGCCACCTCCATCTACAACACGGACCAAACATCATCAAGTGTCTGCGAGGTGATGCATGCGAAACCTTCTCCACCACGCAACACAACACGGCCAGTACGCTTCTAAAGCCTTAATTCAGGCAGGTGCGTTCGAGCAAACAACATCGAGAGTGCGTTTCCTACATTCAACACTTGGGTGGTGTGGTTGAGCGAATAGAGAACATTTTGTAACACTAAACCCTCCCATGGTCCCAACACTAAAGGGCGGAAGAAAGGAAGGATACCATCGGCATTGAGTTGCAAGCTAAAAAATTCAACCTATGTGGTTTGTGTTACGAGCACGGACATAACAGCTGCTCGTGTACTTACGGTTTGGGCCATAAGTAGTGGGTTTTATTGTGGTTTGTGTCACGACCAAAAGGGTGTAAGTTTTGTTATATGTAATTGGGTTCCTTGTTTAGAACAAAGTTGAGTTCACATTTTTTACTTGAAAAGATGTGTTCTGTTTTTATAACCCATTTGTATGTAACCAGTTTTGCATTACAAGGCATATGTACCAAAGTTGGTTCTGGAGGCACCAACTTGGTTTCATGAAATCACTAACGGTTCTGAACATAACCAAGTTGGTTCCTAGTTTGCACCCGTTTAGTTTTGCACCCAGTTTTTGCATAAAATGCAAAGTTAAGTTGATTTTCATAATACATCTAAGTTGGCACATAATATGAACTAATATGAAACTAATTAGTTAGCTAAGTTGTGTTCATCAGTATATATTAGAAGACATATATACCCAAGTTGGCTCATACCATAGCCAACTTGGTTTCTGCAAAAAATAACTAGCTTGGTTCCTGAACATAAGCAAGTTGGTCCCCTGGTGACCAAGTTTGTTCCTAGAAAAACATATAACTTGATTTGGGCTCTTTTGTTTCAATAAAACTGAACCCGTTGCCCAAGCATCAGATACAAAAATGCATCTATACACTAACTTTGCATGGTGCTTTTACCTTTTATTTCTTGAGTATGGTTTTCAGGTTGTTGTTGTTTTTTTAGTGAGGTAACCCATGTGCTCATGCACTTTTCGATGTTTGTCAAATTCCACGGGTCCATACCGGTAAGCTCCTCCCATTCCAATGTTTAGCATTGAACAAAGTGCATACACACAATCATAGGCTGCATGATTTTAGTAGTACAAAATCAAAGTCATTAGATAGTATGTGAAAAAAAAGAGCAACTTACATAATCATATACTCACGTTGTCACCGCTTTGGAGGTTGATGTCTTCAACTTTGTAATCTACGATGCCGCTCTTGGAATTTGCATAGTTTTTCTTCCCATAAGATCTTGATGGGAGCAACTAATTAAATCGACATGATATCATTGAACTTCTTGTCCGATGTGACCAACGAATCAAGAACTTGAACCTTTTATCCCTTATGTTGATGAAAAATAACCGTAATGATTAGCGTGGTTGCGCTACTTTGGTGCCAAGTTCTGACACGGGCATCATAACTGTTTTTCAAAAACAAACCAAAAAGTGAGTAGAAGAAAGGAACAAAACCCGGTAGGAAAAAAAAGCAACTTAGCTATATATGGGTGGGACCAAGTTAGACTAATTTGGAACCAACTTGGTTACAAGGGGTGGGACCAACAGTTATATTTGTGGGACCAACTTAGACTAAGTTTGGGACCAACTTAGTTATGGTTGTGGGACCAACTTAGTCTTAGTTTGAATCAACTTGGTTACAAGGGGTGGGACCAACTTAGTTATATTTGTGGGACCAACTTAGACTAAGTTTGGGACCAACTTAGTCATAGTTGTAGTACCAACTTAGTCTTAGTTTGAATCAACTTGGTTACAAGGGGTGGGACCAACAGTTATATTTGTGGGACCAACTTAGACTAAGTTTGGGGTCGACTTAGTTATAGTTATGGGACCAACTTAGTCTTAGTTTGAATCAACTTGGTTATATGGTGTGGCCAACTTAGTTATAGTTAATAGGACCAACTTAGTCTTAGTTTGAATCAACTTAGTTATATGGTGTGGCCAACTTGGAAGTTTGAAGAAATAACTACGGTATCTTCTGTCGAGATAGGTAGTGACTTTGCGAAGTGCTTTTTCAGCTCTCTTGTTGCATTCAGATTTTTAAGTAGACTGCGAAAAACTGAGAGAGGCATTAGATGCAACATTCAAAAAAAGCAGAAAACAAAAATGGTGAATGACACCATGCTAGGAAAGTGTCTTTGTTTGTAAAGTGGGTCTTCCGTAACCCTCGGAGGCATGACAATCTTATTAATCTTTTAAGTTTCGCAACATTATGGACTCTATTCGAGTTCCATTCTGATGATTAAACAACTGTCCATAGGGCATCATGGAGTTTGCAAGATCTACGAGTGTAACAAAATACTTTTCGTATGATACAATTATTGGTGTATTGTCAATGTCTTGGCCCTTTTGGTTCTTTTTCCATGTGCGATGCTAAGTTGTACAACTCTTTCACATCATCGAACATGTGTACACCCTTTGATCGACATATCTGAAGTAGGGTGACTTCCTTCAGAGCACCGCCTAATGATTCTTCTTTCTTGTACACGTAGGCGATCTCCTGCGGTTGTGCTTCGGAAGAATCGAGGTCCAATACAATGACCTCCCCACCCTTGGCGCCAGGAAACCGCTCATGTTTGCTCAACAAGCTGCAGCCTTAGGGAGATCATTTAGAAGCCCTTTCTTTTTCCACCTTGTGTTGCGGCACATGCTTCTCTAATTGTTTAGCCTTTCATCGTTCATGATCGGATTGTTATGCTTCTTTGAAGTTGAATGGCCTGGAATTATGCACTTGTTTTCTTCCTCCTAAATTTGTCAAAACCGTCGAAGATGGTGGATCATAGGCTTGATCCACTAAATGTTATAGTTTTTATGCGGTGGTGCGAACTTTGGCACCTGAGTGGTAGTGGACATGCATCACTCGTTTTGTGTTGTGTGTCTTGCATATTCACGTAGTTTCAGTACTTGTGTGTAGCGGTGTAGTTGTCACCTTCATCATGTCTTTGCCGCTTTTTGGAGGCGAGACATTTTGGTATGACCGTAGATGCTCCTATGGAGTGGCAATCCTTCCACTGCTGCGATGTCTGCGGGCTAGCGTACTGGCTGGGTGGCTTGGCCGTGTAGTGGCGGTAACTCTGTTTTGGGCTTTACCTTTGGTGTTTAGTTACTTCTGCGTTTGTTGGGTCACCTTACGAAGTGACCACGTTGTGCTGCCATCTTCCCTCCTTATCCCGTGCTGCTTGGTCATCTCTTATATCCAATTTATGAAAGGTTGAAGCACTCTCTTGTTAGCTTGTGTATGCGTCTTCGCTTCCATTCATATCTACCACAGGGACATTTGTAGTGCGTGCCCTCAGCTCCCTATCTACCACCAAATGGAAGACAGCATTGGCGTCACTCTTGCCCTCATCATCATCAAACAGGGAGCTTCAATATCACGGTGACCAACATTTTTCTTGTTTATGCAACCATCCTATTAACTCCGAAGAGAATTTTGGTCTTACATACGATGGCCTTGTCACGCATGTAACCTTTACGCCTGTTCTTCCTCCGCTTTCCTTCTTGTTCTTTGAATCAAGCCCCGCGAGAAGTCATCGAGGTTGCTCCCACAATCACCATCCCGATTCTAAGTCGCTGCCCCTCTCCACTGGTTCTTTGGTGGGCAATCTCGGTTTTCCTTTGGTGTCAGTCTAGCTGATCTTCTTGGCATCTTGGTCAAATTGCACCCAAGATCTTCCTCTTGTTCATCTTCTCCTCCTCCTCCATTCCCATTGTTTGCATCTCTGTTAGCTCCATCTTCCTCATCTTCCTTGATGTCGCCATCTTCCTCATCCTCATCTTCACTATCGTCATCACCATCATAACCATCATCAGGGTCCCTGTCATCTTCTTCGTTGTTGAATTCTCCATCAGTCCTTTGCTTATTTCTTCTCCCCTCAACATAGCTAGAACTTTCTTCATTGTATATATTCCCAATAGCCTCGACAAATGTCCCGATCCTGTTGGATATGTCTGTGCATAGCTCGCCCACGCAGATGGCAAATTTCCTTTTTCTCTGCATAAATCAAAAAAAGGTATAGGAGAGAAATTAGTACAACTCCAGCAGCCAACTTAGTTAACTAAGCTGGTCATAAAGTTAAGTTGATTTCATAGTTTAACTATAAAATATGGAATCAACTTAGCTGTAATATAAAACTCAACTTATAAGGTAAGTTGGTCCCAAAAAAATAAGCTAAGTTGGGTCCTAGGATTAGCTAAGTTGATTCCAAAATATAACTAGTTGGTACCACAAAATAACTAAGTTGGTCCCACAAAGCTGGTTGATTTTCATAGTATAATGAGCCAACTTAGCTGCAATATAAAGTCAACTTAGCTATGAGACATGAATCAAGTTGGTTCCAAAAAAGAATAAGCTAAGTTGATTTTTATAGTATAATGAGCCAACTTAGCTACAATTTAAATTCAACTTAGCTATGAGACATGAATAAAGTTGGTTTCCAAAAAGAATAAGCTAAGTTGTTCCTTTTCTACTCACTTTTTACAAAGTAGGAAAATCAACGAGCATGTGATATGCAAAAATCAACTTACTTTTTGTATGAAACTAACTAATTAGTTTCATATTCATATACTCAACTTAGATGTACTCAACTTAGTTATAGTATGAAATCAAGTTATGAACTCTAAATTATTTCATATACCTCGTTTGAAAAGTCTGGCAGCTTCACGGACACAAATTCTGGTTCTTGTCATGCCCAAAAAAGACCATCTCTTATATAAGCCGGACAGATTCTTTGAGCCGTATGTTGTTGGAAAATGAAAAGGCGTGTTAAACAAATGGCTGCACGGAGTAAAATAAAAAAAACATTGGGATTTTTTTAGGGGTTTTTGTATGGGCAGAAGTGCTTACTTTCAACTTTCCAAACTCCCCATCCCTTTGCATCCTTCCGCATGACAACCTGTATGAGTTTGTCGTTCCATGCCGCAGCCCGATGGACAGACTTCTTGGACTCCACAACCTCACAACATCCGGGAATCAAGATAAAGGATGCGCATTGGAAAAAAAGGACAAAAAGGTAAGTTAGAAAAATGATATTACATGCTGCCGAATAGTGTTATTTTTGTGTTCGAAAAAAACGATGTCTCCACGCTTAAATTACCACGAGATGGTGAAGACGACTAACATGGATTTCTTCTTTACTCCCATTTTCTTTACTACATTATTATTTGATCAATGGCAAATTAGGCGAGTTTGTCCCGGAACTGGTTAAGGTTCACTAATGCTTGGTAACACACAGGATGATGCTTGATCTTGTTGTAGGGCTCACAAAGCAGGCGATTACGCCCCGACAAAATATGCATGTGAAACTTCATGTAGCCCTTCCATTCCTTTATCATCGCCACCAATCGCCCACCGTGTTGTGCCACTCTCTATGTTGTACTCTTTATTAAAGAACTCAATTGCCTCTGTTTCCATTTCATATCTAACATGGCTCCCTCGTTCTTTATCCGAACACTTTGGTGTAGTATGCATTGACCGGATACTCCCCTTCATGGTATAACAATCTCGCTCAGTATGGGGTCAAAACATGATAAGACCCACATACTAAGGTCTCTGAGCATCTCTTTTTGCCTGCACCTTAAGCATACCTCCCCATCCCCAATCTTCTATCAGATCTTTCTGATCTTGAACTAGCAGTTGGATCAGTTTGAACAACCTGGCCGGAGAAGCGCGATTCCTTCCTATCTGTAACAAAAAAAGAGGTCGTGTGCATAAGATAATTAAGTTGGTTACTGTTTTATTGCGTGAAAAAATAGAACATAAAAAGGAAGAAACAAAAAGGCGCACCGTGGTTCATCGTACACGACCAGGTCTTGCTTTCAACAGCAGCGTATGTTGCATGCTTGTATCCGCAATAGTAGGATTTGTTCCGAAGATGACTGCATAAAGTTACCTCCACCAAAAAACAACAGTTAGCACTCGAACAAAAATATCAGTTGTATCTTGGAAAAAAAGGCGTTTTACCGTTGTCCGGTTGTGCAGTTGGTAGCATGAAGTGACGCTTGACAACATCTTTCGTCATTTTATGACTTGACTTTTCTACAGGAATAACTTAGTTATTTTCTAGGACCCAACTTAGTTGGATTTCTACTTGTATGTATAGATGTAGTAAAACAACAGCTCTCTCCAAAAATCAACTTAGTTCTCTCAAAAGGAAAACAACTTAGTTGTTTGCAGAAACCAACTTAGTTATTCATAGGGGCCAACTTACTTATTTGTATGAACCAACTTAGTTGAGTAAAATATTCGAAAAAACAAAAGAAAAAGCCAGAACACTTAGTTCTCTTTTCAAAAAAGGAAAACAACTTAGTTATCTGCAGGAACCAACTTAGTTAATCCTAGGACCCAACTTACTTATTTGTATGAACCAACTTAGTTAAGTAAATTTTTTTTTCAGAAAACAGAATCTTCTGCTGCTCTACTGTCCTGTCGTCTGTCGACAGTAGAGCAGAAACCAACTTAGTTGTTTGCAGAAACCAACTTAGTTATTCATAGGGGCCAACTTACTTATTTGTATGAACCAACTTAGTTAAGTAAAAATATTCAGAAAAAACAAAAGAAAAAACCATGACACTTAGTTCTCTTTTCAAAAAAGGAAAACAACTTAGTTCTGTGCATGAACCAACTTAGTTAATCCTAGGACCCAACTTACTTATTTGTATGAACCAACTTAGTTAAGTAATTTTTTTCAGAAAACAGAACCTTCTGCTGCTCTACTGTCGTCTGTCGACACCTGTTTTGACTACAGGTGCAGGTAGACAGTGATCACTTCTTCATCCTATACTATAATGTGTGCTACTGCTGCTAGATAACTCGCAAGAGCGAGGAAAACACAAGAAAAAATCCCAGGAAAAATTACCATGCCCTTGCTAATTCCCCCTACTGCAAAAACGGAAAACCACCCCCGACAACTTAGTTCTCTGTAGAAAACAACTTAGTTATTCCTAGGACCCAACTTACTTATTTGTATGAACCAACTTAGTTAAGTAAAAATATTCAGAAAAACCAGAATTCTTGTAATGAACACTAGTTTTTCAGTCTCTAGAAAACAACCTGCTGCTACTCTACTGTCGTCTGTCGACACCTGTTTTCACTACAGGTGCAGGTAGACAGTGATCGGTTCTTCGTCCATACTATACTGTGTGCTACTGCTGCTAGATAACTCGCGAGAGCAAGGAAAACACAGGAAAAAATCCCGGGGAAAATTTACCATGCCCTTGCTAAAAAATCCTCCTACTGCAAAAATACAGGAAAAAATCCCGGGGAAAATTTACCATGCCCTTGCTAAAAAAATCCTCCTACTGCAAAAACATAGGAAATGCCCATGACACTCGTCATACATGCAGTGAGTGATATAGTTTTCACCGGACTTGCTAATTTTCCTACACAAGTTTGAAATCCATGCAGTGAGCTTTCTAAAATTTCCCTACACGAGTTAGAATCCGTCATCATCATACGGATCGAGTGCTGCTTTACCTATGAGACATGAATCGATAGGATAACATGACATGGGTTCGTGCAAAATCAAAAAATGCGGGAAAAATTGCATGGATTACCTGGAGGCGGGACCTCCCAGGCTCGATGTAGCTGCTTGATACGATGTACTCGGAGGCCCTCCCAGATTCGCCGACGGCAAACTGCAAACTCCTCCTCGCCCCGGCCCAAGATGCGGTGCTTCTATGCGCGGGTGCTCCGATGCGCGGGTGCTTGACACGCGGTGCTCGGAGTGCAGACGATCTCCCCCCCTCCCGACGAGATCTTCTATCTCACCATGCTAGATGCGTGTTGGTGCTCCGTCGTGGGTGCTCGACACGCGGTGCTCGGGCGCAGCAGGCTCCACTAGATCCTCCGCCGGCGCCTCCACCGACGAGATGGTCGCCCTCCACAGATCTCGCCGGCTACTCTCGCCGAGCACGTCGCCGCCCTCCTCCGCCCGATTCAGATCTTGGCGCGATGCGTGTGCCTCTCCCTCTCCCGTTGTCGATGTCAAAATGGGGAGCAGCAGGGAAGCAAAAGCAGCACTGCGGTGGTCGCCCTCCTGAGATCTCGCCGAGCCGCTACTCTCGCGAGCACGTCGCCGCCCTCCCTCGCCCGATTGCGAGATCTGCGCCTTGGTTTTCTCTCTCCCTCTGTCGATGTCCAAAATGGGGGCGACGGAAGCGGCGCAGTAGCAGCTCCACTGTGGTGGTTTGATCGGACGCCTTTAGATTGGTGCGATGGGCGGTCCAAAACCGAGTGCTCGGTCCACCGCCAGCATCCGGATGTTTTTAGCATTTGGGTTATATATAATATACAAGTTTGACCTATGTATACGACTTTGACAGAATCTACTACTGCTCCGGTTATTCAGACTTATAAAAGTCCCGATGAAAACGGGAATAAAAAGACGATCCAGCGGCACAACTTTCATGCGACAAATCCAAATACGCCAGGACAAGCTTTGCTTGACCAAAGCACACAAACTACTGGTAGTATGTAAAATCGATTTAGGTGTCGCCCTTTCACTGTTATTAGGCACCGCTACCGAACAAAGTAAAGGTAAAACATGGACGCGACTACGCGAACGCGGGCGAGAGAGGACGAACTGAAGGAACCGGGCGCGTGGCTTCCTCCGCAACAGCGACGACGGCCGCCGCGCGCACGTACGGCTCTCTCCGTTCCGTCGGTCCTGGCGTACGTTGCCCGCGCCATGTTTTAGTTGTACGACGTCGCCTAGTCGCCATGCCTTGGTCACACGCCACCGTGCCGTGCAAGGACGCCGCCGCGGCCGTTGGTTTGGCCTTGTCACCCTCGCGGGGGCTCCTTTTGCCCCGTTCCAAATGTGAAACGCGAGCGGACGCCGGATCTGCTTATTTTTTTCCGGCGTTCCGGATACGTGGATTTGCTGGCCGTCGGAGGTCACGTCGGCGGAGGCTTCGTCCCAGCCTGTGTCCGCCGGACCGCTAAGGCAACAGTTTTGGTCTTTGTTGTCTGTCTTTGACGATGGCGCGCCGGTCTCCACCTTTCTCGGTCTGGCCGTCGTTGCGTTTGCTCGGTTGCGTTGCTCGCGCCTCCTTGTTGGTCGCGACCAGGAGCACCTCCCGTTGGGCGCCGCCCCACCACAACATGCAAGGTGGCGCGTCCTCCGGCACCTTCCGCCCGCGTCGCGCGCATTACGTCAGTCCTTTCGTTGGCGGCGGCGTTCTTGGCCAAAACAGCCACATGAAGGTTGTCCATGGCGAGAAGGAGGAAGAGAACGGCGAGGGTTGGTCTGGCGGCGGCCTATTTATATTCGCGGGCTCGGCGGGAGCGACTGAGGTCGGCGGAAAATGACGCGCCTAAGCGGAAAAAGACGAGCGGCGACGAAGCGGAGTTAGCGCGAAATCGCCGGCCGCCATTAGCGATCCTCTGGGTAGCGGTTGGAGGCACTGGCCACCTAAGCCCAGGCGAGTCCAGACAGACATCCTCCACCCATAAGCGGACGATTGAGACCAGCTGTTGTCGAAATGCGGGGGCCTGTTGGAAATGGCCTTAGAATGGGTGGCGAACATGTCCGTGCGAAACATATGGGGGCGATGCATATGAGATCGAGTGATCTTTGTATAGTATATTAAAATGTTCAAAATCATAATTCTGGGTTTCAAAAATGGAATACAATTCTAAACTTTGTTAATATTATAATCTGCAAGCATGCAAAATAGAAATAAAAAATTTATTTTTTATCATGGACTACACAAAAACGATAAATTCTATATTTTATAAAGATTAAAAAATGTGATACCCTGGTCCACGGGTTTTATCTTTTTGTGCAGCTCAAAATACACATTACTTTTAATTATTAATATGCACATTTATGGTATACGTCGCTGGCTGCATCCAGAATTTTTCTAGAAACCCTGTGAAACTAAAAAAAATGATACTCGATTTTTTTAAATTTGTCCGCCGTTTTTTCAGACTAAAAGTCTCGATGAAAGCGAACACAAAGTTAAAAGACGATCCTGCGGCACCACTTTCATGCGACGAATCCAAATATGCGGAGACAAGCTAGCTTGACCAGTTTAAATTCTTTTTTTATTTTGAATATAAATTAAGTACAAACTTTGCCAGTTTTTATCACGAACTATTTGTGTTTAAATTTGCAAAATAAAAAAATATCGCGTCTAGGCTGGACATGTTGGACACGGCTAGCCGGATACCACCTTCCCATATCGACTATGATCCGATTCAAACAAACGCAAACGAACCGTTTAGAGTGATCGGATGAATCGGTCCGATAGAGATATCCTTAGTGGCATTTGCTTAATCCTCTGTTGTCCAGATCAAAGCTAGCTACGTGATTGAACAAGGATAGCGACACGTACGGGTCACAGCAGAATTACAGCACGTGCTTTTCAGAGGTCTCTGATCTGATTCCCTTTCAGGAACAGTGCTGCGTGCCTCCTGCGTGCGACATTTATCGGTATAGTTAACCGGTTGCCCTTATGAAGACGAAGCACAGTGCTATCTTGGGGAATATTCGAATAAACATATGCCATCCTCATACGACGGTTAATCAACCAGGGGCTCACGATTAGGGACACGTAAACTTTAGGGAAAATATGTTTTCTTTTAGCTCTTCATATTATTTAGAAAAGACACAATATATAACTTGTATAATACATTATCTTTTATTGCTATCTCTAGCGATTAATAAAAATTAATTATTTTTAGTATAGTAAAATTAGTTTGCAAAGGGAAGACATATGGTACAATAGAGAATAGTCTTCTCTTATTTTTAAGAGATCGTTTTTTAGCTAAAAGAAGACAATCTTTTTTTTATTTCTCTCTCATAAATTTGCAAAAATCCAACGATGATATAAACAAAGCCTAAAGTCGGTGCATTGTACGGGTCATTATTATATGTTATTCAATCAAAATCTAACGCAAATGACATGGTTTAATATATTTCAATAGCCAGACCCGACGATGACAAGGCGTTATGATCACTTCTCGAAGGTGCTACATAATCCTCTCTTTGAGGTACCATACCGGAGAAAACATTTCTTGATATACGGGGTATAATGCATCGCAATCTGCAGATGCTGATGCGGACCAATGACCATCTGGATATCATGCTAGTATTATTATTTTCCTTTTTCTAAGAGTATGTATATGTACATCTTCAACGTTGCGACTAGGTTTTTAATGTCACGCGATGTACTAGTAGAAAACATGTGTATATTGTATGATCACGGTCCGGAATCTTCATACAATATTATCAGCATCTAAATACAATATATTCCTTTGTTTTCTAAATGCAATGCATATAGATTTTTCTATCCTAACTTCCTACGCCAAACTTCGTAACCTTTGACCATTTTATAAGAAAGTTGCAGCATCTGCAGTACATAATTATTGTAGGCGTTGATATCAATATTTTTAGTAGAGAACCAACCCGTGGTTGGATGATTAGGAGGCGTGAATGCAACTCACCAGAGTTCAAACATTAGGTTTGACGCTTTGGTGTCTTAATAAAGGCGGAATATTCTTTCAGCAGGAGACGACGACGTTCCCGTCAATAGTGAGGCGTCTGCGATGACTTCGTTAATCTCAACACTGTGTGCGTGTGTTAATCTCAACATTATCTTTCATAGGGATAGGGTGCGTGCGTGTGTTCATAGGAGTGAGTATGTGTACGCATTGTAAGCGTCTGTTTGTACTGTGTTTTTCAAAAAAAAAATAGTAATGAATTTGACCTATGTACACGACTTTGACAGAATCTACTACTCCTTGGGTCGTTGCTCAAAGCACGGCCGAGTAAATTCATTCGTCCGACGGTTTTTTAGAGTAATAAAAGTCTCGACGAAAACGAAGACACGATTAAAAGACGATCCTGCGGCACCACTTTCATGCAACGAATCCAAATATGTCGGGACAAGCTAGCTTGACCAAAGAAACACAGACTACAGATATTTTCGCCAGCTGCGTAAAATTGATTTAGGTGTCGCCATTTCAGTGTAATTACGCACCGCTACCGAACAAAGCAAAGGTAAAACATGGACTGATGGACGCGACTACGCGAGCGGGCGTGCGGCTTCGTTCCTCCCGGGACCGGGAGATAGCCAAACCAGCGACGGCCGCCGCGCGCTGACTCTCCGTCGGTCACGGCGTGCCGTGCCTTGCCCGCGCCACGTCCTTTCGAGTTTCGAGTTACGACGTCGCCTCGCCGCCATGCCGTCGTCACACGCCACAGTGCATGGACGCCGCAGCGTCCGCGGCCGTTGATTTGTCTTTTTCACCCTCGCGGGCCCGCTTTCCCCCTTTCCACATGTGCACCGCGAGCAGACGCCGGGGCAGTTTTGCCAGCTAGAGATTGATATTACATACAAATAAGCTAGATTTATGAAAAGGTTATGATTTGTAAAAAAAAATACTCTCTCATTTTAAAATAGGTGTCTCGGATTTGTAGATATCTATTTTAAGACCTAGGAAGTAGTTTATTTCTTTGTAGTACTATAAAGAGGGTATAATGTACCCTAAAGGTTAGCCACTTCCATCCTTATTTCATGGATTTCGGAAACATTTTCTGACACATGGGACCTTCCTATATTTCAAAAGCAAAATCAAATTTATAAGTTAAAAAATTGAAAATAATTTTTAATTAATTAATCATATACTATTCTACAAGTATGCAAAAACGAAATACAATATTATTTTTATCGCGGGCTACATAAAAATGATATAAAGTCAGATATTTTTTAAAGATTTAAAGATGTGATACTCAGATCCATAGATTTATAATTTTTATGTAGCTCAATATAGGTATTATTTTGTAATCAAACATTTACATATATTTATTATATACATCACCGGCTACATCTTGATTTGTTTTTTTTAACTCAAAAGATTGATAAATTTTTTTCAAAACGGAAACACTTAGTCCAGGGGCGGACCCAACAAGGGCTGAGTGGGGGGGTCAAATTTGGTAAATCCTTTTAAATTTCAAAGGAAGAGATAAACAATTTTTGAATTAGCATTTGAAAGGCCCGCAGTAAATTCGTGTCCCCAATATAACCATTTTCTCCAGGTACGCCCCGTATGCACCAAATCTCCACTCGGACGAGGGGGCATTTTAGATGGCAGATGCCTTTCCGATTTGGATCGTCGTAAACAAATGGACATGACAATCTGCACCACCTGCCAGCAGCAGCAGACCAGCAGTGGTCTGGTTTGGTTCACGTGTCCACTCTGCGACAGCGGCAACACAGGAGCAGACTACTCCGAGGATAATTTAGCCCGCACAAGATCCCTCCCCTGATTTTATTCCAAATAATTTTGTCGATCGTGCGGCTCGCGGTCGTGCCGACGCTTTGCCTTTTCGAGTCACCCTTTTACTACAATGTTCAGACTCGTGCTGCCTCCATTTCTAACTTCCATCTCGAGCTTTACCCAATCAAGGCGCCGATTGCCCATTTGGTTCTAACAGCAGCGTCCGATCTTCATATTGACTTTGCAAATGAACCAAACTTTACTTTCTCTGATCTCTACCCTTGAACGCCTACATGCAAACGGTTTGTGTTTTGCCGTTTATCCTTCCGTCCGTAAATAAGTATACTTCTAGTTTTTGTCTAAGTGAAACTTTAACAAATTTGATCAACATTATAGATAAATATAGTAACATATATTATATTAAATTAATATATTATAAAACTAAATTTAAAAACATATCTATTGGTATCCATTTAGATTTATAGATATTTATATGTTTTTATATAAAATAAGTCAAACTTAACTATTTTTAACTTAGAACAACGCTAGAAGTACAGTTGTTTACGGACGTAGAGAGTACTTGCTAGACATAGCTGATTTCTCGGTGTCGTTCCGTGCCACGACCACACCCTAGCCAGAGTCGACCAACAGGTCACTAATTCACTTGTCATCATATAGTAAGTACAGTAGTGGTAACTTGTTTGGCCACAGAAAAAGGTTGTGACTAACTCTAACTGGTCTTAGGTACAGACTAGTCGAGTCTACAGGCTTCACGTTTTCCTCGTCCATTACGGCAAAAACATGCATTCCTTTTGCTCCCAATACTAAAATCGAACACCGCAGTTTCGTACTAGGATAGTACAAGCCGGTAACTTCGCAAGTCCTTCGGTTGATTTTTCGACTGTTCTCCACAGCCAGGCGGAGCCATTAATTTGGCTTTGCCCAGCGATCTGGAAGACTACGAGTCGAAGGTGGCGCACCCAAACTTGGAGTACACGACTTGCACTGGTGATTATGTCACTGTACTCTGATACGAGTACGTAGCATATACGCTAAAATCTACAGATGGCTTCCCGTTGACTCGTCGAGTGAACGGTTATTATGTCACTCACCACGGCAGCATCTTGACTGAACATTCACCCATTCTCCGTGATAACTACTCCCTCCGTTCCATAATATAATCTTTAGTTTGCTAAAAAGACTAACATTGTGAACGGAGGTAGTAATACACTGTGGTGAAGCTAGGCTAGAACAGTAGAACGCCTCTACCATTAAGGTTGCGGCCAGAAGCGGATCTAGGAGGCGAAGACGATGATGAGCGAGCAATCTGGCATTACACAAAAATAAACATAAATTAGCTCATGAATACCAAACATATGTTCTGCAATTAAAACGAGTTTGTATTTTTATCTCTCAACGACGGAGGTAGGGTTTTCATAACGGTTGTTCAATATTTAAGAAATCAGCATATAAGAATATAAGTTATATTAACGTGAACAAGACTATCTTCAGTAAATAAGTTATATTGTATAAGAACCAGAGATTAGTCATATTTTATATGTTGAACTTGGTTTTCAACCTCAAATAAACATTAGCATTGAGGTACACGTTATCTTTGGTGTCTTCGAATCTTTATTATTTCAAATATTACGGTTGTGCTGCATGTACACTTGTTCTTCATGAATCATCAGATTATGGAACTCTAATTTTAACAGAGGAGATCAGGTAAAAACAACTGAACACTCACATCCCAGTGTTTGTATGCCCGAATTCTAAAGCACCGCATCAGTGCTTCTTCTATGATGCGGCGCCATTATGCCGGGCTGCCGAAATAGAGATGTGTAGCCTACATCGTTTCTGCGCTACACTGGCGCCATGGATGGGTGGCTGTGTGGGTGGCGTATATTGTTTGCTATTTTGGTTGTGTCCTAGCGGCGGCCAGGGCTAGCGAGTTATCAATCAGTCATTTTTAACTGAGCTATCGATCAATCATGGGCTAACATGTCACGTGCATCCACGCAATTCCCATCATATCAGCCATATCGTGTGTTATTGGGCCAATGGCGCTGCTGAGGAATGTGTTTTTAAGCCTTATTTACGTGTATGTCTATGTTAATTAGGGAACCGAGCTATTAGTCCCCACTAATCCTCATTGAGGGGGGCCGATGCATAGGGGGGCCTGGCCCCTGCTCGCCCCCCTTGGATCCGCCACTGCGGCCCACACTGACATCCTCGGACACTTGCCAACAACTTGGACGGCCGAAGAAATTGGTTGATGTGTCGTCCCCGGCACACACACCCGCCACGTCGGAGCGCCCACGTGGGCCCTCTTGGCAGCCAATAAAATTTACACTACTGTGTCGGTTTCATGCTCGTTCTCGTTGCGTCTTCGTCGGTTTCACATGCCAACATGCAAACACCGATGTGTGATGGCTCGTCTCCCGACAAGCCGAAGTTAATGGCGTCGGTGGCCGTTCGACCTACTCTCCAAGGCTCCAATAAAAGGGAAGCATTAATATCTCACCGATGCACTCCTCCCCTTTTCCTCATCCCCGTTTTCCTCAACTCCCCGACCCAAGACTAGCCACCTCTAGGCCCCCTTTCCTCCATGGGGCGCAATGACCACGAGGCGGGCGGCATCGGCAAGTGCGCCGTGCAACCTCATCATGGACGAGGCTACGGTCCTGGCCGAGAACAATCTTCTCGTGCCGCCGGACTGGCGCCTCCCGTCCAGGTGCAACATCATCAATGGCGGCCACGCCATCCCTCCCCTCCCGCGCGATGGTGACCTCGAGGAGGTGATCCAGTACAGCCTCTACGTTTTTTCCTCATCCAAACTCTTTGATAAGTACAGCCAGAACAAGCATATTTCTCTTGCGCCCAATACTAAAGTGAACATCGCAATTGTGGATTTTAGTGTACTAGGTACAATCCGTGGAAGCGAGACGATAGTATAGCCAACATTCATTATAAGTCATGTCCATGTCACGTAGTTAATCATATAGCCAACAAGTACAATAGATAGATATAAAAATATACTACTTTATCTATATATGACCCACTTTACGATCTCAATGTACGCAGAAAGACGCGTCTTTGCGGGCATTCTTAACTAAGGCCTTCCACAGCGTGGTCGGGCCAAATTGTTAAAATGTAACCGATGCCCTGACAAATTAATTTGGCACCGGTCTCACAGCGTGAGAGATCCGTGTAAAGAAAAGCTGGACCCACGATGGAATAAAATACTCGAACGACTCAACCTCCACCCCTTTCCTTCGCGTGAGTTCTACACTCCTGTAGGAAAATCCCCTTTCGCCTCCCATAAATCTATCCCTTCCCAGCTCGTGTTCTCGATAAATCTGTTGTATGCGTGCGACCGTGTGATCTGCTGGAGGCGGCTCTGTTTAGATCAAGGAATTCCATCCATGTTCATCTCTGCCCGCCCGCAACTGCCCATCCAGCCAGCCACGGATCCTCCCAGCACCGGCGCAAATCAGGCTCATTCCAGCCGCCCGCTGCCCAAATCGCGGTGAGTGTGAATCAATCTCCAGCGGTGCCTTGCTGGTCGTCCTGCTCGAAGCCCGCGCCCAATAATAAGTTGATCTATGTCGACCAGGGCCTGCTGCGCGCCTCTGCGGAGGTGCTGGGCAAAAGCGCGTTCGGAACGGCATACATATCCATGATAGAGACGGCACCGCGGTGGCCATGAGCCGGAGTTCCGCGGCAATCGGCGACGTGCAGCACGAGCTGGTGTCACCCCTCTAGGCCTACCACTTCAGCTAGGAGAAGCGCGAGCCGGCCGTTGCAATTCACATCGTCAATTATCAATATTTTATTGAGTACCGAGTTTGGGCATCGGAGCAGCTAGATGCTTCGATTCCCGAAAAAAAATTCAAGGCACCGCGTCCGCAGCGTAGAGCACCGGCTCTTGATGCCTGAAACACAGTTTGGGCACCGATTTGGGCACACGCTGTGGAAGGCCTAAGAGCCCGTTTCTTTTCTCACTCCTCCTCTCTCTCGTTCAACTAAGCAAATATATAGTATTTTAATGTTTATAGCCTGCTGACTAAGCCTTATTGTACTTGCTGTAACTTCGAGATAGTCTTTGCGTTGATCTTTGACTGTTCCCGCAGCCCATCCAGGCAGCCCATCGACTGGTCATGCTCGTCGGTGTGGGGAGCCATTAATTTGGCTTGCTCAGCGATCTGGAAGACGACGAGTCGACGACATGGCGTGGCACGCTCAAACTCAGAAATTAACTCGCAGGATCCCTTTATATTCTATACACGACTTGCAGTACTGATCATGCCACCGTACTCTGATACGAGTAGCATACACGCTAACACGCAGCGTGGACTCGTGGAGTGAACGGTTATTTCACTCACCACAGCAGCATCCTGACTGAACATTCACCGATTCTCCGTGATAACTGATAAATAATACAGTACACTGCGGTGAAGCTAGGCTAGAACGGTAACACTATGACTGCCATCAGGAATAAAAATGTTAACAAACAACAACGTGAAGCAAAATTTTATCTGTCCATCCCTGCAACTCTGATGAAAACTGCAGGTAGGATCAAGCACCGGCTCAACGGCCTGCGCCCTTCCCTCCAGCATACAGAGCAACTACTCGGACTTCGCATACTCAATCCGACTGTGATTCCCATCCAAGAACTGACCCGTGTACCAGCCCCTGCTCTTCACCTCCGACACGAACACAGGGAACACGCTCTCCATCTTCTGATAGGCTTCGCTCAGGACCGTACCACGCGACCCGGCGCCTGATCTCTCCATCTCCGAAGCGAAGGCGGCGACCAGCCAGCCCCGAAGCGCGTCCTCTCCGGTCGCGCTCTGCTCAAGAACCATGTATGTCCTGTCGCCTTTCGGGCTGAGCAAGAATTTCTCCTTTGGGAAAATAGCTCTCAGCCGTTCGACGCGCCCTGGGCTCAGAACCCTGCGGAGAGGCTGTCCCACTTTCACGCTTCCTGCTTCCTCGATTAGTCGGTTCGGGAACAGAAGGTCTTCCCTGTACCTTAGCTCAGCTGGGCTAGAAACATTTCCACTCTGCAGCATACATAAAAAATAATCAGCATTGTAACTGGGAAGATTGGTGAATGCTTACAGTTATAAGTTAATTGTAAGAAACCTTGAGAAAATCAGCCACCACCATTGCTGTTCTTTGTGGATTAAGCGTGTTTATAGGGGTGGCTCTCATCTCTTGCACAACTCCCCATATATGTACAGCAGAAAGCAATGGGCCTACAATTAGCTGAAAGAACAAATGATAGTGATTAGAAGAAAGTTCTTACACATAATAATAAGTTCTGTAGTCTGATGGTATGCAGCAACCGAGAACAGAATAAGTGAATACAACGAAACGAGCCATCAGAACATGCATACACTGTAATTCTCTTCTCCAACTTCTGTCAGTGGAACAATATATAGTTCCAAGTGTTAGGTGTGGTCTAGTCAGAGCATAGCTATATGCACTCAGCACCACAGAAGTGGACCAAGAAAGTAATGCAGTACTGCAGATTAGACTATTTCTACCATATAGGCAACAACTAGAATGTTCTCAATCTTTACTCACAAACCTGTTCATCATACTGCATTGCCTGCATGCTAAGAGCAGGTACATGGACCATATCCATCAGACCAAGTTCACTGTGCAAAGCAACTCTATTTATACTGTGTTTGTTTTGGTGTATACAGTATACACAAATGACACACGGAAACTACAATGGACACCATACCAAACTATTCACGGAATATAGATGAGGATGGCAAACTGAAAAGTTAAAAGAAATTCTTAACAGTACCATGCCATGATAATGCTGGACAAAAAATCTCATGGATAACATTTTGTTTTTAAAATCAAACCCCTTATCTTTTGCAAGTTCATTTAGCATAAGAGAACAATGCTTTATGCTATATTTCTGTAAATCAAGACTGGAATAGTTAAAGTAATGGTCATTCTTGTAATACACATTTTACTTTGTGTATTTCCCTGACAAAGCGAAAGAGTAAGGGAACAGGTGTTTTTCGGCAAACATGTACCTTCCCTTGAGTTGATGAACATACAGTAGATGATAATCCAATGCCAGCTCCTATGCCCAGAACATTGAAAAGTGTCGAAATGGCCTCCCCTTTAGCAAACAAGTCACTAAGATTACCTTCTTTGGCAAAAGACGAATAGATTGGCAGCCTCGTCGCTCTGGCAGCAACAACAGCCATTCCCTACAAGGATAAATAAGAACTTATTTGTGTTCTAACCCGATTTTAGGCAGAGAAAACCTGGACAAAGATGTTAATAGTTTTTATGATGCCGTTCTATAATCTACATAGTTATATCTTATAGCATCAGACACAGAAGACACTGTCTATATCTTTGAGTAAGCTCTAAACAAATTATATATGCTAACGTCAAACAAAGACACAATACACATGCCATTTGAAGTGCAGCATGCAAGTTAAAAATCTGCACCTTTGCAAAATTTCCCAAGCCCGCCACTTGAAGAAAAAGTTGTGGACACAATGGTGAAATGATGTCCAAGGTAGTACCAAAATCATAGAGAACATCAGCTGATACACCACAGAAATAGCCATGAATAACGTAGCTTAGAAAGGATAATTCAATAATAATAAGACAATCAAACAAACAGAAATATCAGAAAAAGGGTCATACGATTGACATAGTTATAACCCACCAAATATCCTCCAACTCTTCGGTTCTGAATCCATTCTTGCCCCCATGCCACTACAGATGAGCTTTCCTGCGTGCTGCATTCCATCTTTTAGAATCTGAAATGGATATAGAAAATCAGACGAGATGTTTGGTTGTAGTAAGTGCTTTAAATTTTAGCATCTCCGTCAACATTTGCTTACCCAACTTACAGCAGTTGCTTGCGCAGGAGTAGGTCGTAGACCTGCAGCAAATAACAAAGACTGAGCCACAGCCCACATGGGCGGTCAGTTGAAAGGCAATATGTTTCTCCATCAAACAAATTAGGGAAAAGTAAAGAAAACGAATCAAGCATTCTAGAAAGCTGGATAAAATACACGGAAATGACACAAGGTACTAATGATGACTCTTATTGCTAAGAAAAATATAGTAGCAAGCAGAGGAATTTACCTGGGTTGATAACACATGCAGCATAGCACTAGAAAAATGCTGGAGTGCTCGGAATTTGGTATATGTTAGGTAACCCTCGTTCACACTGCATGATCGGTAGCAAAACTTATCAAAGAATGTAGTCCATCAGAGTGTCAAGAATATCAACAGTTTCAGCTAACCCGTACCTGTATGGATAACCTGACGGAAAGAATTTGTTCAAGAAAGAATCAACCAACTTATCATGTACCAGTCTGTTATCCTGGACAACTTTTACCTACAGGAAAATAGGAGCTATAAATTATATACGATAACATATAATTTACACTGAATTACACAATTAACATGAGAGTAACATTCCAGTACTCCGACTATGTAATAATGCTTCCTCACACTGAGATAATTTAGTTATCTAGTTAAGGAGTAAACATTTAGAGGTCATTTTGCAGGCCATGAATGCATGAATTTATAAATTTGCAAAGTGCAAGAAGCAGGAAAAAGCTGCTTCCGGCACATCGACTCAAACAACAATTTGCAAGGTTGATAGCCATTTGTACTATTAGAACAATACAATAATGTAACATGTCTCACCAATTGACTGATGAAACCCAACGACTGCAGTACACTTTGTGTCTAAATAACACTCAGAACAAAGGTGAACTGGTGCTACAAATTACTGTTTATACCTTCTTTGAGTAGCTACTCTCATAAAAAGTGAAGCATCCTAGAATCGTGGTTACTGTCTATACCTTTTTTTAGTTAGCTCCAAGATTCATTGTTCAACTGGGTAATAATGCTGAAATTATTGCAGTATGCCAGTAATTATCTGAATTCAGCAGCGAAACAAAGCCCGACAGGAAGATTGATTTATTCACACAAGGTCATTATCTAACAAAGCGCAACCCCTTGTAACAATTAGATAAAATGAATTCAGATATTTGCTGCTCCAATTTCAGATGCTAGATGTCGGGGGTATCTAATCTGATGCTATGTGAAACAACATTCATACTATATCATCCTAGTTTTGTGCTGGGAAAAATTCTGTTATTCACAGGAATGAACAAAATAACAATCTGACCCTACATTTTCAGGAAGCCAACATCGAATAGAGGAAAAGTAGAAAGGATTACAGATATGCCGCCGCCGCCGCTGTTCCCGGCGTCGAAGGTGCAGAGCCGCGAGACGGACTCGGAAATCTCCACCCAGGACTCCAGCTTCCGGGGCATCTCCATGACCGCCGGCTTGTCGCCGCCTCCACGTATCTTCTCCTGCGCAAGATTGGCGCAGAAAACTAAGAGAGGGTTTGGCCGGGAAGAACCGCGGGGCACGGGGAGTAAGGATTGCAAGGTAGGTTGGCTGCGCTTACGAGTATATTCATTGGGGGGCGTATGGCAGAGAGGACTCGCCGGGGCTCGTGTTATCCTTTCGAGGCCGCTCTGGTAGACCGAGACGGCGGCCGGCGGCGAAGCGGCAGCGGAACGGATGTGCCGATGTGGTGTGGGTAGCCGGCCGTGGAGGGCGGGGATTTCCAACTCCCTGTGTCACGTGTAGACGTGTAAGCAAGCGGGCCGAGTTGGCTTGCCGGCTGAACCCAACCCGGCCCGTCTCCGGCCCACGATATCTGCTTCCTCCCGTCACTATCGCCTCGCCTGAGCCGCCTCGAGAAGTCCAAAACGGACGAACTCATTTGACCGGATACTAATCTCGACGACAAAATCACCATAGCAGCACTGGAGAAACAGAGATAGCCACGCCTCGCGATCCCGAGCAGGAGCAGCTCCGATTCGATCCTCCTCCTCCTCCTGCTATAGGTCTACAGCTGTGGTGAGATCCCACACGGGCCGGGCCTCGATGGGATCGCCGCCGTCCAGGCGGCCCTTCCTTGCGGCCCTCGTCGCGGTGGCGCTGCTCTCCGGGGTGCTGGCGGCGACGGAGGAGGCCTACGTCACGCTGCTTTACGGCGACGAGTTCGTCCTCGGCGTGCGCGTCCTGGGCAAGTCCATCCGGGACACCGGCACGCGGCGCGACATGGTGGTGCTCGTCTCCGACGGCGTCTCCGAGTACTCCCGGAAGCTCCTCGAGGTATGCGAAAAATCACACACACACACACACACACACACACACTCACCAACTTAGCTGGTAGATTCAGCTTAGCAATTCAGTCAAGTAGTAGCTTTAGCGCATATTTGTGTGGGGGTTGAAATAGTGAGTAGGATGTTCGGGTTACTGTGATCTCAGTGTGCAAAGTTCATCAGATTTATGGCAGGTTCGTGTACAATGAAATGTTATCCTTTTAAGTCCATATATTACTTCAAAAGATTCCTTATAAAGTAAAAATAATAATACTTCAGAAGATGCCACATGACAAGGAAATTATTTTTGGTCTTCTTACCTGCAATGTAGTTTCCATCTACTCTGGATTGAATCTAACCTTAGATGAATTCCAGGCTGATGGTTGGATCGTGAATCGTATAACTTTACTGGCTAATCCTAACCAAGTGAGACCAACGAGGTTTTGGGGTGTCTACACAAAGCTAAAGATATTCAACATGACAGACTACAAAAAAGGTATATTTCACAGAACTTTAAAAAAAAAATCATTTTTCTTTCTGTCACCAGTCCAACTGTTCAAATTCTACCTTTTAATTGAATGAGCAGGGCTACTGCCATCTGTTTTGAAATGATAACAGTAGCTTCAGTTTTTTTGAAGTATTTTGTTTGACATGCCTTTCATATCATAATTTTTATTATTGTTCTAACAAGTTGCTGTTCCCCAGTTGTTTATCTTGATGCAGACACTATAGTTGTAAAAAGTATTGAGGATGTTTTCAAGTGTGGAAAGTTCTGTGGGAATCTGAAGCACTCTGAAAGAATGAATTCTGGAGTGATGGTTGTAGAGCCATCTGAAACCCTTTTCAAGGATATGATGAACAAAGTGGACCAGTTGCCTTCCTACACTGGAGGTCAGTGCACTTACTTTCATATTCTGTATTGTACATCTTTAGGCTTTTTCCTGTATGAGAAGGTCACACTAGTAGTTGCTTATTCCTTTATATTCAGGCAGTTGTTTGGAGAACACAAACCAATTAACTGCAAATAGTTTGCTCACATTTATTGCATTTTGGTGCATGCTAGTGCATATGGAAAAGAACTTTTACCCTTTTAGGTAATAAACCTGAGACTAATTGCACACCACAAATGTTTTTTTTGTTGTATAGAAGAAAAGATCATCCTCAGGGTTAACTTGATAAGTGCTTTTAGATACTTTGCTCTCACACTTTTGAAATGTAAACAGTTAGTTTATTTAATCTGTTACTTCTTCGTAAATTTGGCATGTTAGTGCATGTAAACAAAAGTTAACATGTAACAGGTTGTATAATACTATCTGTTTTTATTGCGTAATCAGGGGGTAATTTTGTACAATTGCAACACTTGTAGAAGCCCGTGAATTTTGTAGAAAAACACTTGAATCGCATATGCTTAGAAAACTAGACTCAGTATGTTAGTGCATGATAGTGTATCCACGTTGAATAACCGCTTGCACACAACCACCTTGCAGTTACACCTGAATTCTTCAGCCTGCCACCATCTTTAGCCTGCTGTAACCACCCTTTTGGTGATTTGTTGGCCTTCTGATGCATTGTCAGATCGTCTTTTAAGTTTACAATGACAACACCAGTGCAATCCTCAGCTATCCCATCCTCACTTTGCAGTTCATACACACCATAAACACTTCCAGGTGTTAACAGACTGTGGCTGCAAAACGTGCTCCTAGACTACTCACCTCTTCTTACCATTCCCCATCACGCCCAAGATCGAGGTCACTGCTGCCCCCGTCAACGTCAATACCTATTCCATTGCTAGTTCTGTTGAAGATAGAGGAGGGTCAGTACGACCATCATGGAAATAGTCTAAGGAGACTTATTCTAGTAAGGATATATTTGCAATAGACCGATAGCTCATGGGTGTGAGAGGAGATATAATGCCCAGTTGGAAGTTGTTTTGGTCCTTTGATGATTATATTTAGCATTGTTGTTGATTTTATGTTCTGAATCTAATCCAGGATTCTGTATTAATTCATGCAGGGGACCAAGGTTTTCTTAATTCGTATTATGCTGATTTTGCGAACTCCCGTGTGTATGAGCCAGACTCACCTTTAACACCAGAACCTGAGACACAGCGCCTTTCTACCTTGTATAATGCTGATGTTGGTCTTTACATGCTAGCCAACAAGGTAAAATGCTCTTTACATGCATTGGTAATGCCAAATACATCGGTTATTTATCTGACTTAATACTCCCTCCGTCCAGAAAAGGATGCCGTGTATTTGTCTAGATTCGCATGTATCTACTCCCTCCGTCCGGAAAAGGAAGTCGCATATTTGTCTAAATTCGCATGTATCTATGTACTAAAACATGTTTAGATACATGCGAATCTAGACAAATATGCGACATCCTTTTCTGGATGGAGAGAGTATTAAGGTAACGGACAATATGACCACTCTAAGTGGCCCGATCGATCTGTTTTGCATGTGAACCTAGAGCATTGAAAGCCTCTTCATTTCATCAATGTTGTGCATGTTCATTGTCACAAAATATTTGCTTTGGAATTGTGCATTGGTGCATTACATTTTCTGCAAACTTGATACTGCATGTGCCTCACCTTCTTGTGTTGAAAAACAGTCATGCCACTCAAGTCCCAACACTGTACTCCTTGTTAGTTTAAACCTTGTCGGTGTTAATAGAAATGATTCTAGTGAGGTATGCAAGTAAGCAACCCACTTACAATTTACCACTGTTTGAATTGGTTCTATCAGATTGTACTGTCACAAGTCTCAGCTATTTTAGTATTTTGAATGCATGGAAGAAGGTCCTTGATAGTACAAACTAAGACAATGTTTTTTTTATGCTCATTTGTTGTCTTGTGCTCATCAAAGTACAAAATTAAGCCTTTTTGGGTAGCTTTTAGATATTTATTTACATGAACCATATACAGCGTGGTGCTTTTTTTTTGGGACCTAATTATGCAACTTACGTTGCAGTGGATGGTTGATGAGAAGGAACTAAGAGTTATTCACTACACACTAGGTCCCCTTAAACCCTGGGACTGGTGGACAGCTTGGCTTGTAAAACCCGTGGAAATATGGCAGGTAAAAATGAATTTCATTTATCTGTTCTTTACTTATAATTTAACATTTTCTGATAGTGAATTAGTAGCATGATGGTAATAAAGTTATGCTCTGTGATTGCAGGATATTAGGCAAAAGCTTGAAGATTCTCTTCCGGGAACTGGTGGGGGGAGGAACCCTCATGACCAGCTGATGGTCAAATTTTTATTCATTATTCCCTTCTGCCTGCTGTTATTTGGTTATTACCAATCATGTTTTCAGGTTAATAATGGTTCCATGCTGCTAGCTGTTTTTACATTGTAGGTGCATCTTATTATAAGAGTGGTTGTCTTATCAACTTCATGTATGCGATGTTTTTGACAGAACAATAAGACGTTTCCAAGTGTGCAGTCTTTATGTGCGTTTGCTAGAAGAGGCCGTCACAAATACAAGTCTGAAGAAGCACTTCCATCTTATTCAGCAGTTGGCGTTTCATCATCTACATTTTCTAATTCAAATCAAAGAGTTAGTTCTCTACTCTTCAATAGCAAGTAATCTCTGAACTTATAGCATGTATTATGTAGGTTTTGTCACTCAGAACAAATGAAGGTTTGCATTTTACACTTGTATTACATATTATTGAACATTGACTATTTGACCTGTACGTTTCACCTTGTAGAATGAATATGAAAACTATAGGGAACTACCGTTTATGATGTAAAATTGTCCCAGAATATAAGATAATGTTTATATTAGAAATATTGATAAAGCGTCAACCTTGGTTGAGGTTATCTTATTCTATATGATCTTATCATCCTAGTATTATTTTGTCACTCGGTATACTCTTCTTACTGAAAATGTTGATGATCATATGATGTTGGCCTAATGGTTGCTTAACACTGTCACAGTTCTCAAATGGGCCACATTTGAAGCTGCCCTCTTATTTCGGGGCGATTGCTGTGCTAGTCTGTTTTATGTCCGTTGGTGTCTCTCTCGCCTTTGCTTTCACTATCATTCCACGGCAAATTATGCCATGGACAGGTTTACTCCTGATGGTTGAGTGGACCTTTGTGGCATTCTTCTTACTGTTTGGTAGTTATCTCCGTTTTGTCTATCGATGGGGAAGTATCAGCGCAAATTATTCTGATTCATCAGAGAATCGTGCGGCTACAGGTGTGTTAAATTATATAACTTTTTTACAGAGTTTCCTCTTCTCGCCTAGAAATCTTAGGCATCTAACAGCTTGGTCTTTTGCAGGCCATCAGCATAACATGTCTGACTGTGACACGGAGGCGACATTTTACTGGACAGGGATGGCAGTCATAGCTCTTGTTACTGTATTTTCACCAACTATCTTGGGTATAACTGCGTTATTTACAAAGTAAGACACTGACTCGTCCATCCCATTTAATATAAAGGAAAAAGGGAGAGAAACTTGCTGTACTGATTAGTACCAATCTCGAGTATATATAAATTAGTCCATGCTTGGCATTTCCTTAGGACCACCGAAAGGGGATCTGTTGGAAACTTAGGATTGTGAACTACCCTGGGATAGGAGGGGGTACTTGTATGGGAGCTTTGTCCTGTGGCTGTGGGCGAGTGTGAACTTCCTAGACCACATAATTAATTTTGGGTAGCATGTACTCCCTCCGTTTCAAAATATAAGATGTTTTAGATTTGTGAAGAAAATGAATCTAGACTTCTTTTAGTGTGTAGATTCATCTCAAAGTTGAGTGAACCTACATACTAAAACAAGTCTAGATTCATCTTCTTCACAAACCTAAAACATCTTATATTTTGAAACGGAGGGAGTAGTACGTTACAAAATGGCTAGTTTAGATTTTGGCTCATCGGCTGGCATATTTCGTTTGTAAAGGGTATTAGCTCTCTGAAGTGTATAGTACCATATCCTTATTTCTAGCTTACTGAGTCTCGACAAAAAATAAAACCCAAGTTGAATGCATATGTAGGATTCTTGATTTAAGGATTCTGAGTTATTCTTGACCACAGGTCTGAAGGATATCTTGTATAATTGTACTGACATTTTTTAGTTTATCTTGCCAGTAAACTGATCAGCCCATGTGCATATTCTTTCAGGCTAGGGTTGATGGTTGCTGGCGGTGTTGTGCTCGCGTCGTTTATGACATATGCTTCGGAACATCTTGCTATCTCAGCCTTTTACAAGGGCCAGAAAGATAGGAGTGGATTGAGAACTAGAAGAATTTGCTTTCTGTGTTTGTAGCAAGTTTGTACTTAAGTTATTGATTAGTTCATGTTGTTGTACATTTTATACGGGGAAATTTTGGTGGTTCCTTTGACACAGAGATTCCATTTTGTAACACTGATGTAATCAAAGGTACATAGATTTCCAACAATGTCCTTGTTGTGCAGTTGACATGCAGCTCAAAACAGACCTGCAACTGTAAAGCTTACTGTTTATAAGAATACCTGGTGCCATTTGCTCGTTGCATTTCCTTTTTGTTACTGTGATCGGTGGTTCCATATGGAACTCTTAAGTTAGAACTTGTAGTTGGATTTTGGTAGGAGTGCTGCTCACAACTAACCGTGGCTGGTCTTAAATTCGTTTGTGACAACTGGCCAGGTTAGGGCCTCCTTGTTTCAAAGATGAAAGGTGTAGGCATGTATTTTGGAAGATTGCAATTTTTTCTACGTAGTTGTGGTGTTATATCCTATGAGAATTTTTATAAAGTTTGTAAAGCACAAGTCTTTGGGCCTCTTTGATTCAGAGAGAATTTATATAAAATTTGTGTTTTTATTTTTTCTGTTCTTTTTTCCATAGAGCTTGCTTGATCCGTAGGGTGTAAAAGCAAACGATTTTATAACGGACCGTGTTACTTGCAACTTGCAAGTTCAAAGAAAAACTTCATTGGTTCCAACTTTATAGCAAATTTTCTATGAGTACAAGATAACTAAGGCGACCACCTAATCTGTAGAGAATATTAGGCGTTTTCTGCGGTGTGCCTAAGCAATATAGATTATATGTCCACCGGTCAATGTGTTTGCAGTATTTAACATGTCATGACATCTGTAGTTGTTTTTTTAAATCTTTTTTCCTTCTTGTTCATGTGTTTCCAGAATGTTGTACTCCGTATATCATAGAGAAATTCCTCCCCACGCAAAAAGAAGAGAGGAAGAATTCCCATGGACTCAAACCTTCACCAGAGTGGATCTTCAGTGGCATATGCTGGCATAGAATGTACAAGTAACCGGACATTTTTTTTTTCGCACAGTAACACAATGTGCCATGAACATGATATGAAGGCGATCTCCGTATCTGCTTATGTTCGAGGACGCGCTAGTGCGTATAAACTAAGAACGATCCGCTGCGCCACATGCGATTTGAAAAAAGAAAAGAATCGCATTCTCAAAGAGAAGTGTGTCAAGTGCAAAGCCCCAAATATATTCCCCTCTTGCTTTTTGGCAAACAAATAAGCATATTCCCCCATAGCGGCGACAGCTACGTTAGAGGCGCTGAACAGATCGATGGCTTATATAACTACGTGATCTTATCATGAAACGGATTTTCTACGGGATATCAGAAACAGAAAACGGATATGCGGGCCCATTTGTTCCCTCCCGTTACCGTCACGACGTGGCAAAGCGTGCACGTACTACGGCTGGAGGTCGGGAGAGGCGGAGAGACGTACGTGGTCGAGCGCCTCGCCGCCCGTACCTTGCCCGTCCGGAGAAGGAGAAAGGCCACACCGGCCAGTGGAAACCGGAGACGGCCGAAGCTTTTCCCAAAAGCCGTTACGGTCCATCACGAAGTGCCATGCGATCGCATGTTTTAGCCTTCCTGTCCAGCGTCTCCAAATGTTCGATCCATTTTAAGGCCACAGAAAAAACATCCATTTCGATCCGTTTTGAGTAGTGGAAACAACATGAACAGATGGGCGGACAGAGAATAAAAAAAGCAAACATAGCCCTTTGATCAACGCAGTTCAACACACGATTAAAAATCAATATGAAACATAGTTTAGCACACAAAGCAAGGTAAATAATATTGAGTTCAACTTCCTTTTTTTGCTTGAGCTCATATTCCTTAGCCAATTGTTGGGCTTGGAGCTCAACTTATTTGACCCTTGCAAGGGCATTTTGCAAGGGCATTGAGCTCAGCTTCTTTTTTGTTTCACTTCAACTTCCTTTTGCCTTGCTTGGATTTTGAGCATGGCCTCCATGACCTTTGGTCGGATTTTGGACTCATCAAATTCTAGCTTCATTATTTTGGTAGTCTATGAAGCTATTTATTTGGTCCTCTTTCTTATTGCGCTTTCTCTCACTTGATGTAGCACCCCGTTCCCTCTTGGTGACGGGGGTGTCACTCTTGGCAGCTTAATAGGATCTCTAGACTGGTCCCACAGAACAACATTAGTCTTTTCTACGCATTTTGTTCCCACTAGTGCGTACCCGGTGCACACTTCCCAGTCAGTCACTCATCCTCAAATTGCTCTGAGACAAGCACTCTTAACATCAGAGTTCTTTTTGGGTCACCCATCCTCAAGATCGCTTGCAACGCGAGGATATTGGCCTCACACTTTTCATCTTGCTTACTAGTTTTGTGGTCTCTCGGTCGACCCACGGTGTTGTCCTCGCTTGGGGCAACCTCTTTAAGGTCAATGGCCGATGAATCATTGCGACACTTCTTTCCTTGGGGGTTCTCCTTTTGGTAGGCCTTATGGAGTGATTTCCACTCGGAGAAATTTTTGATTGCTCTCCAACAATGTGTCAATGTGAAGACCATGTTGTCATATTTCTCCTTGAAGTAGTCCAAAGCTTGTAGCACCATGTGTTGGACGCCAACAACACTCACGAGCTTGTTCATGACATGCTCGTATGCGTCACAAAACTTGCTACACTCCATTTGGATTAATGCCCACCTCTTTTGAATGGAGAAATCACTCTGATCACTACAAACCTTGTAGGGGAGCAAGCATATATGCTCGTGGAATTATTACAAACCCTCCTCCAAAATGCCCCTCCCTTTTGTTGGGAACCACAAATTGGGTCTTTCCCAATTTCAATCCAAGCTTCGCAAAGAACTCACTCAGGGGTCTAGTCAAGAGAGATCATCTCCGAACAATGGCTCTTTCTTAATTGGGACTCTATCATATTGATTGTCTTGTTTAGTCCCGGTCCTATTGATCATGTACTCCATCACATCCTCATAGTATCCCTATGCACAATAGCATATATGTCACATAATTTATGACCGAAATGAATCGCTGGAGAGACAAGGGTTTTGACCATATCAGGTCAGACGACATCGGGGCACGCATATCATCGAACAAGTTGCGGGGCGTGGGAACACAATCAGAGCAGAAGTCTCGCGGGGCCTTTCTATGCACCACTGGTGATTCACTAACTCCATGTGCCCTTGAGGTCGAGTGTATTAGCCAACGACACAAGCAACACTAATTAGCGGACCTCCGATGACATGCCCCATGAGGCGGAGAAACAAGACATTTGCAGGGCATGCTTGGCCAGGTACCCGTACGTGGGCTCCATCGAGAGGCCGGTCAATGCAGGCAGAGGTGGTCATCGGTTGTCGGAGATCGCCGAACTTGTGTTGCCGAACTCATAGTCATGGCCAGGTTGGCAAGGTCGGCATTGGAGATGGTCATTTTTAGTGCCTCTCCTTGATCATGGTGTCCGCGAGGGCTTTCACCTAGGTAGCGATAGCCTCGTTTGTGGTGTGGGCCTAGATTGCGACAAGTTCTTCTGCCGAGGCCCTAGTGGCAATGTCGGCTTCGGATTTCACCGACCGTTGCCCGACATCGACCCTCCGGTCGACCCGACCTCTTCCTGGTCTCCATGGCCCTGTGTTCCGCGTTTTCCCATCCAATCTTCACAAGATCACCTCTGTTTCGTGTTTCTGCCTCTGTGGTGCGTCGTCTTCGAGATTGCAACTGGGACCCTTTTGTAGATGGTTTTAGGTCAAGACATAGTCATGGAAAAATAATTGACATGATCCAAGCAACAAGGGGTAAACGGGACCCCCCCTGATACGTTGGAAACGTATCTATAATTTTTTATGTTCCATGCTTGTTTAGTATCTACTTTGCTTTACTTGTCTACACTTTGAGGTGATTTTTACATGTTTTCTGGTACTAACCTATTAACAAGCTACAACAGTGCCAGATGCCCGTTTTCTGCTGATTTGGGTTTCAGAAAAGTTAGTAAAGAAATATTCTCGGAATTGGACGGGACAAACGCCAAAGTCAATTACTTTCCGTGGGGAACAAGAAGTCCAGAGGAGAGCGGGAGGGGGCCGAGACCCATCGAGCGCAGGCGGTTGGGCCCGCTAGGGTTTGGTGGCCTGGCGCTCGATCTCGCCTCTTCGCCTATAAGAATCCCCGATGCAGAAACCCTGAGTACCCAATCAAATATCCACGAAACCGTCTGTAGCCGCCGCCACCATTGTCCCTAGATCGGGGATCAAGCTCTTCCGGCACCCTCTGGGAGGAGATCATCCGAGGCCTTCTCTGGTATGATTCGTGAGTAGTTCCACCTTGGACTATGGGTCCATGTAGTAGCTAGATGGTTGTATCTCCTCCTTTGTGCTTTCATGTATAGATCTTGTGAGCTCCGTTCATGATCAAGATCTAATCTATTTGTAATCATGCATGTTGTGTTTGCCAGGATCTGATGGATATTGAGATTATTATGCTGGTTTGATTAATGGTTTTATCTTTATGATTCTATCATGTATGTGTTGTTTGTGATCTTGCATGCTCTCTGTTGCTAGTGGTTATCTTGGCCAAGTAGTTGCTAGTGACTCCAAGAGGGGGTATTTATGCTCGATAGTGGGTTCATGCCTCTAGTTTCCAAGGGAAGTGACAGAAATCTCTTCGGTTGTAGATGTGCTGTTGCTACTAGGGAGAAAACAGCGGTCTATTGTTCATGGAACATGTGGACTTTTTACCTTACACACTTTGCTTAAATCATTTGTCTGTTGCTTGCAACTTAATACTGGAGGGGTTCGGATGATAACCTGAAGGTGGACTTCTAGTCATAGATGTAGTTGGATGACGGTCTATGTATATTGTTGTATTTACCAATCAACTTCATAGGATCTTTCTGGCTAGTAATTGCATTGTTATGCCTTGCTCAGTTCCTGTCAATTTCCTCGCTGTAATTTGTTTACCCTTCATGCCATGTTGTTTATCTAAGGAGAGCACCTCTAGTGAACTATGGACCCCGGTCCAATCTTTACCATTGATACATCTTCCACTGTTATATGTTTACTTGCTGCAAACCATTACATTCCACACCATACGTTTAATCCTTTGTTACAGCAAACCAGTGAGCTTGACAACCTCACTGATTCGTTGGGGCAAAGTCTTGAGTTTGTGTTGTGCGGGTCTCTACGTTGCATGCAACACCTGTGTGACGTTTCCTTCCTCCTGCTGGTTAGATAACCTCGGTCTCAACTGAGGGAAGACTTGCTGTTGTGCTCTTCACACCTTGATCTTGGGGTTCCCAACAAGACTCCACATCAAGCACCAAGTTTTCTGGCGCCATCAAGGAGTCGCCAACAAGTTTTCTGGCACCGTTGCCGGGGAGGCTAAGGACATCTTCACTAGGGGAGTCCTTCACTTCCTTTCTCTTTACTTTGTTTTTAGTTTGATTTGTTTCTTTTGCTTGGTTTTGTTTGCCTCTTTTCAAAAAACCTAAAAAAAATTAGCCTAGTTTGGTTTGCTTGCCTTATTCAAAAACACAAAAAAAAGTTCCTGCTCTAGCTACCGCTGCTATTTTTGGCTTGCCCACCTTTGCCAAAATGAACTTTGCTGAGAACACCAAGTTTTGTGACTTTACTAGCACCAACAACAATGATTTCCTAAGCACTCCTATTGCTCCACCTGCTCCTGATGCTACCTTTCATGAAATTAAGCCTGCTTTGTTGAATCTTGTGATGAGAGAGCAATTTTCTGGTGCTGGTTCTGATGATCCTGCTGCCCATCTTAATAGCTTTGTTGAACTTTGTGAGATGCAAAAGTATAAGGATGTAGATAGAGATATTATTAAGATCGGGCTTTTTCCTTTCTCCTTGAGGGGAAAAGCTAAAGAATGGTTCCTATCTTTGCCTAAAAATAGTATTGATTCTCCGACTAAGTGCAAAGATGATTTTATTGGAAGGTACTATCCTCCTGCTAAGATTATTGCTATGAGAAGTGACATTATGAAATTTAAACAACTTGATAGTGAACATGTTGCTCCTTCTTGGGAAAGAATGAAATCTTTGGATAAAAATTGCCCTACTCATGGACTCATTGCTTGGATGATTATTCAGACTTTTTATGCAAGTTTGAACTTCGCCTCAAGAAACCTGCTGGATTCTGCTGCTGGAGGTACCTTCATGGGCCTCACTTTGGGTGCTGCAACAAGGCTCCTTGATAATATGATGGTTAACTACTCTAAATGGCACGTTGAGAGAGCTCCACATGGTAAGAAGGTAAATTCTGTTGAGGAAACTTCCTCTTTGAGCGAAAAGATTGATGTTATTATGGCTATGCTTGTTCATGGGAAAGCTCCTCTAGATCCTAATAGTGTTACCTTAGCCTCTTTGGCTGCTCAAGAAGAGCAAGTTGATGTGAACTTCATTAGAAACAATAGTTCAACAACAATGCCTATAGGAATAATTTTGATAGCAACAACAATTATAGGCCTTATCCTCCTAATAATGGAAATTCCTATGGAAGCTCTTACGATAATGCTAGAAGTGCCCCCTCTGAACTTGAAGTCATGCTCAAGGACTTTATTAATAAACAAACCACTTTCAATAAGACTATAGAGGAAAAGCTTTTAACTGTTGAGAAAAATATATCCTCTTTGTCTCAAGCTCAAACTTCCTTGGTTAACAAAATGGCTGCTAAACCTAAAACTATGGAAAACACCTTTTCTACTGCTCATGCCATACAAGTTACTATTGATGAAAATGTTAGGTTGTTAGCTCAACTTCATGCTAGGTGGGAAAGGGAAGCTAAAACTGATAGAAACAATAGTGTGTGCACTATCACCACTAAACCACAAGTAGCCCCTATTCCTCCTCCTACTATGCCTACCACTAGTGATGCTAAGTTTGATTTTGATATTGATGGTTGCAATATTTCTGAAATGATTATGTTCCTACAAAATCTTGCTAGAAGTCCTGATGCTAGTGATATGCATGTTGCCTTTACCAAACACATTATAGATGCTCTTGTTAAGATTAAGGAAGTGAAGCTAAAACACAAGGCTTCTATTCCTAGGAAAGTAGAAGATAGAACCCATTATTAATATGCAAGTGAATGACTTTGATCTCAAAGCTTCATGTTATCTTGGTTCTAGTGTCTCTATTATGCCTAGGAAAATTTATGAAATGCTTGATTTGCCGCCATTAGAAGATTGTTATTTGGATATCCCACTCAATGGCAATGCTAAGAAGAAACTCATGGGGAGTATTAATGATGTTCTCATTATGGTTAACAATGCTTATGTCCCTGTTGATTTCTATGTTTTGGATGTTGAATATAATGCTTCTTGTCCTATTACTTTGGGAAGACCTTTTCTTAGAACAGTTGGTGCCATCATTGATATGAAAGAAGGCACCATCAAATATAATTTTCCATTCAATAAAGGTATTGAACACTTCCCTATGAGAAGAGAGAAGTTGCTTTTTGCTCCTCCTTTGAAAGCAAGGTTTGATGTTAATGCTTCCTCATTTGAAAATACTTGATTCTTCTTGCTTCTTGTGCCTAACTTAAAGGCGTTAAAGAAAAGTACTTGTTGGGAGATAACCCAAGAGTTTTCTTGAGTCTTGGAAGTTATTACTTCAGTAATGACCTCTCCTTATCCTTTTTGTTTTCTTTTTGTGCCAAGAATGACCTCTAATGAGAGGGAAGTAAGATTTGGGGAGTTGTTGTCCCGAAACAGATTTCTGTCCTCCACCAAAAAAAATCGTGAGGAGGCTATGTAACTCGGATTCAGCTCAAAATTTACTAATAAATCCCCCAGTATGTTATCTAACTTTCGTTAGTTCAACACTTTTTGATTTGATTAACAGAAGATGTTCGAAAAAAATCGTTTCTACCTGCTTGTTTGTTTTGACAGATTTCTGTCATTATTTGCATTTGCTTCTTATTGATTCCTTTTTGAGCTCTCTTCAGGTAAATTGAGTTTCTTTGAAGGAGTTACTACAGTATCTTGTGTTTTTAGTGGAAAGCCTTTCTGTTCCAAAGCTTTTCCAATGGTCTAATATCTTTTGAATACACTAATGTTGCTAATGAAGATTGTGTGAAGTTTTGTATGAAGGAAAAATTTCAGGTGTAGAGAGAGAATGATGCAATGAGATGAAGAATGGACAAAAGCTAAAGCTTTGGGATGCCACCATGGTGTCACCCTAAGAAATATCCAAGAGGTACAAGCGTCAAAGCTTGGGGATGCCCAAGGCATCCCCTTTTTCGTCAATAAAAATCCCAGGTCTGTCTAGACACTTCGTTTTTATTGTTTCGTGCATAGTTGTGTTGTTCCTTGGAGCATCTTAGTTTTCATTTGCTTTGCTTAGTTTGTTTTAGTACTTTGGACCCCCGTTCTCGCTGTGTTGTTTTGCAAATAAGGTTGCTTGGTGTTTGGGAAGGAGTAGTAAGTTCTTACTTGAAGTGCAAGAGGAGCTTGCATTGACTGTGACTTAGACTTTAGCATGACATGCTAGGTGTTGTTTTAGCATTATGCTTACTGATTATTGCTGTAGCATGTCTTGTTACAAACAATTGGGATTGCTTAGTGTGCCTTGAAGAAATTTTGCGTTGTTTTAGCATGCAAAAGCATAGTATTGTGGTATTCTCCTTTGATGTTTTGCTTGGGTTGACTTGGCACATGCTCACACCATGTTATGACTATGAAAAGTCACCATTAGCCTCTATGATCATTTAGTCCTTGACTTGTAGTACCACTCTTTGCTTTGATTAGTTTGCTTTGTTGCATTGCATAATTATGGCCATTATTGCTCTCTTAGTTGGTTGCTCCTGGTCTTTTGCTAGCCTCCACTTGTATGAGTAAGCTCTACTCATGCTTCCACATCCCAAGAAACCTAGTTATTCCAAAGTGTCCACTATAAATTCCTATGGATGGTGTGCTACACCATCCAAGTATATTCTTGTTTTCATCTATTTTCCAATTAAAAACTATTTTGTTATGTGAAAACTTAGTGATTAAAGCCCTCATGAACTTGATGGCACACTTTATTCTTTGCCCCTAATAAACTTGAACCATTGTGACAACTTTGTTGTATATGCTTGCACTTATAAGTTGGAATTAGCAGAACCGTGCTATCACGGGGAACGTTTTCGACATTGCACTTATACCTTGTTGTACTCAGTTGATATCATGTTCTTTTGTCTATGGATGTCACCAGTGTGAAATAAAGAGGGAACTTGTAAGTCCATGGAGTTTGTATTCTATGTTAGAGAAACGCCTGGGCCGATAGCCTAAGCCATGCCTAATCATGGTGGAAACTTGCAGCATCACCATAGTGATATCTATGAAGCATTCTTCTTATAAAAAAAGAGACACATTGAGGAAAGAGGAAGAGAGAAAAAAGCACCATATTCCCATGGTACATAAGAAGAATTGCTGAGATGCTCATTGTCAGCTTGCCTTGTCATTTTGGTTATGGGAAAACTCATGTACCATGTGCAAGGGGTACCCCTGCGGTGACCCAACATACCACTGCATGATGTAGTACACTATAGTCGTTGATATAACACCAATGAAATACCGTTCACTAGTATTACATCCCTCAGAGTGGCACAACAGAAACACAGCAGGTCCAATACATGGCTAAAGGTTACAACTCACTCTATACACAAGACCCAGAGAACAATCTAGATTAAAGAGAGAGAAAGAACTTCTTACAAAGAAGAATTAAAGATAAATAACGCAAAAGCTATTATACTATTAAGACTAGTATTTTAACTAAAGGGTTGGCATTGCTGCTATTGCAATACACTACAGAAATAGGTTCTTTGGCTAGAGAGTATATTCCTATCTAATCAGTAACTTCTTCTTCACTTGAGTTGATGTATATGTTCACTTCCGTGTCTTCATTGAAGAGCTTTAGCTTTGGATGAGGATTCCTGGAGCATAACTTGATGTAGATGTTGTCTGTACTGGCTTCAAAATCTAGCAAGGGTTATAAGATACGTTGAGTGCGAGCGTACTCAGCAAGTCCACTAGAAAAGAGTGTTTGATGCACTATATCTACAGCCACATACCGTAGGTCGTAGGCAATGCAAGTGTTCATAAACATTTCTTTAAAGGTTGCTTTTATTCTGAAAGACTATGTCCGCCAGCCTTCACGGGTTTACCAGAACTTTCATGGAGTTCCTTTCCCTCCGCGTTCGCAGCTCCTTCCCGGGACAGGAAGTAACAAGTTACAGTTCTTACACTCTGCAGAGGTGCGTTACTTTTCCCATGAGAGATCAACTCTTTGTTGCACAACCGGGCAACTTATTCCCGTCCACAATTCCATGATGTGGGGCCCAGAAGATGATCCAAGACAATCACTGCCCCCTTCGCGACCTCGCATGCCTCCTTGGTGTACACCATGCCCACATAATGAATTACGGCAATGGTTTGTACAGACCGTTAGATGCCAGAACTATCGTGGGACGTTGAGGGTTCCCACCCATATGCTGCATATCCTCTACGAATTACCAATTAATATGCACACTATGAGTGATAACAGCCACGATCTGCACATCTGGCTACATACGAGAGGAAGAAGATACAACTGACTTCTTCGTCCCATTCCAAATCTCATGGTTAACGCGTGATATACGACACAAGAATCACTGGCGACATTGGTTGGTAAGTCCTAGATAATATGTTCCTTTACCACCGGAACTTTCATAGTAGGTTATTACCTCATGGTAAAATAACCTATAATCACATTATTATGAAAATAGTTTTTTTTGGACCTTTTTCAAATGCAGGTGATGAAAACACTGGATTTGTAAAATACTTTACAGAAAATAACCAAAGAACATGAGCAAGTGTGAACTTGCCTTTTGTGATTGCAAGATTATGCACTCACGGTCTTCAAGACAATATAAGATTCAATATCTGAAATCAGCATCATTGGTCCGGTAAGGACTAATGTTTAAAGAAGCAAAATGCTCTTATGCATAAGTAATGTGATGCACTTTATAAACGTGAATCCCCGGAATAAGCGTTGTTCTAGGGTTTGGATACTGGAAATGATTTCTTTAGAATGTGTTGTCCTTTTAGGTAAGTTTCACACTTGTGCTTCTTATTAAGGCTTGTGAGTGGGTGTGAAACATCATGTATACATTATGGTGTACAACAATAAGATATACCATTGAGGTACGATATTCAAGGAATTCTTATATAATAATTATCTTATCTTCAAGTTTAATCTTGTAAATAAAGGAATTTATAAGGAACTTAAGGGTTAACAATCTTAAGTATACAAGCAAAGGATAAAGTAATGTGATCCTGATTAATTGTCATATGTTGACTGAAGTGGCAAAACGAAAAACTTTTGAAGAAAAGATTTCTTTATTAAGGTCTCAACAATTTTTGTGGTTAATCAATTGTGGTCAAGGTTGTTTGTGCTTGCTTGAATAGTTTGGACTTGAGATTCTTTATGACTCAACTATAACAAACCAAAGTTAACTATAAAACATATAACAAAGTCTTTAGTCTTATATTTAAAGTCTTGTAGACTAAAGTTAACTTTAAAAACATGGATGGATTTAAGGTGTAATGATTATGATATTTGTACCTTGTGTACTTTATAATGTTTCCTTAAGGTTACTTAAGAATGGTTATACTTTTATTTGGTGTGGTGGTTTCTTGATTTTATAATGGAATAGAATCATTTACCTTTTTATAGATGAGTGGTTATAGTTTGTAAACAAGGAAATAATATTACTTAACAGCTTATGGATTCACTATAATGTTGTGATATTTTTGTAATCTAGTGGTTGAAGTAAATGAAAAACATTTAATTTAGTCACAATCATTCTTGGAGATTTTATGTTGGATAAGGATCCTTTTAGAAAATAATCTATACTTATGGTTGAAAGATAATTCAATAAAATGGTACTTATAATGTTTTGAACCATTATGACTTCATATTATTAATATTTAAGACTAATACTATTTATTAGACTCCATTTACTATTTTTAGAAATATTAACAAATTTTATCTACCCTTATATGAATTAACAACTAAGGAAATAAGCTTAAATTCAAGTTATTAAAGTATTTAAATTTTTATTTAACTCAACAGTGGAATATTATATTTTTAACATGTAGGTATTATTTTTGTGATCATTTTGGTATATTAAATTTATTTTTATGATTTATAAATAATAAGATATGATTTTTATAAGTTTTATTAATTTGTAAATACTTATTAAATAATAAAGATTTATTTAAGTGAAATAATGCATGATTATAGTTTTAGATTATAGTTCTTATTTTTCTATGATTTTTGGTATTTTATTTATATTTTTAATAATTACCAATTTTAAAATATGAATTATCCAAGTTTTATTAATTATAAAATAATTATTAAATAATAAATATTTAAGTAACTAACATAATAATGTTTGATAATAGTTTAATATTATAGATTTTATTTTTCTAAAAAAATCATATATTATATACTTTTTTCCGAATTATAAAACAAAACTTATTAATTAAACAAGATTTAATTATTTATTTCATTTCTAGAATATTGATATTTGAATTTATATTGTTTTATCAAATTTCTTAAACAGAAAATACTTTTCTTACCGAGGCTAAACCTACCCAAGTTCACTGACTGGTGGGTCACATGCCACATGGCATCCCCAGTTTGATTAATGTTTTTGTTACTAAAGTTGTCTCTACTCAGAGAATGACATATGGGCCTTGGGGCCACGTCACATGCCACACAAGCAGTGGACCGGTCAAATGGTGGACTAGGTCAAGGGTGATGTCGGCATGACTTCGCTATGAAATCAGCACAACCACCACCGACAGTTGGTGGTCGCCGGCGACGATCTATGGCGCCCTAGCAAATGAAACTATCCTAGTTCGAATCAGCGCGGCATGCTGAACCCTAGAGTGGCGGCGCAGCTCGAAAATGGTCATCGGAGCCTCGGCTCCGACGAGCTTCGACGGTGGCCGGCAGTGTCATAAGGTGCAACGGTGATTTACAACGAGATGATGCGATTTTAGGGTACTGGAGGGTTCAGGAACTCACCCTGATGACGATAGAGAGGTCGACGAGGACCGACGAGGTCGGAGATAAGCACACGGTCGACTTTTCCGGCGAACACTGACGGAAAGGAATGATAAAATTCACACCCACCCGAGCTCCCCTTGATCTATTGATTCTACTAAGATGAAGAGGGGAACGTGGCGGTTCTCCTCGACCACTCCATAGGCTCTGAGGTGGACTCTATCGACGACGATGTGTGGCTCCGCCGAACTAGGGTTTTGGCTAGAGGAGGAATCCTGGAGGAAGGGAGGAAATCGGGATGAGGCCGAGAGAAATGAGCTCCATGGCGTTCTTATCCTTCCCCGGTGTCGGAAGTGCTAATCTTGGCACAGATGCGGTGGCGGACGACATCGCCGGCTTCCAGCGAGCTGCTTCCATCTAGAGGAGGAAGACGACGACGTCACTTTTACGGAAAACCCCCTGGCGATTCTTTCAACTCAGCCTGTAGTCCCTCCTCGATCCTACCAGTCAGCCAGAGAGAAAGGTAACAGGCTGACCTCGCTGGGCCGTTACCAGGTTGCTGAGTGTTGCTCGTGAGTAGCAAATAAGGAGAGAGAGGAAATGGGCTACGGGCCAGAAACCGTTTCCTCTATTTTTTCCTTCTGTTAGTTTTCTGTCCATAATAAACCATGGATTTAAATTATGATATTTCTTTATTTAATGATAGAATTTAATTCTAATTATCTTATAATTTGGAAGGAATTTCTTATATTATGATCCTATATAATTATTTGTTGTATGAGATACAAAAGAATTAATATGGTTAATATTAATCTTATAAATTTAGGAAATAACGATGTATATATTCTATTATAATTAACATAGAAGTTAGGGTTTGAATTGTAAGTGCTTACCCTAGAGTTTAGGGTTCTTAATGTGCCTATTTTCTTTTGTTGATAAAAATTTATGGCTAAGCATATTGTCTATTTGTTTGTGATCTTTAATGATATCACTTTTTTAAAAAATAGAAAGTTATTAACTAGAATGTCTGATGGAAAGGAATTGATAAAGATAACTCCTAAACACATATGGTTATGATCATTGGAAATGACAGAGATGCGCTTAATTGATTTGCTATAGGAAATATTCTTATAAAGCATTGTGGAAATAATATGATTTATCCAACAGATGAGATGGATATTAAGCTTGATTATGGATTTAAGGTTTTTCTGATTAAGGAATTCCTTTCCTAGATATTCTACTTCTTCATATCCATCATTATGTGCTAACATGATGAGCTTTGCTACACAATAATATCCTTATCCACCTTTTATTCTTCTAAACTCATTTATAAATCCAATGAGCTTGACACTAAATCTTTCATAATCTTCTCATATCCATACTTGGTTATATAAACTACCCTACTGTTGATAACCTCCAATACAACAAGTGGTTACTCCTAACTACATTCATACTCTTCCTTAATCATCCATCACCAACATTACTCTAATGGGTATATATATATCAAATCGTACTTCACCTCAAGTGTTTAATATTTCCCAAGCGGAAACTACTACCTCAATAATCCAATGTTGCTTTAACATCATCTTAATCATACTATCTTGTCTCTACTTAACTCTAGTATCTAATACTCCAACCTCACATTATATTAATGTGACTTGTCATGGCTAACCTAGAATAATATATCTATACTAGGGTTCAATCATGTTCTATCCACCAATGTCACTTATACATGATATAAGCATTCAATCTTGGTGACTAAAGCATGATCATTATAATCCTTTGAGCATTTATGGTTTAAACTTCTAGTTGGCTAATCAAGGCTTTCATCAATACGGCACTACAATTGTATTATAATTATCTTCTTAATATCTCTAGTGGATTAGGAAATGTTATTCATAGACTATACCTACTTAGTCCAATAGGATTACTCCTGGTAACTATCTTCAATAATCATCCTTATAATCTTCCTTGTTACCATACAAATATATATTCCAGATAACTCTTCTATCATTTCAGGAGTGAGTTAACTCCATCAATTATCATATTGATCTTATTCACTTCCAACACTCCCCATCCTATAGATGATATTTATAACTAGCATTACCATCTACCTCTTCTTACTTCTTTCTCTAAAGGACTTTAAACGAATTCTATGATAAGGACAAGAGTTGATAGATCAAGTATGGATAGATTAAGAATTGGTGAATCAATAGTTGATTTCTCAACATTGATGAACAACAGATATTAAAATATTATTCAATAGGGATAGTAAAGATTTATATGGATAGAAAGATGTGTGGTGAATAATCCTGACTTGGTTTATTTCCTACTCAAACTCACTAAAGAGTTGAGGTTAAGTATTACCATGACACTCATGGTAGAAACAAATAAGGATAAAATAGGTCAAGAGTTAGTTATTACCTTCTTGTATCTTGAGTTTTATTCTAAACTTGGTATTCATGAGTTATTGTAATGAATACTATGATATGATCCCTTAAGGATCAGATATTAATCACTAAGCAATACATTATGATTTAATTTGATTATATTTGATCTACCCTTAGATCAAATCAAATTCTCCCAAATAAGGTTTTAGCAAAGGTCATATTGAAACTTATCACAGTCAACATGATGATCTACTTCAATTCCATCGGGTTGAGAGAATCCTCAATCACTTTGACAAGTTTTGTTCAAAAGCGCGAAAATTACTCGGATTTTCTATGCATGAATGCAATGCACGCATCTGGGTTCATCTTATTTCTAAGCTCTAATGCTGGGATGTTACAACCCCATTGGCGGTTCTCAACGATATGCAAATACTTACAGTGACAAGAACTTACCTGAACCCAAAGTTGAGTATGCATGAGGTGTGGCCCTCGTATTCAAGGGGCATGAGATTGCCAACTTATACTTCGTCAAGCATATACTCTAGCTTTTCCACTTTAACCTTAACCACTTCAAGATGCTTATGATAGGGGCAATGAGGGCTAAAAGCTAACTAGTACCATAATTTTTGGAAGCTCTTTTTGAAACTTGTAATCCCTGCTTCCTTTACAAAAAGGCCTTTCTTCCACCATTATTGAGTCTCCACCTTCTACCTTTAGGCACCATTAAGAGAGCATAGTTTTCATTCTATGCGCAGTGTTCCAAAGCTTATTAATTGATGCATATTGTGTTATTACTTGTTCTTGTGCTACTTGTTTCTAGTCACCTTTGTGAACTTTGCAGGTGTCCTATGCATTATATTGCTACTCTATGAGGGTCAAGCTGATTGTCACTATGTTATGTTTTCTGCATGTGAAACAAACAAACGTTTGTCAATGGATATTATTCATGATCTTTGTTTGTAGCTTGCCATGTTGCATGCATAGTTACTATGTGTTGGAATTATGCCCTAGAGGCAATAATAAATATGTTATTGTTATAATTCTTGTTCATGATAAAGTTTATATTCCATGCTAGAATTGTATTAAGCGGAAACTTTGATACCTGTGTGGTTTATGAACAACACCGTGTCCCTAGTATGCCTATATGGACTACCTCATTGATTAATGAAGGTTAAGGTTTCCTAACCATAGACATGAGTTGTCGATTAATAATGAGATCATGTCATTGGGAGAATGATATGATGGACAAACCCAAATCAAGCAGAGCAATTAGATCGTGTCATCGTGTTCATCTTTGCAAAGCTTTTTCTTATGTCAAATATTGTATTCCTTAGACCATGAGATAATGCAACTCCCTGGTATCAGAAGAAAGCTTTGAGGTCATCAAACGTCATCCTATGAGAGGGTGATCATAAAGATATCTCTCAGGTGATCGGAAAGTATTTGTTGGGTTGTATGTATCGAGATGGGATTTGTCCCTCCCAAGTAAGAGAGATATACTTCGGGCCCACTCGGTAATCGATATCAACACCGCTTGCAAGCACGTGGTTAAGGAGTTAATCACAAAGTGATATCGGATTACGGAACGAATAAAGTACTTGATGTGAATGAGATTGAACTAGGTATGCCGATACCAACGATCGAATCTCGGGCAAGTAAAATATCGCGTGATGAAGGGAATATATATATGGGATTAATTGAATCCTAGCATCTTGGTTCATCCGATATGATCATCGATGAATATGTGGGAGTCAATATGGGTTTCCAGATCCCGCTGTTGATTATTGATAGAAGATCATGTCTGCATATTCTCGAACCCGTAGGGTCACACACTTAACGTGCCTCGACGCTAGGATAGAATGGATAATTGGTTTATGAGTTTTTGTTCAGAGTCTCGGATGAGATCTAGGACATCACGAGAGGTTCCGGAATGGTCCAGAGAATAAGATTCATATAAAGGAAAGCACTTTTTTGAATTTTGGAATTGTTTCGGAATGTTCGGTATTGTACCGGAAGGTTCTAGAATCTTACGTAGTGGGACCAATGTTGCCCCACTTGTCGGAAGGGGGAGTGGGCCTACGAGGGAGTGCCCTGGCCGCATTGGGCCAGGGGCACAAGGCCTCATAGGCCCAGCCGGCCAAAACCCTAGGGGACCTTCTAGAAGGGGGGAAGACTTGCGCCCCACTCCACCCTTGGGGCCGCTGCCCTAGGGCTTGGAGGAGGGGGAAAGGGGGCCGGCCAGACCCGTATATAAGGTGGGCAGGGGGCGCACCCTCCCCTCACACCAAACCCTAGCCACCAGCTGCTTCCCTACCTCTCTTTCTCTCCCGACTGCGTGTAGGCGAAGCCCTGCTGCAGAAACTCTCCACCTTTGCACCACGCCGTCGTGCTGTAGATCCAATCTATCTCTCCCCCACTTGCTGGACCGAGGAAGGAGGAGACGTCGCGGTGCCATACGTGTGCATCTCTCGGAGGCGTCGCCACTTGCGGCGTTGGATCAGATCGGATCGCGAGGAGGAGAAGGCTAGTACGACTACATCAACCACGTTCTGCTAAACGTTCCGCTGTGCGATTTCTTCAAGGGTATGAAGATCTCATCTATCCCTCTCATTGATTGCATCTCGTAGATTAGATCTTGGCTTTCCCGTTCGCATCCGTAGAAATTTTTTGATTTTCTATGCTGCGAAACCCTTCAGTGGTATCAGAGCTAGATCTATGCGTAGATGTGTTTCACGAGTAGAACGCAACGTGCTTGTTGCGGGCGTTGATGTTTTCTGTTGCAAGCCTCTTGTTGTGTACTTCTTAGGACGCGGGATAGTGAGATCGGCGTCCGTGCCAACTTTACGCGACCTCATGAGACCGCACTTGACGTGTGGCTTGTTCCACACAGCGGCTGGTGGATGTCAGTTTCTCTCACTATAGTTGTCATGGGATTTACACTGGATGTTGGAAACCATAATATCACTGTTGTGGCTTTCCGTAGGTAAGAATCGTTCTTAGCTTGTTACTCCCATAAGCCACGTAAAGCATGCAACAACAAAGTAGAGGCGTCTAACTTGTTTTTGCAGGGAGTGTTTCTGTGATATGGTATGGCTCAAGATATGATGTGTATGTTGTATGCAATGATCATGTTTTGTAATATTTCACGACTTGCATGTCGATGAGTACACAACCGACAGGAGCCATATGGTTGTCTTTATAATTGTGTATGACCTGTGTGTCAACTTCTTATACGCCATGTAATAGCTTTACTTTATCGCTAAGTAGTTAGCAATAGTTGTAGTTGCTATTCGTGGTGGAGGCAATCATGGTGGAGTGATGGAGATCATGCTGGCACGCACAAGATGGAGATCATTGCGCGGAGATTGGCTATACCATGTCACATAAAATTACATGCATGTGATGTTTATCCTTTTATGTATCTTATTATGCTTAGATCGCGGCGGTAGCATTATAAGATGATTCCTCACTTAAATATCAAGATAAAATTGTGTTCTCCCCATGTATGCACCGTTGCGAAAGTTCGTCGTGTTCAAGCACCTCGTGATGATCGGGTGCTATAAACTCCACGTTCACATACAACGGGTGCAAGCCAGTTTTGCACACACGGAAATACTTGGGTTTGACTTGACGAGCCTAGCATGTACAGACATGACCTCGGAACACACGAACCGAAAGGTTAAGCATGAGTCATATGAATGATATGATCGACACTTTGTTGTCCACCATTGAAACCACATCTCTTCTCATGAAGATCGGATTAGGTGTGGTGAATTTGGATCATGTTCACTAAACAACTTGAGGGATGTTGAATTTAGTGGGAGTTCATATAGTAATTTGATTAATTTGAACTAGTTATCGTGAACATAGTCTAAATTGTACTTGCAAATTTTGTAGATCAAATGGCTAAGTCCAACTTCAACTTCAATGTTTTTGCTGAGAAAGAAAAGCTTAAGAACAATGGGACTAACTTTACCAACTGGTTCCGCAATCTGAGAATCATTCTCGCTGGCGGACAAAAGGACTATGTCCTTGAGAAAGCGCTAGGTGACGCCCCTGCTATAGATGCGTCGGCTGATGAAAAAGCTGTTTATCAGTTGCGCAAAGATGATTATGGTGTGATTAAGAGCACCATGTTGTTTGCTATGGAATCAGACCTTCAAAATCATTTTGAGGAGTTCGCCGGGCCCTTTGAGATTCTTGAGGAACTAAAAACCATGTTTCATACTCAGGCCCGTTCTGAGAGATATGAGATCTCTGAGAAATTCTTTAACTGCAAGATGGAGGAAGGGAGTTCCGTTAGTAAGCACGCCATTAAGATGTCGGGCTACACTCAACGTCTTGAGCAACTAGACTGCAAGATTCCAGAAGAGCTCAAGATTGACAGAGTTCTACAATCACTCCCTCCTAGCTACAAAGGTTTTGTAGTTACTCATAATCAGATTGGTTCCACTGATACGATCACTGAGCTCTTCACTAAGATGAAGGCTGCGGAGGTGGACATCAAGAAAGATAATCATGTGTTTATGGTCAACAAGCCCCCCAGCTTTAAGAAAGTTAAGGGTGCAAAGAAGTCCTTCAAGAAAGGCAGCGGCAAGCGCGTTGCCCATGATGAGAAGAAGCTCAAGTCTGGACCTAAGTCGGACACTGAGTGCTTCTATTGCAAGGACAAGGGTCACTGGAAGTGCAACTATCCAAAGTACTTAGCGGACAATAAGGCTGGCACCATTAAAGGTATATTTGATATACATGTTATTGATGTTTACCTTACTAGCGCTCGTTGTAGTGCCTGGGTATTTGATACTGGTTTAGTTGCTAATATTTGTAACTCGAAACAGGAGCTACGGAATAGACGGCGGCTAGCAAGGGATGAGGTGACGATGCTGGCGTTAGCAGATCAAGAGTTGATGTGATGGCCAAGACGCTCTCCTTAGTTTTACCTTCGGGATTAGTTTTAAACCTTAATAAATGTTATTATGTGCCTGCATTGAGCATGAACATCATATCTGGATCGTGTTTATTGCAAGACGGTTATTCATTTAAATCGGAGAATAATGGTTGTTCTATTTATATGAGTAACATCTTTTATGGTCATGCACCTGCTATGAATGGTTTATTTCTTCTGAATCTCGAAAGCAATGAAACACACATCCATAACACGAAGGCTAAGAGATGCAAAGTAAATAGTGATAATTCATCTTATTTGTGGCACTGTCGTCTAGGTCATATTGGTGTAAAACGCATGAAGAAAATCCATTCTGATGGACTTTTGGAGTCTCTTGATTTTGAATCATTTGACATGTGCGAGCCATGCCTCATGGGCAAGATGATCAAAACCCCGTTCTCCGGAATGATGGAGCGAGCAACGAACTTGTTGGAAATCATACATACTGATGTATGCGGACCAATGCGTGTTTCGGCGCGCGGTGGATATCGCTATTTTCTCACTTTTACTGATGACTTAAGTAGATATGGGTATATTTATTTAATGAAACATAAATCTGAAACGTTTGAAAAGTTCAAGGATTTTCAGAACGAAGTGGAAAACCATCGTAACAGGAAAATTAAATTTCTACGATCCGATCGTGGAGGTGAATATTTGAGTTATGATTTTCTCACGCATATTAAAGCAAGCGGAATCGTTTCGCAACTCATGCCACCCGGAACACCACAGCGCAATGGTGTGTCTGAACGCCGGAATCGAACTCTATTAGATATGGTGCAATCGATGATGTCTCTTACAGTTTTGCCGTTATCATTTTGGGGTTATGCATTAGAAACCGCTGCATTCACTTTAAATAGGGAACCATCTAAATCCGTTGAGACGACACCGTATGAACTGTGGTTTGGTGCTAAACCTAAGTTGTCGTTTCTTAAAGTTTGGGGATGTGAAGCTTACGTCAAGAAGTTGATGCCGGACAAGCTCGAACCCAAAGCGGAGAAATGCGTCTTCATAGGATACCCTAAGGAAACGATTGGGTATACCTTCTATCACAGATCCGAAGGCAAAGTGTTTGTCGCAAAGAACGGATCCTTTCTTGAGAAGGAGTTTCTCTCGAAAGAAGTGAGTGAGAGGAAGGTAGAGCTATACGAGGTTATTGAACCTTCTCTCGAGTTGGAGAGTAGCGCAACACCTGGAATTGTTCAGTGCCGTCTTCACCAACAAGAGAGGAAGCTAATGATGAGGATCATGAAACTTCGGACGATGCTATTGCTGAATGTCGCAGGTCGACAAGGTCACGTGCCCCTCCTAAGTGGTACGACAACCCTGTCTTAACTGTCTTGTTAGTAGGCAACAGTGAACCTGCGAACTATGAGGAAGCAATGATGAGCCCAGACTCTGAGAAATGGCTAGAGGCTATGAAATCCGAATTGGGATCCATGAGCGTAAACCAAGTATGGACTTTGGTGGACCCTCCTAGCAACCGTAAGGCCGTTGAGTGCAAATGGATTTTCGAGAAGAAAACGGACGCGGATGGTAATGTTACTGTCTATAAAGCTCGAATTGTCGCGAAAGGTTTTCGACAAGTTCAAGGTGTTGACTACGATGAGACTTTCTCTCCCGTAGCGATGTTTAAGTCCATTCGGATTTTATTAGCAATTGCTGCGTTTCATGATTATGAAATATGGCAGATGGATGTCAAGACTGCGTTCCTCAATGGCAACATTGATGAAGAGTTGTATATGATGCAGCCCGAAGGTTTTGTCGATCCTAAGGATGTTGATAAGGTGTGCAAACTTTAGCATTCCATTTATGGACTGAAGCAAGCATCTCGGAGTTGGAACCTTCGTTTTGATCAAGTGATCAAGAGCTTTGGATTTGTTCCAAATTGCTACGAAGCTTGTATCTACAAGAAAGTGAGTGGGAGCTCAGTGACATTTCTAGTACTATATGTGGATGACATATTGATTATTGGAAATGACATTGGTATGCTTAACGATGTGAAGAGTTATTTGAATAAATGTTTTTCAATGAAAGACCTAGGAGAAGCTGCTTATATATTAGGCATCAAAATCTATAGAGATAGACAAAGACGCCTAATAGATTTAAGCCAAAGTACATACCTGGACAAAGTAATCGTACTCTTGCCGATCTCAAGATCGTGTAGACGATCCTTCCGTACTGCGTTAAGCGCTCCGCCAGATTGGTCACACGTTAAATTTTCGATGAAGACCTTCCTCTCCTTGTTCCAGAAAGGCCGGAGGTTGTAGCACTCTCCTCGTGATTCTGGCAGCACGACGGCGTGGTACCGGAAGTAGAGGGGAGATCTCGCAGGGCTTCGCCTTAAGAGGGAGCGAGTATGGTGAACTATGAGAGAGGCCTTGGCGATCTAGGGTTTAGAGGCACCAAGGAGGAGCCTAGCCGGCGGCTAGGGTTAGGGTTTCACCCCAACTCAGTGAGTTGGTGGTGCCCTAGGTGGCGGCGGCAGCAGGGGGTGGTGGTGCCGGCGGCTTAGGGATAGGGTTTGGGTGGTGAGAGGTGTAGGTTAGAGGGGCACCCCTGCCCCTCCTTATATAGGTGGGAGGGTGCCGGTTGGGAGGAGGGAATCCTCCCCAACAACCTCCTTGGCGGCCGGTGGAGGAGGACTTCCTCCCAAGTAGGTTTCTCTCCTCCACCAAGCAGACTTGCCGTTTGACTTTTCAAATTGGCGTTTGACTTTTGAAACTAGGATTTGATTTATCCCTTTATTTTGCTCAGCGATGACACCTAATACATGATGCAACCATTCCAACTTGTTATGACACATTCATGTACCCTTCCCATTCGGAGTGCCGGACCTTCCGGACCCTTCTAGAACATTCCCGATGAAAACACCGGAATCATTCTCCAACTCCGAAATAGGACTTTCCTTATATGAATCTTATTCTCCGGACCATTCCGGATCTCCTCGTGATATCCCGGATCCCATCCGAGACTCCGAACAACATTCGGTCTCTTACTCATCATTCCATAACTACTCAACAACATCGAATCCTTAAGTGTGTCTCCCTACGGTTCGTGAATTTTGCGGACATGATCGAGACACTTCTCCGAACAATAACCAATAGAGAAATCTGGAAATTCATATGGCTCCCACATATTTCTATGATTACTTTGCGATCGAATGAACCACTTACATATGATACCAATTTACCTTTTGTCTCACGATAGTTTACTCATCCGAGGTTTTGATCGTCGGTATCTCTTCATACCTAGTTCAACCTTGTTACTGATAAGTACTCTTTTCTCATTCCCGTGATATGTGATCCCTTGTGAGCCAGTCACATGCTTACAAGACAATTGGATGACATTCCACCGAGAGGGCCCAGAGTATATCTATCCGTCATATGGATGGACAAATCCCACTCTTGATCCATGTGTCTCAACCCATACTTTCGGAACACTCAATGCCACCTTTATAACCACCCAGTTACGGTGTGGTGTGTGATGTCATCAAAGCATCCTTCCGGTGATGGTGATAAGCATGATCTCATGGTCGAAGGAATTAGGTTACTATGTATTAGAAAGCATATAGCACTTTGAACTATTAAAATGACTTGATCTTTATGCTACGCTTATCTATAGGAGTATGTCCATCATACCATTCTCCTAACGATATGATCTTGTTGTTAATAACATCTCAATGTTCATGATAGGGAAACCACAATCATTTATTAACCAACAAGCTAGTATTATGAAGAGGCTTTACTAGGGACTCTAATCTAGTTTACAAATCACACAAGTATTAATGTTTCCTTGTTAATACTGTTATAGCATGAATGTAAACATTTATCATAAACACAAAGATATAATAATAACTACATTTATTATTGCCTCTAGGGCATATCTCCAACAGTCTCCCACTTGCACTAGAGTCAACTAATCTAGATTACTGTAACTACCTCGGTGAATTACGCTCCTAGATACAAGCCTGGATGAGCGGAAATGGTTGAAATAGTACGGTGGGGCCCAGATGCCACTCACAGGCTTTTCGTCCCAACCATTTCAATCATCGGGACAAGTACGGGCGTAATCGGCAGAAGGATCAACTACATACACAAATGAGTATGTATGCAAGCCACCATACAATAGTACATCGAGCCATTCCATCTAAAAAGAAAGGAATATATAGCGCCATACGGCAAGATTCAAATGTCCTAGATAGATATAATAGTTTAGGATATTTCCTCATACATCACACATCATAGTATCGGTGAAGGCGGCAAACAAGATCCGATGCGGATAAGAAGCAAATCGGCATAAGATGCCCCATAAATAAGCACATCGCCCACAGATCTCGCGGATCCCGCGGAATCTCTACACAACGATCGTTGCCCACATCATCGCCTCCTCCACCCGTATCCATCTTGAGTGTACTGTTCATCCGAACCAAATAATTTATCGTGTGAGACCCTAGGGGTACTCGGCAAGTCTTTATGCCTCTAAAGGGGACACAACTGGGGTGACGAATTGCAGCGAAGATAAATCCTAACAGTTCTATAGATACCGCTAACCATCCGCCTAACCAAATATAGACGGATGTCCGTGAATTAATGACAATGATATAACAAGAATATCATCGATCCATCCTCCTCCTCGCTACCAATGAGGAAGCGGACGAACAACCCATCCGTTGGCAATTTTATTAACCATTCCATGAGTGTTGCACTAATTACTAGTCGATTACTTAGTCAAATTAAAAGCGGTACTTTAGTTATGCTTGTCTATGATCGAAATGCTCCAAGTCGTCCATAACCGGACACGGATTTGAGAAAGTTTTACCTGAGGTGCACTAATAGCAACACACACCGATCAACCTTGGAAAACCAAATCAAATCCCAACGAGGCCTTCACGACAAAGCAATCACAGGATTCAGAATATTTGGGCCACCCATTAAGTATACCCAAGAACGGTTAGTGACTTGAGACGGACTCAAGGTTTGTGGGTCAGAACGATCGGGAACCCAAAGCGGGCTTGTCGATACCGCGAAACGGGTCACAATTCCTAAGCAAGACAGTGCTCCTCGCACAATCGTAATAAAGCGGAGCATGGCATAAGTACGGATAGTAAATAAAACCTCAAACTAGTTTGTGGCCCCAAGAAATAATAATGAATCAAGCTACGGCTTAGGGGGTCCCATAAGCCTCCGGATGTGGATAGCGCGAATAATCAAGGAAGGAATCAAGTACTCGGGGTCCTACGGACACAAGTGAGCAGGAAAAACCAAATAGCAGATATTGCTCATCGGTGCCACTTTCATTAATTATCCCATTACTACTCGTTAAGTTGTTTAGGTACCTCGTTATCCATGTGCACTCACATACCCTACACATGATGTTCTCGACTCGCATGGCTCAAACAACTCCTGTAGTAATGGCTCATGGGATGGAGGAACAAGCTTGGTGGGTTTAATAGTAAAGGCTATGCAATACTTGGGATTCAATTTAATGCAATCGCGACTCAATGGTGCAAGAATAAGATAGAGGCAATAGGTCTTGTATGTATGCAAGCATGTGGTAGTGCTTGCAGCAACTCGTTGAAGCGAGAGAAGGATCTGGTAGTGCTCACGGTTCTCTTGATATACCCTGCCGATGTCTATTCGAAGAAGAACCAAACAAACAAGGGCCAACATAAATACAAAGGCACAAGCATATGAATAAAATGCGACAAGCAAACAATCATGCCATGATGAATGATGCACAAGTTGCATGGCAATAATGTAGCATGGCATGGGTGAGGTGTAGAATACAAGAAATAAACATTTTATTGAGTTTTGACCACATTTTATCCTCATATTAGTTGCTGTATACTATATATTTATATGATGCATGCAGCAATTTAAGTCATGGATAGCATAAACAGAAAGGTCTCGTCGAGCTGATCATTTTAGACATATCATTTGTTTAATTTGGAGTTATAGAACTAAAGTTATTAATTATTTAAGGTAAATGGCATTTATTGTAATTTTATTCAACTTAGAAAATAAAGTGCTCAATTGATATTGTGGTTAGCATATTTGAATTCCTCACATTTTTCTGATTCAAATTCATATATTATTTGTTAAATTTGGATTTATAATTTAAAAGTTATTAAAATAGATTTGAATTGAATTTAAATTAATTTGAAAAGTTTAAATCAAATGAAAAGATGAGATTTTTCTACTCAGCCATTGCTAGCGAGCCAATTGTGTGGGCCAGTGGGGCACAGCCTTGAAGCTGACGCCATGGCCGACACGTGGCAGACCGGATGTGAGTTGATTCCACAAAAGCCCGGGAGTCTTTTACAAAAATGCAACCGACGCTGACTGTGGGGCTATGGGGACTGCGGGTGGAGGAGTAAAAAGCCACAGGGGGTTAAGCGCAAAAAGGCCCGCGTGCACTATACTTCTTCCGCGCGTGCAGAGACCGAACGGTGCGCGATAGAGGCCGGCCGCGTCGCGCGGGGACTCGGTCCCGCGACCTGGGGCTTGCGCTTGGCGGCGGCTCCCGCTGCGGTGGGTGTGGGCTTGTGACATAAGGGAGGGCGAGGGCTAGGTAGGGTTTGCGCGAGGCGAACGCAGACACCAATGACGGCCTTGCAGTTGTTCGTTGAAACGATCGGCGCGACCAGGACGCAACATGCGGAGGGAGGTTGTCTAGGAGGGTCGGAAGCTCACCGCGAGGACGTTGGTGTGGTCGACGGGGCTCGGGGTGGTCGAGATCGTCGGCGAGGCTGGCGCACCGGCAGTTAGTGTGGCATCCCGCAAAACCACTACTAGAAAATCGCGTTGTTTTTGTGCATTGCATCATCATGACCGCATGCTCATGTCATCATGCCACATTGCATTTGAGCATCGTCATCATCTTGCATTTGCTTGCATAAAATTATTTTGGAAAAACCTAGTTTTGTTTTCTAAACGCCCCGTCTTTATTCAAACGCAAAACCCCGGGTCTCCGGATTATTTTGTTTTGTCTGCTATCGGTTTGCAAACGGCCCGTTTAAAACAAATAAAATGTTTAATTATTTTTAGTGGGCGGTGAACGGCCGAATCGACCGAACGACCACCCGGTAATTAAATGTCCACCCCAAACCCCTTTTGCACCCAACCTAATCTACCCACACCCCCTCCACCTCACCCCAGCCACTCGCGGCTCGCCACCTCACCTCTCCCCAAACCTCCACCTCTCACACGCTGCCACCTCACCTCAGACCCTCTCTCTCTCACCCACCACACAACACACCACACACGCACGCAACACACGACGCACACACGCACGCCACAGCCCCACCCCACTCAGCCAACCCCCACTCGCGCCTGGTCCCACCTCTGCCCCAGCGCACGGGCCCCACCGGTCCCACCCCTGGCCCTCCTCTCTCCCGTCGTCTTCCTCCCACCCCCGCTCCCATGTTGCTCTCCCAGCTTCCTCCCTCTTCCCCGTCCGTCCCACCGCTTCTCCCCGTCGGCCGCCTCCTCCTTCCCTCCCCAAAGACACCCTCTCCTCCAGGCCGCTTCCTCCTCCCGCCTCCTCCGTTCCCTCTTCCGCGCCTCCCATCGTCCGCTCTCCTTCCTCCACTGTGGCCAGCGACCCTCCCGCCTCCACCACCCCCGCCTCCCGGAGCCGCCAGCCAGCGCCTCCAGCGCCCGCTCGGCCGCCCTCCGCCTCCGGCCTCCCGTCCGGCCGCCCGCCTACCCACCTGCACTTCGCCCACCTCCACCCCAGCTCTTCCCGAGCTCTTCCCCGCCAGCCGTCCGGCCATGCGGCCTCGACCACCTCTCCGCCCCGGAGCCCGTCGGCTCCTCCCCGCTTCCAAGCTCGGCCCGCCCGTCGCCATCACCCCTCTCCTCGGCCCAGTAGCAGCGTGACGCCCCATCCGCGGCTCACCCCCACCTCCGCCTCACCGTGTTCCCCGTCTGCTCCGGCGAGAGGCCGCCTCCCGGGTCGTCTCCCCACCGTCGCCATCTCCCCGCCTCGTCGGGCCCCTGCCACGGCCGCCGCCCTCCTCGGCGCCTCTGCAGCAGAGCACGCCACACCTGTCGTGGGTCCTCCTCCTTGGCGCCCCCTCATCCTACCTGTGTCCTGCCTCCTCGTCTCTGCGCTGCAGCGTGGCCCCCTCTCGGCCGCCTCTTGTCGTCCTTGCAGCCATGCGGGACCCCGTCCTCGAGCTCATCAACAGCCGCGGCGTCGCTCTCCTGTGTCCTGCACCCGGTGGCCGCATCGCCTTGGTCTTCGACAAGGATCCGACAAGATCATCATCATGGATGTCAAGTCCCCCTTCTCGAACCGCACCCTCGGGACCACCAAGTTCGTCTCGGGCCCTTAGCTCATCGACAAGTTCTTCGCAAAGGACCAAGACCGGAAGCACTGACGAACCATAGACAAGACCTCCATCATGGATGACAAGTACCACAACATGGCCTCGAAGGACGCAGACGACAAGTACCCCCACTCTCGGATCCGAGGACTCAAGATGCCCGGAACGCCAAGATCGCCCTCGAAGACCCGAAGGCCCCAACTCCGAACCTCGAAGACCGACCCCGGTGTTTGGAGACCGAACCCCAAGATCTGCCTCACGGGGCCGAACCCGGTAACCCCGATGCTTTCGACACGGATGCCACGATCTTCGTCACGGAGCACCGAGGATGCCTTCATGGACGCTAAGACACCCGTCGAACCCCGAAGGCTGGACCCCGTGGACCGACATGATCGTCTTCACGGATACGACAAGTGCTTCACTCGGACGCCAAAACCCGCACCGAAAGGACGCCAAGAACGCCACTAGTACTACAAGTTCTACTTCCGAACGACAAGACCGGCCGATCGGGCGAGCTCGACCGCTTGGAACCAAGATCTCCGGCACGTCACGACAAGTTCTCCGTCTTGTATCCGCTCCCGCTGATCCCGTCGAACCCTGGACCCTGAGACCGAACCCCGAACCCCGGAACCCCAAGATCGTCGAACCCTAAATATGTGACCCTTTCCTCGAGCCCTATTTTTATAAATGTAATAACAAATTGCTGCATATTAAATTGTCATACTCGCATGCATCCTTGTCTTGTGGTTTGGGGGCCTTATGCCGATTCACCATATAATTAAATATGGGGCCCATATGCGGCCAAATCTAGTCTCATATTGGCCTCATTTAAATTTGTGTAGCGAACCCGGTGCTATCTTCTGCCATGTTAAAACAAAATTTAAATTGCGGGGTAGCTAAACAACTTGAACCATCTAAGTAATGTCGGGACCCCGGTTCCGCTTAATATGACCTAATTGCATCGCACCTTTGCCATGCCATGCATCATAGCATAAGCATGCCGATCTTTTGCCGTAGTATTAAATATTGCATCCGGTGTTTATTCTAGTGTTTTGCTTCTTCGCGGATAAGGCCGTTGAGTTGATGTGAACTTCGCCCCGATCTTCGGTTGAACCCTCGGCAATGTTTTCAGGCGAGCATCTCCCCCTTTTTCCACCTATCTTACTTTTATAGTATTTATTCCCTCCTATTGATCTATTGCTATCTGTGTCGCGTTGCTCTAATTTTCGTACCCGAGATATCCCTTGCAGCCTTATATTGCCTTGGACACCTCCTATTACCTGTTGTTTGGTAGATAGTTGGACTTGCGCGTTGTAGTCGCTTGCTCAATTGCTGCTGCGTGTCGTCAAGTGCCACAGTTGTTGGAGTAATGCCGCATGTTTGATGTTGGAGATGATCATGGCTTTACTTATCGTTCACTTTAAATCCCTGTTTAACAACTAAAATTGAAGTAAGTAAGCAGAGGCATCGGTGGGTGATAGATAATATTTGGTTTCCGAACGCCCACTTGTGTCCCGTAGGACCCCGAGTACTTGATGCCTGTTCCTTGATTTATCGCGCTATCCACATCCGGGAGGATTATGGGACCCCCCTGAGCCAGAGCTTGATTCAGTCTTATTTCTTGGGGCCACAAACTAGTTTGAGGTTTTATTTACTATCCTGTACTTATGCCATGCTACTACTGTATTTACGATTGTGCGAGGAGCACACTGTACTGTTTAGGTAAGCGGAGTGTTTTCGCGGTATCGACAAGCCCAGTCACACTTTCGGGTTCCCAGTCGTTTACAGCCATTGATGCAAACCTTGAGTCCATCTCGGAGCTAGCTTACTTCATTGCGGGTCTACTCAATGGGGTGGCCCCCTGAAATAATTCTGAATCCTGTGATTGCTTTGTCGTGAAGGCCTCGTTGGGTTTTGATTTGGTTTTTCCGAGGTTGATCGAGCGTGTGTTGCTATTGGTGCACCCCGGCCGGGTAAAACTTTCTGAAAGCCGTGTCCGCGGTTATGGACGACTTGGAGCACAGTATCTCGACCATAGACAAGCATAACTAAAGTAGTATTATAAATTTGACTTTATAATGACTAGTAATCAGCTTCACTATAATGGAATGGCTAAATAATACTGCCCACAAATGCTTGTTTGGAGTGTCGCTTGCGACAATTGTACCTGACTAGTAATTATTGCAACTACAACGGAATGGCTGAATAAAAGTACCAACAACTGCTGGGTTTTTGGGTTATCTCATGTTAATTGTATCTGACTAGTAAGTGTTGTAACTATCACGGAATGGTCAACTAAAAGTGCCCACTGCTTACTTTATCAGGATGAATATATAAACCTGACTAGTAATTGCTGCCACGATAACTGAATAAATAAAACTGCCAACGGTGTGAGTTCCTCGGTTGACTTCCTCGTTTGGTTTCGAGGGGGAAACACCAGGATGGGTTTGTTTGATGGTAGTATCAGGTTGGTTCCGAATAGGTCTTTCTTATCCCTCTCTGATAGCCGCCTTGATTGTATCGAGTCTCTATAGGTTGTTTAGTGCATGATGTTGCCGCTTGATCCACCATACCTATGTGGCGAGACGCCGAGTTCTAGCCTCGCTGTCTTGGCCTCGATCTTGGCTCCTCTTTTCCTTTGCCCTTTGTCGGCACTTTTTGTTTAAGCGGTTTTGAGATCGGCGCCGTTAGCGGGGTTACCCTTCCGCTTGGCACTGGCAGGTTATGGAAGCCATTGGTTATTCTTCAGGGCTCTTAGCCCCATTTGCATCTTGTCCGTAGCTGGACGCACTATCGTTCTCAAGGTGATTTGGATCTTTGTATATTATATCTGTATTCTTGACTCTTTGAGTCGTTGTTATATATATCTTTTCTGTGGGTCCCATCGAGGACTGTTGTGTAATGTTATTACTTTTTCCACCCGCACGAAAGTGCCTGGTGGGCACCTTTGAATCGTTTCTATGCGGGTTTGGCGAGTTTCGCTAAAACTTGCATAGGGTCGATTCTGAGGGTGTTACAGTTAGGGTTTGCGTCGGTGTCGCGCTGGTACCGGCGCTCCTGGGCCTTCTCCTCCGCGTCGTCAAATACAGGGACGTCGCTAGAGCCCGACTCGTGCTTCCTCGTCACCTAGCGCTCCTTGCCACCGGTTGCAGGAAGGGGAAAAGGAGGGGCCGACGGTGGCCGTCGTAGGGGGGGTAGACGGTGGTGGGGAGGAAGGAGAGAAGAGGGCGATGCCCTGGGCGGATCTGGGGAAGGCAGAGGAGGCCGTGGGGTGTAGATAAGGATGGGAGATGGGTGGATGGCGTGGGGGAGGGGAAGGTGGCGTCAGCCACCTTTTGCCACCTTCCTCACATGATCGGCATGGGGGCCAAGCAAGTGGGGCGCAGGCAGGGGGAGGGGCTGCCAGGTGGGCCAGGGAGGAGGGAGCTCGTGGTGGGGCATGCCCGGCAGAGAGAGAAGAGAGAAGAGGTGAGGCGCTCGGGTGGAAGCTAGGGTTAGAAGCTAGGGTTAGAGGGGGGCTCGGGTAGGTAGCCTCGGTTAGGGTTTGGTTAGATGGGGTAGGAGGGTAGACGGGGTGGGGTCTGCATGGCATAGAGGTAGGGAGAGAGGCCGAGAGAGAGGGAAAAGTTGGCTCGGCCTAGGGGGAGGGTGGCTAGGGTTTTGAGATGAACAAAAGAGAGAGGGGAGGTTTGTTGGAATTATGCCCTAGAGGCAATAATAAAGATGTTATTATTATAATTCTTGTTCATGATAAAGTTTATATTCCATGCTAGAATTGTATTAAGCGGAAACTTTAATACTTGTGTGGTTTGTAAACAACACCGTGTCCCTAGTACGCCTCTATGGACTAGCTCATTGATCAATGATGGTTAAGGTTTCCTAACCATAGACATGAGTTGTCAATTGATAATGAGATCATATCATTGGGAGAATGATATGATGGACAGACCCAAACTAAGTGAAGCAATTAGATTGTTTCATCGTGTTCATCTTTGCGAAGCTTTTCCTATGTCAAATATTGTATTCCTTAGACCATGAGATAGTGCAACTCCCTGGTATCGGAAGAAAGCTTTGAGGTCATCAAACGTCATCCTATGAGAGGGTGATCATAAAGGTGTCTCTCGGTGATCGGAAAGTATCATTGGGTTGTATGTATCGAGATGGAATTTGTCCCTCCCAAGTCGGAGAGATATACTTGGGCCCACTCGTGTCGATATCAACACCGCTTGCAAGCATGTGGTTAAGGAGTTAATCACAAAGTGATATCGGATTACGGAGCAGTAAAGTACTTCGTGAGCGAGATTGAACTAGGTATGGCCATGCAAGCGATCGAATCTCGGGCAAGTAAAATATCGCGAGACGAAGGAATATATATATGGGATTGATTGAATCCTGGCATCGTGGTTCATCCGATATGATCATCGATGAATGTGTGGGAGTCAATATGGGTTCCCAGACCCATTGTTGATTATTGATAGAAGATCATATGCATATTCTCGAACCCGAGGTCACACATAACGTGTCTTGGCTAGGATAGATTGGATAATTGGTTTATGAATTTTTGTTGGTCTCGGATGGGATCCGGGATATCACGAGAGGTTAGGAATGGTGGGAGAATAAGATTCATATAAGGCGGTGCAGTTTTGGAGTTGAATTGTTAGGGTTAATCGGTATTGTCGGGAAGCTTCTAGAACCTTCGGAAGGGACCAACGTGGCCCCACCTTCCGGGAGGGGGCATGGGCCTATGAGGGAGTGTCCTGGCCGCATTGGGCCAGGGGCACAAGGCCCCATAGGGCCTAGACGATCCTAGATAAGTTTAAACTCGTTTAAACTAGAGATAGGATTTCTAGATAAGGGAGAGTTTAAATCGTTTAAACTAGAGATAAGATTTCTAGATAAGGGAGAGTTTAAATTGTTTAAACTAGAGATAGGCTTGGAGGAGGGGCAAGGGCTGGCCGCCCCCTCTATAAATAGAGGGGTGGTGCGCCCCTTCCCCACACACCTTCCTCCAAGCCCTAGCTGCCTTGCTACCTTCCTCTCTCCCTCCCGACTGTTTGTAGGCGAAGCCCTGCAGCAGAAATTCTCCACCATATACACCACGCCGTCGTGTTGTAGATCCAATCTATCTCTCCATCATACTTGCTGGTCCGAGGAAGGAGGAGACGTCGAGGTGCTGCACGTGTGCATCTCACGGAGGCACCGCCACTTGTGGTGCTAGATCGGATCGGATCGCGAGGAGGAGAAGCGAGTACGACTACATCACCCACGTTCCGACGAACGTTCCGCTATGCGAATCTTCAAGGGTATGAAGATCTAATCCAATCTCTCTCGTTGTTTGCATCTCCTAGATTAGATCTTGGCTTTCCCTCTGTTCGCTCCGTAGAAAATTTTGATTTACTATGCCGCGAAACCCTTTAGTGGTATCAGAGCTAGATCTATGCGTAGATGTGATACACGAGTAGAACGCAACATGGTTGTTGCGGGCGTTGATGTTTTCTGTTGCAAGCCTCTTGTTTGTGTTCTTCTTATGACGCGGAATAGTGAGATTGAAGCGGTCCAGGCCAACCTTACGCGACGTCGTTCGCGAGACCGGCTCCGCACTTGACGTGTGGCTTGTACCACACATGCGGCTGGTGGATGTCAGTCTCTCTCACTATATTTGTCATGGGATTAACACCGGAGTTTGGCAACCATAATATCACCGTTGTGGCTTTCCGTAGGTAAGAATCGTTCTTAGCATCTACTCCCATAAGCCACGTAAAACATGCAACAACAAAGTAGAGGCGTCTAACTTGTTTTGCAGAGTGTTCTGTGATGTGGTATGGCCCAAGATGTGATGTGTATATTGTATCGATGATCATGTTTTGTAATGTTTCACGACTTGCATGTCGATGAGTACACAACGGCGAGAATATATGGTTGTCTTTATAATTGTGTATGACCTGTAGTCAACTTCTTATACGCCATGTAATAGCTTTACTTTATCGCTAAGTAGTTAGCAATAGTTATATTTGCTATTCGTGGTGGAGGCAATCATGGTGGAGTGATGGAGATCATGCGGAATGCACAAGATGGAGATCATTCTTGCGAGGATTGGCTATACCATGTCACATAAAGTTATATGCATGTGATGTTTATCCCTTTATGTATCTTATTATGCTTAGATCATGACGGTAGCATTATAAGATGATTCCTCACTTAAAGATCAAGATAAAACTGTGTTCTCCCCAAGTATGCACCGTTGCGAAAGTTCGTCGTGTCCAAGCATCACATGATGATCGGGTGCTATAGACTCTCGCTCATACAACGGTGCAAGCCAGTTTTACTGCAGAAATACTTGGGTCTAACTTGGAGCCTAGCATGTATGAGACATGGCCTCGGAACACAAGAACCGAAAGGTTAAGCATGAGTCATATGAATGATATGATCGACACTTTTTTGTCCACCATTGAAACCACATCTCTTCTCGTGATGATCGGATTAGGTGTGGTGAATTTGGATCGTGTTCACTAAACAACTTGAGGGATGTTGAATTTAGTGGGAGTTCATCTAGTAATTTGATTAAGTTGAACTATTTATCATGAACATAGTCTAAATTGTACTTGCAAATACAGTAGATCCAATGGCCAAGTCCAACTTCAACTTCAACGTTTTTGCTGAGAAAGAAAAGCTTAGGAACAATGGGTCTAACTTCACCAATTGGTTCCGCAATCTAAGAATCATTCTGTCTGGCGGACAAAAGGACTATGTCCTTGAGAAAGCGTTAGGTAACCCCCTGCTGCAACTGCGCCGGCTGATGAGAAAGTTGTCTATCAGTCGCGCAAGGATGATTATGATTTGATTAAGATCGTCATGTTGTATGCTATGGAATCGGATCTTCAAAATCGTTTTGAGGAGTTCGCCGGGCCCTTTGAGATTCTCGAGGAGGTGAAAAACATGTTTCAGACTCAAGCCCGTTCTGAGAGATATGAGATCTCTAAGAAATTCTTTAACTACAAGATGGAGGAAGGGAGTTCCGTTAGTGAGCACGCCATTAAGATGTCGGGCTACACTCAACGCCTTGAGCAAGCTGATCGCATGATTCAGAGGAGCTCAAGATTGACACTCCTAGCTACAAAAGTTTTGTAGTTGATCACAATCAGATTGGTTCCTTGATATGATCAGAGCTCTTTCTGAGATGAAAGTAGCGGAGGTGAACATCAAAAGAATAATCATGTGTTGATGGTCAACAAGCCCCCACCTTTAAGAAAGGTAAGGGTGCAAGGAAGCCCTTCAAGAAAGGCGGCAAGCGCATTGCCCTCGAGAAGAATCTCAAGTCGGTCCTAAGCCGGACCTTTGAGTGCTTCTATTGCAAGGACAAGGGTCCTTTGGGCATAGCGTCGAAGTACTTAGCGGACAAGAAGGCTGGCACCATCAAAGGTATATTTGATATACATGTTATTGATGTTTTCCTTACTAGCCCTCGTTGTAGTGCACGGGTATTTGATACGGTTCGGTTGCTAATATTTGTAACTCGAAGCAGGAGCTACGGAATGAGCGGCTTGCGAGGATGATGTGACGATGGCGTTGGCAGCGGATCAAGAGTTGATGTGATGGCCGTCGACGCTCTCCTTAGTTTTACCTTGGGATTAGTTTTAAACCTTAATAAGTGTTATTATGTACTGCGTTGAGCATGAACATTATTCGGATCATGTTTATTGCAAGACGGTTATTCATTTAAATCGGAGAATAATGGTTGTTCTATTTATATGAGTAACATCTTTTATGGTCATGCACCTCTTGTGAATGGTTTATTTCTTATAAATCTCGAAAGGGATGAAACACACATCCATAACATTGAGGCTAAGATATGCAAAGTAGATAGTGATAATACTACTTATTTGTGTAATTGTCGTCTAGGTCATATTGGTATAAAGCGCATGAAGAAACTCCATTCTGATGGACTTTTGGAGTCTCTTGATTTTGAATCATTTGACACATGCGAACCATGCCTCATGGGAAAGATGATCAAAACCCCGTTCTCCGGTATGATGGAGCGAGCAACGGACTTGTTGGAAATCATACATACCGATGTATGCGGACCGATGAGTGTTTGACGGCGGTGGATATCGCTATTTTCTCACTTTTACCGATGACTTAAGTAGATATAGGTATATCTATTTAATGAAACATAAATGAAACGTTTGAAAAGTTCAAAGAATTTCAGAATGACGTGGAGAACCATCGTATGAGAAGATTAAGTTTCTACGATCCGATCGTGGAGGTGAATATTTGAGTTATGATTTTCTCACGCATCTTAAAGCAAGTGGAATCGTTTCACAACTCACGCCACCGGAACACCACGGCGCAATGGTGTGTACGAGCAGGAATCGAACCCTATTAGATATGGTCCGATCAATGATGTCTCTTCTTGATTTGCGTTATCATTTTGGGGTTATACATTAGAAACGCTGCATTCACTTTAAATAGGGCTCCATCTAAATCCGTTGAGGCGACACCGTATGAACTATGGTTTGGTGCTAAACCTAAGTTGTCGTTTCTTAAAGTTTGGGGATGCGAAGCTTCGTCAAGAAGTTGATGCGGACAAGCTCGAACCCAAAGCGGAGAAATGCGTCTTCATAGGATACCCTAAGGAAACTATTGGGTATACCTTCTATCACGAGAACCGAAGGCAAAGTGTTTATCGCAAGAAGCGGTTCCTTTCTTGAGAAGGAGTTTCTCTCGAAAGAAGTGAGTGGGAGGAAAGTAGAGCTAGGCGAGGTTATTGAACCTTCTCTTGAATTGGAGTAGCGCAGCACTGAAATTGTTCGATGCCTTTGCACCAACAATAGAGGAAGCTAATGACAAGGATCATGAAGCTTGGACGATCTGCTCTTGAGCGTCGCGGTCGACAAGGTCGCGTGCCCCTCTGAGTGGTACGGCAACCTGTCTTGGTCTTGTTGGTAGAGGCGGTGAACCTCGAACTATGAGGAAGCGATGATGAGCCGGACTCGAGAAATGGCTGGAAGCCATGAAATCCAATTGGGATCCATGGCGAAAACCAATTATGGACTTTGGTGGATCCTCCTAGCGACCGAAAGGCCGTTGAGTGCAAATGGATATTCAAGAAGAAAGCGGACGGATGGTAATGTTACCGTCTATAAAGCACGGCTTGTCGCAAAAGGTTTTCGACGAGTTCAAGGTGTTGACTACGATGAGACTTTCTCTCCGTAGCGATGTTTAAGTCCATTCGGATTTTATTAGCAATTGCTGCGTTTCATGATTATGAAATATGGCGGATGGATGTCAAGATCGCTTTCCTCAATGGGAACATTGATGAAGAGTTGTATATGATGCAACCGAAGGTTTGTCGATCCTAAGGATGCTAGTAAAGTATGCAAACTTCAGCGTTCCATTTATGGTGAAGCAAGCATCTCGGAGTTGGAACCTTCGTTTTGATCAAGTGATCAAGAGCTTTGGATTTGTTCCAAATTGCTCTGAAGCTTGTATATACAAGAAAGTGAGTGGGAGCTCGGTGGCGTTTACGGTACTATATGTGGATGACATATTGATTATTGGAAATGACATCAACATGCTTAACGATGTGAAGAGTTATTTGAACAAGTGTTTTTCAATGAAAGACCTAGGTGAAGCTGCTTATATATTGGGCATCAAAATCTATAGAGATAGACAAAAGGCACGATAGCTTTAAGCAGTACATACCTAGACAAAAATTACGAAAAGGTTCGAGAATGGATAAGGCAAAGAAAGGTTCGGTGCCTATGTTGTCGGGTAAGATATTGAGCAAGGCTCGGTGTCCATTCTGATGAAATGATAGGAAGCTATGAGCAAAGTGCCTTATGCCTCGGCCATAGGTTCCATCATGTATGCCATCTTGTGTACTAGACGGATGTGTCCAATGCCCTTAGTTTGACGGCAGATATCAAAGTGATCCAGAATGGAACCTTTGGACAGCCGTGAAGAACATCCTAAAGTACCTAAATAGGACTAAAGAAATGTTCTTAGTCTATGGGGTGATGAGCGACTTGTCGTAAAGGTTACGTCGACGCTAGTTTTGACACCGACAAGGATGACTCTAAATCTCGAGACGGGATACGTGTATATTTTGAATGGAGGAGCTGGAGAAGGCTGCAAGCAAAGCGTGATCGCGGGATATCTGATGAAGCGGAATACATGGGCTGCTGCGAGCGTCAAGTGAAGGAGTTTGGATCGAAACTTCATCCTTGAGCTTGGCGTGGTTCAAGTGCATTGGACCCTTGGAGATATTGTGTGACAACACGGCGCCATAGCACTCGCTAAGGAACCAAGATATCATCCAAAGACCAAGCATATCAACCGCAAGTTTCATATAATCCGAGATTATATAGCGGATGGAGATCGAAGATTAGCAAAGTACATACGGATCTGAATGTCAGATCCATTGACTAAACCTCTTCCACGTGTAAAACATGATCAACACCTCGATGCCATGGGTGTGAGATTGTTGCCAAATGTAAACTAGATTATTGACTCTAGTGCAAGTGGGAGGCTGTTGGAATTATGCCCTAGAGGCAATAATAAAGATGTTATTATTATAATTCTTGTTCATGATAAAGTTTATATTCCATGCTAGAATTGTATTAAGCGGAAACTTTAATACTTGTGTGGTTTGTAAACAACACCGTGTCCCTAATGCGCCTCTATGGACTAGCTCATTGATCAATGATGGTTAAGGTTTCTAACCATAGACATGAGTTGTCAATTGATAATGAGATCATATCATTGGGAGAATGATATGATGGATGCAGACCAAACTAAGTGAAGCAATTAGATCGTTTCATCGTGTTCATCTTTGCGAAGCTTTTCCTATGTCAAATATTGTATTCCTTAGACCATGAGATAATGCAACTCCTAGTATCGGAAGAAATCTTTGAGGTCATCAAGCGTCATCCTATGAGAGGGTGATCATAAAGGTGTCTCTCGGTGATCGGAAAGTATCATTGGGTTGTATGTATCGAGATGGAATTTGTCCCTCCCAAGTCGGAGAGATATATGGGCCCACTCGTGTCGATATCAACACCGCTTGCAAGCATGTGGTTAAGGAGTTAATCACAAAGTGATATCGGATTACGGAGCAGTAAAGTACTTGCGTGAGCGAGATTGAACTAGGTATGGCATGCAAGCGATCGAATCTCGGGCAAGTAAAATATCGCGAGGCAGAGGAATATATATATGGGATTGATTGAATCACGGCATCGTGGTTCATCCGATATGATCATCGATGAATGTGTGGAGTCAATATGGGTGCCCAGACCCATGTTGATTATTGATAGAAGATCATATGCGCATATTCTCGAACCGCGGTCACACACTTAACGTGTCTTGGCTAGGATAGATTGGATAATTGGTTTATGAATTTTTGTTCGAGTCTCGGATGGGATCCGGGATATCACGAGAGGTTCGAATGGTCGGAGAATAAGATTCATATAAGGCGGTGCAGTTTTGGAGTTCGAATTGTTCCGGGTTAATCGGTATTGTGGGAAGCTTCTAGAACCTTCGGAAGGGACCAACGTGGCCCCACCTTCCGGGAGGGGCATGGGCCTATGAGGGAGTGTCCTGGCGCATTGGGCCAGGGGCACAAGGCCCCATAGGGCCTAGACGATTCTAGATAAGTTTAAACTCGTTTAAACTAGAGATAGGATTTCTAGATAAGGAGAGTTTAAATCGTTTAAACTAGAGATAAGATTTCTAGATAAGGGAGAGTTTAAATTGTTTAAACTAGAGATAGGCTTGGAGGAGGGGCAGGGCTGGCGCCCCTCTATAAATAGAGGGTGGTCGCCCTTCCCCACACACCTTCCTCCAAGCCCTAGCGCCTTGCTACCTTCCTCTCTCCTCCCCATTGTTTGTGGCGAAGCCTGCGTGAAATTCTCCATATACACCACGCCGTCGTGTTGTAGATCCAATCTATCTCTCCATCATACTTGCTGGTCCGAGGAAGGAGGAGACGTCGAGGTGCTGCACGTGTGCATCTCACGGAGGCACCGCCACTTGTGGTGCTAGATCGGATCGGATCGCGAGGAGGAGAAGCGAGTACGACTACATCACCAACGTTCGAATGAGCGTTCACTGCTTGAATCTTCAAGGGTATGAAGATCTAATCCAATCTCTCTCGTTGTTTGCATCTCCTAGATTAGATCTTGGCTTTCCCTCTGTTCGCTCCGTAGAAAATTTTGATTTACTATGCCGCGAAACCCTTCAAGGTTTAGGGTTTAAGACATGCCCACATGATCATGCATGGGTGGGGTAGAGAAAGAGAGAGATAGTGGTGAGGGATGGGGATGGCATAAGATATAACCTCAATTGATCATGCATAGATGAGGTGATGGTTTAAAGAGGTATGGATTGTTGCACATGACAAGGACAAAGAGCAAGAGGAGGAGGTGAGATAGGGGACTTAGGGTTTTAGAAAGCTCAAACAAAAACCCACAAGAAGGAGTGTAAAGAGGGATAAAGGTGATGGATGGTAATGGCCTCATAAAGTGAAAACCCCAAATGAACCAAGAGAAAAGCAAATAGCCAAAGGTGATGGTGCTCTTGCATGGCCCATGCAAATCTCTAAATGCCTTGGTTTTATCTTGTGAAAACAAAATAATATCTCATGGCATTTATTTATTTACATCCTCCAAAGTTGGAGTAAGGGTCAAGCAAAAGGACTTGTAGGATTGGACCCACCCTATCTCTTATGAGCTTGATTAAACACCAAAAGAAAAATAATTACAAGCTCATGGATAATGGGATGGTGGAATTGTAAGGTGGTGAAAGAAGGGTGGTGGAGTTGAATAAAAGATATGCCCCCAACTCAACTTGGGCATTTAAACAATATATCAACAACCAACTACAATATCAAGAGGCAAATACAATTTATAATGCATATGAGAGAAGAACCAACACAAACAGGGTTTTGTATGATGCTCAAATGCAAGGTGGCATGATGACATGAGCATGATATGATGATGATGCAACAATTATGTGTAGGAAGTAGCCATTTTATTACTAAACCAAGTAGCATTACAGTTGTTAGACAAATGGGATGCTACAATTACATGGTAATATACCGAACACCCATGGCAGTTTGGTGTTGGTCATGTTTTGCCCTCGGGAGAGGTTTAGTCAACGGATCCGCCACATTCAGATCTGTGTGTACTTTGCAAATCTTTATGTCACCATATTTGACATGTTCTTGAATAGCGTGAAAACGTAGCTTAATGTGCTTCAGCTGCTTGTGTGACCTTGGTTCTTGCGCATTGGCTATGGCGCCCATGTTATCACAGTAGATAGACATTGGGTCCAGCGCACTTGGAACCACACCGAGCTCTGTAATGAACTCCTTCATCCATATGGCTTCTTGTGAAGCCTCCAAAGCAGCTATGTATTCCGATTGAAGATCTCGCCACAACGCTTTGCTTTGCACTCCTCCAGCTAACTGCTGCACCATTCAAAGTAAATATGTATCCAGATTGTGATTTAGAATCATCCGGATCGGTGTTCCAACTAGCATCGGTATAACCATTAACAATGAGCTGTTCATCACCTCCATAAGAAAAAACCATATCCTTAGTTCTTCTCAAGTACTTAAGGATGTTTTTGACCGCTGTCCATTGATCTACTCCTGGATCACTTTGATATCTTCTAGTCAAACTAACAGCATATGCAATGTCGGGTCTAGTACATAGCATGGCATACATTAGAGATCCTATGGCTGAGGCATAGGGAGTCTTACTCATACTTTCTCTATCTTCTGTCGTTGCTGGACTTTGAGTTTTACTCAAGGTCGTATTGGGCAACATGGGCAAGAACCCTTTCTTGCTATCTTCCATTCCAAACCTCTTTAGAACTTTGTCCAAATATGTACTTTATGACAATGATATTAGGCGTCTTGATCTATATCTATAAATCTTTATGCCTAATATGTAAGCTTCTTCGCCAAGATCTTTCATTGAAAAACTATTATTCAAATATTCCTTGACACTATTAAGAAGGTCTACATCATTCCCAATCAACAATATGTCATCTACATATAGTATTAAGAATGCTACAGAGCTCCCACTCACTTTCTTGTAAATACAGGCTTCTCCATAAGTTTGTATAAAACTGAAACTTTTGATTACCTTATCAAAACGTTGATTCCAACTTCGGGATGCTTGCTTCAATCCATATATGGACCGTTGAAGTTTGCATACCTTGTTAGCATCTTTAGGATCGACAAAACCTTTGGGTTGCATCATATACAACTCTTCATCAATGTCTCCATTGAGGAACGCTGTTTTGACATCCATCTGCCATATCTCATAATCATAATATGCAGCGATTGCTAACAAAATCCTCACAGATTTTAGCTTCGCTACTAGTGAGAAAGTCTCATCATAGTCAACTCCTTGAATTTGTCGAAACCCTTTTGCGACAATTCGAGCTTTATAGACAGTAACATTACCATCAGCATCTGTTTTCTTCTTGAAAATCCATTTGTTCTCGTGCCTTCCGCCATCCGAAGTCCACCAAAGTCCATACTTGGTTTTCGTACATGGATCCAATCTCGGATTCATGGCTTCTTGCCATTTATTGGAATCTGGGCTCATCATCGGTTCCTGATATGTCGCAGGGTCATCGGTGTTGTCCACCAACATGACACTCATAACGGGATCATACCAATCAGGAGTGGTACGAGTTCTCGTTGACGTGCGAGGCTCTGTAGAAACTTCAACCGAAGTTTCATGATCATCATCATTAGCTTCCTCTCTTATTGGTGCAGGCACCACAGGAACTTCTTCCGGTGATGCGCTACTCGCAAGTTCGAGAGAAGGTTCGACAACCTCGTCGAGTTCTACTTTCCTTCCAGTCACTTCTTTCGAGAGAAATTCCTTCTCTCGAAAGGATCCATTCTTGGCAACAAAGATTTTTCCTTCGGATCTATGATAGAAGGTATACCCAATAGTTTCCTTTGGGTATCCTATGAAGACGCATTTTTCCGCTTTGGGTTCATGCTTGCCCGGCTGTAACTTCTTTACATAGGCTTCGCAACCCCAAACTATAAGGAACGACAATTTAGGTTTCTTCCCAAACCATAATTCATACGGTGTCGTTTCAACGGATTTAGATGGTGCCCTATTTAAAGTGAATACGGCTGTTTCTAATGATAACCCCAAAATGATAGCGGTAAATCTGTAAGTGACATCATAGAACGAACCATATCTAAGAGAGTTCGATTACGACGTTCGGACACACCATTACGCTGTGGTGTTCCCGGCGGTGTCAATTGTGAAAGTATTTCGCATTTCTTCAAATGCTCGCTAAACTCGTAACTTAGATATTCACCTCCACGATCAGAACGTAGAAATTTAATCTTCTTGTTACGTTGATTCTCCAACTCACTTTGAAATTCCTTAAACTTCTCGAAAGTTTCGGACTTATGTTTCATGAAATAGATATACCCATATCTACTCAAGTCATCCGTGAAGGTAAGAACATAACTATAACCACCACACGATGCTACACTCATAGGACCACACACATCGGTATGTATGATTTCCAATAAGTCTGTAGCTCGCTCCATCATACCAGAAAATGGAGTCTTAGTAATTTTACCCATCAGACATGCTTCGCATCTTTCAAGTGATTCGAAATCAAGTGATTCAAGAAGTCCATCGGAATGGAGTTTCTTCATACGCTTCACTCCAATGTGACCAAAACGACTGTGGTCGAGTTATCGCTCGATTTCAAACGTTTAGCTTCAATGTTATTAATATGTGTATTTCCACTATCGAGATTCAATAAGAATAGTGTTGGAGATATGCCCTAGAGGCAATAATAAATGTAGTTATTATTATATCTTTGTGTTTATGATAAATGTTTACATTCATGCTATAATAGTATTAACAAGGAAACATTAATACTTATGTGATTTGTAAACTTAAAATGAAGTCCCTAGTAAAGCCTCTTCATAATACTAGCTTGTTGGTTAATAAATGATTGTGGTTTCCCTATCATGAACATTGAGATGTTATTAACAACAAGATCATATCGTTAGGAGAATGATATGATGGACATACTCCTATAGATAAACGTAGCATAAAGATCAAGTCATTTTAATAGTTCAATTGCTATATTGTAACACCCTCAGAATCGGACCTATGCAAGTTTTAGAGAAACCCGCCAAACCCGCATAGAAACGATTCAAAGGTGCCCACCAGGCACTTTCGTGCGGGTGGAAAACGAAGTAATAACATTACACAACAGTCCTCGATGGGACCCATGCGACGTATATATATACAACACGACTCCATGAGTCAAGATTACGTATATAAGGTACAAAGATCCAAATCACCTTGAAAGATGGGGCGTCCGACTACGGACAAGATGCAAATGGGGCTAAGAGCCACGAAGAATAACGATGGCGTCCATAACCCCCGAGGCCAAGCGGAAGGTAACCTCGCTAACGTCGATCTCAAAACCTGCTTAAACAAAGGGTGCCGACAAAGGGCAAAGGAAAAAGGGCGTCGATCGAGGCGATGCAGCGAGGCTAGAATTGGCGGTCCTCGCCTACATAGGTATGGTGGATGAAGCGGCAGCATGCACTAAACAACCTATAGAGACTCGATACAACTGGCGGCAATCAGAGAGGGGTAAGAAAGACCTATTCGGAACCAACCTGATACTAACACCAAACAAACCCATCCTGGTGTTTCCCCCTCGAGACCAAACGAGGAAGTCAACCGAGAAACTCACACGGTTGGCAGTTTTAGTTATTCAGTTATCGTTGCAGTAATTACTAGTTAGGTATAGATAATCATCCTGATAAAATAAGCAGTGGGCCATTTTAGTTAACCATTCCGTTGTAGTTGCAATACTTACTAGTCAGATACGAATAGCGTGAGATAACCCCAAAAATCCAGCAGTTGTTGGTACTTTTATTCAGCCATTCCGTTGTAGTTGCAATACTTACTAGTCAGGTATAATGGTCGCAAGGGACACTCCAAACGAGCAGTTGTGGGCAGTATTAATTAGCCATTCCATTATAGTGAAGCTGATTACTAGTCATTATAAAGTCAAATTTATAGCAATAAACTTTAGTTATGCTTGTCTATGGTCGAGATATTGTGCTCCAAGTCGTCCATAACCGCGGACACGGCTTTCAGAAAGTTTTAACCCGGCCGGGGTGCACCAATAGCAACACACGCTCGATCAACCTCGGAAAAACTAAATCAAAACCCAACGAGGCCTTCACGACAAAGCAATCACAGGATTCAGAAATATTTCAGGGGGCCACCCCTTGGAGTACACCCGCAACGAAGTTAGCTGACTTCGAGACGGACCCGAGGTTTGTGGGGCAGAAGTTTAATCGGGAACCCAAACTGGGCTTGTCAATACAGCGTAAGCGTCACAATTCCTAAAGCGATCAGTGTGCTCCTCGCACAATCATAAATATAGAAGTAGCATGGCATAAGTACAGGATCGTAAATAAAACCTCAAACTAGTTTGTGGCCCCAAGAAATAAGATCGAATCAAGCTCGGCTGGGGGTCCCATAATCCTCCGGATGTGGATAGCGATAAATCAAGGCAATGTATCAAGTACTCGGGTCCTACGGGACACAAGTGGGCGTTCGAAACCAAATATTATCTATCACCCACCGATGCCTCGCTTACATCAATTTTAGTTGTTAAACAGAATTAAAGTGAGCGATAAGTAAAACCATGATCATCTCCAACATCAAACATGCGGCAAGGCTCCAACAATGGCACTTGACGACACGCAATGACACTTGAGCAAGCGACTAAAGACGCGCAGTCCAACTATCTACCAAACAACAGTAATAGGGTGTGTCCAAGGAAATATAGGGCTGCAAGGGATATCACGAAAACTAGAGCAACGCAAACAGATAGCAATAGATCAACAGGAGGAATAAATACTATATAAGTAAGATAGGTAGAAAGGGGAGATGCTGCTGAAAACATTGCGAAGGTTCAACCAAGATCGGTAAGCTCACAACAACTCAACGGCCTTATCCGCGACGAAGCAAATCACTAGAATAAACACCGGATGCAATATTTAATACAACGGCAGAAGATCGGCATGATGCTTGTATGATGCATGGCATGGCAAGGTGCGATGCAATTAGGTCAATATTAAGTGGAACCGGGGTCCCGACAATTAATTAGGTGGTTCATGTTATTAAACTACCCCGCAATTTAAATGTTGTTTAACAAGGCAAGATACGACAACGGTTCGATGCACAAATTTAAATGAGGCCAATATGAGACTAGATTTGCCCGCATATGGGCCCCATATTGAATTATAAGGTGAATCGGCATAAGGCCCCCAAACCACATGATAATATGCATGCATGAACAATTAATATGCGACAAATTGTGTCATATTATAAAATAGGGTTTTCGGGAAGGGGTTCACACATTAGGGTTCGACGATCTTGGTTAGGGTTCGACGGGGTTCGGTCTCAGGGGTTCGACGGGATCGTTCTCGGATAACGGAGGTGGATCTTGGCGTTCCGGGAAGCCGGACTTGGTTCGGTGTCGGGGCGCATCGGATCTTCCGGGTCGGTATCGTTCTTATTGTCGCGAAGATCTTGTCGGGTCCGCGCTTCGGATTCCGTGAGGCGATCTTGCCGTTCCGTGTAGGCGTTCTCGAGGTCGATGGCAAACTTGTACGGTACCGGGGGTTCGTGAAGGAGTACTTGGCGTCCGGCGGTAGATCTCGTCGATTCCACTCCAACGGCCTTGTTGTTCCGCAGCGTAGATCTTGGGGAGGTTTCGGGGTTCCAGGGGTCGGGCTCGACAATCGGACTCCGGGAACGGGTCTTGGTTTCGGGGAAGAAGATCTTGAGGGTCCATGTCGAAGATCTCGGTTTCTTATGTTGGTGGCCTTCGAGTGGCTCCATGTACAACCTTCGATATCCTCGGCATCAAGCCGGTCTTGTTAGCGAGCTCTTAATACATCTTGTTACCGAAACTTTCACGGATCAACAGATAAACAATCGTCCTTGAGCCCCATGAACACACTAGCACATAGCAGACACGCGTGTAGAGAGGCACAAGGTCGACATCGGGACCTTGATGGTTGGCGACGGGCGGAGGGGCTCGGTCTTGGACGGTTGCGGTGGCGCGGCGGCGAGGCAGCGGCCGTGGCGCTCTGGGGCGCGCCAGGAGGTCGGCGGTGGCGGCCTTGAGCAACGAGCAGGCGCATGGCTCGGACGCTGAGTGGCGGCCACGGCAGCGGCGACGTGCCAAGGTGGTGGCAGGCGGCGGCGTCGGAGCTTGCGGGCTGGCGCCGAGGCAGGCGGCGAGCCAGAGAAGGCGGCCGGCACCGGTCCCGGCGGGGAGACGCAGGGCGACACGAGGAGGCAGCGGCGACACGCTGCGGTCTCGGCGGCGGAGACTCCGGGGGCGGAGAGCAAGCTAGGAGGCCACGCGGGGCGGAGCTTCGCGGAAGCCACAAGACGGGCTCAGGCGGCGCGTCTGCACGAGGCGCGGCAGCAGCCGGTTGCTGAGTCGGCGGGCCAGGCGGCGCCTTGAGCAGGCAGCCGAAGCGGCGGCTCGGGCCTTGGCGGAAGGCCGGACGGGCGGCCTGCGAGGGGAGAAGGGGCGGAGGCGGTGAGGCGAGGCGGGCCGGTGGTGGAGGCGGGGTGCCGGATGGGGAGGCGGGCGTGCGGAGCTGGGACCGGCCGAGGCGGGCAGTGCTGCTCATGGGGAGGAGGGAGGGCTCGGGCCATGGGTGCTGCCTTGTGATGGGGAGAAAGGGAGGCAGCGGAGAGAAGGGAGAGAGAGAGAGGGCCCGCAAGGCAGGTGGGTGGGCCAGGGCTGGCAGCGGGTGTGGGGAAAGGGGGCCGTGTGCGTGTGTGCTGGGGAGGGTGAGAGGAGAGAGAGGGGGGCTGTGGGTGTGAGGGAGTGAGGTGGCAGAAGCTGATTGGAGGGGAAGAGGGAGAGAGGTGAGGGGGCGCATACTGATTGGGTGGGATGATGTGGCCGGTGGGTGTGGGTAGATAGGTTGGTAGCTTTAGGATTTAGAAGGGGCTGATTAGGTGGACCGTTTTTGGTTCTGGGGGTGGTCGTTCGGGTCGGGTCGGCCCGTTCGGCTGCCCCCACTAAAATAATTTAAACATTTTATTTGTTTTAAACGGGCCGTTTGCTAACCGTGGTTAGTCAAAACAAAATATTCCGGAGACCCGGTTTTGGGTTTTGAATTAAAGACGGGGCGTTTTAGAAAACACAAAATAGGTTTTCTGCAAATAGTTTTATGCAAGCAAATGCAAGATGATGACGATGCTCAAATGCAATGTGGCATGATGACATGAGCATGCGGTCATGATGATGCAATGCACAAAAACAACGCGATTTTCTAGTAGTGGTTTTTTTGCGGGATGCCACATATATGCTTTCTGATACATAGTAACCTAATTCCTTCGACCATGAGATCATGCTTATCACCATCACCGGAAGGATGCTTTGGTGACATCAAACACCACACCGTAACTGGGTGGCTATAAAGGTGGCATTGAGTGTTCGGAAAGTATTGGTTGAGACACATGGATCAAGAGTGGGATTTGTCCATCCATATGATGAGATAGATATCTTGTGGCCCTCTCGGTGGAATGTCATCCAATTAGCTTGCCGACATGTGGTGGCTCACAAGGGATCACATATCACGGGAGCGAGAAAAGAGTACTTATCGATGTGAGGTTGAACTAGGTATGCGAGATCAAGCGATCAAACCTCGGATAAGTAAACTATCGTGAGACAAAGGTAAATTGGTATCGTATGTAAGTGGTTCATTCGATCACAAAGTAATCGTAGAAATATGTGGGAGCCATATGAATTTCAGTTACTCTATTGGTTATTGATGGAGAAGTGTCTCGATCATGTCCGCATAATTCACGAACCGTAGGAGACACACTTAAGGATTTGAAGTTGTTGAGTAGTTATGGAATGATGAGTAAGAGACCGAATGTTGTTGAGTCTCGGATGGGATCCGGATATCACGAGGAGATCCGGAATGGTCCAAGAATAAGATTCATATACGGAAAGTCTGTTTGGGGTTGGAGAATGGTTAGGTGTTTTCATCGGGAATGTTCTAGAAGGTTCGGAATGTCCGCACTCGGAGGGGAAGGGTACATGAATGTGTCATAACAAGTTGGAATGGTTGCATCATGTACTAGGTGTCATCGCTGAGCGAAATAAAGGGATAAATCAAATCCTAGTTTGAAAAGAACGCCAATTTGAAAAGTCAAACGACTATTTTGCTTGGTGGAGGGAGAGTAGGAAACCTACTTGGGGAGGAGTTCCTCTCCTCCACCGACTAAGGAGACCGAGTTGGGGAGGACTCCTCCCTTGGCCGCCCTCCACCTATATAAGGAGGCGGCTGCCTCCAAGCACACAACTTGCACCCATGAGCCTAGCTCCAAGCGGCAGACCACCTCCCTCTGCCGCCGCCTAGGGCTAAGCCCTAGCCGAGTTGGGGCATCCCTTGCCCTAGCCATGGCCTAGCCTCTTCTCCTTGGTGCGTCTAAACCCTAGATCACCGGGGCTCTCATAGTCCACCATACTCGCTCCGGCAAGGAAGCCTGCAGATCTTCCCTCTACTTGGTACCACGCCGTCGTCTTGGGAATCACGAGAGTGCTACAACCTCTGGTCTCTTTGGAACAAGGGAGGAAGGTCTTCATCAGTACGAGCGATCGACCATTGAAGGCTGCTTGGAGCCTTGGCCGGAAGGATCGTCTACGCGATCTTGAGATCGGCAAGAGTACGACTACATCACCCACGAGAATACGCTCTCGTTAAACACTTTGGAATCTTCGAGGGTGGGTTTTTCTATCGACTCGTTGCTACAATCTAGTAGATAGATATTGGCTTGTTTGTTTGTATGCGGTAGAAATTTTTTGTTTTCCATGCTACGAACCCCTACAAATAAACATATTACTCATAAATCGAACAACCATTATTCTCGGACTTAAACAAGTAACCGTCTCACAATAAACAAGATCCCGATATAATGTTCATGCTTAACGCAGGCACCAAATAACAATTATTTAAGTATAAAACTAATCCCGATGGTAGATGAAGAGGTAGTGTGCCGACCGCGATCACATCAACCTTTGATCCATTTCCTACGCGCATCGTCACCTTGTTCTTCGCTAGCTTCCGTTTATTCTCAGACACTGTTTGAGTTACAAATATGAGCAACAGAACCCGATTATCAAATACCTGTGGACTACTACGAGTACTAGTGAGATACACATCAATAACATGTATATCGGATATACCTTTCTTCTTGATGTTGCCATTCTTCAAATCCAAGTACTTTGGGAAATTCCGCTTCAATGACCTTCTCCTTGCAGTAAAGCACTCAAGATCGGCTTAGGTCCAGCCTTGGTCTTATTCATCGGTCGTAACTTTCTTACCACCCTTCTTGAAGTGTCCCTTTTGCTTAGACTTGCCTTTCTTGAATTTGGTGGTCTTATTGACCATCAACACTTGGTGCTCTTTCTTGATCTCCACTTCTGCAGATTTTAACATGGAGAAGAGTTCTGGCAACTGCTTGTTCATGCTTTGCATATTGTAGTTCATCACAAAGTTCTTGTAACTTGGTGGTAGTGATTGGAGGACACGGTAAATCCCCAAAGCATTAGGAATCACTATACCCAAGCTTTGGAGTTTGTTTGCGTGCCCAGACATCTTAAGCACATGCTCACTGACGGAGCTGCCCTCTTCCATCTTACAGTTAAAGAACTTTTCAGAAGCCTCATAGCTCTCAACTGCCGCGTGAGTCTCAAATATCAATTTGAGTTCACGGACAATATCATGTTGGTCTGAATTCTCAAACCTTTTCTGAAGCTCCGATTCCAAACCATACAAGATAGCACACTGAACTATGGAGTATTGATTCTTCCGAGTGAGGTAAACATTCTTTACTTCATCGGTAGCATCAGCTGCAGGCGGGTCACCCAGCGGTGCATCGAGCACATAGGTCAAATTACCAGCATTGAGGACAATCCTCAAATTGCGGAACCAATCCGCGAAGTTGCTTCCATTGTTTTTCAACTTTTCTTTCTCTAGGAACGCATTAAAATTGATGGTAGGGGCCGCCATTGATCTACAACATATTTGCAATAATTTAGACTAAGTTTATGACAAATTGAGTTCTAATTAATAGTTAAATTAATCTAGGTGAACTCCCACTCAAAACAATATCCCTCACATTGTTTTAGTGATCACACGAACCAAATCCACCACATCAACACCGATCATCACGAGAGTTGATGTAGTTTCAATGGCGAACAATCGACATGTTCATCATATCTACTATATGATTCATGCTTTACCTTTCGGTGATCCGTGTTCCGAGACCATGTCTGTACATGCTAGGCTCGTCAAGATCAAACCTTAGCTTCCGCATGAGCAAATCTAGCTTGCTCACGTTGTATACACTTGCAGAATCTAACACACCCGATCATCACGTGGTGCTTCGAAACAACAAGCTTTAGCAACGGTGCTTACTAAGGATGAACACTTTAGAACTTGAAATTCATGTGCATGAGGGATCATCTTATAATGCTACTGTCGCGAACTAAGCAATACAAGATGCATAAAGTATTAACATCACATGCAATTCATAATATGTGATATGATATGGCCTTTCTTCTTGCTTCCGATCTCCATCTTCAAGCACGAACATGATCTCCATCATCACCGGCATTGCATCAAGGTCAATGACGTTGCTCCATGATTGTCTTCCACCAGCTTCAACTATTACAGCTACTTTGAATAGACATGCGGGTCTTAACAAAAAATAAAGACAACCATATGGCTCCTGCCGGTTGCCAACTTACAATAAGGAACATTGCATACATCAAATATAATCACAATCATGGCCATATCACATCACATCACACCCCTGCAAAACAAAGTTAGATGCCTCTAATTTCTTTGCATATTTTACGTGGTTTGGGGCTTTCATTAAGTGTCGATCTAACTTACGAACAAAAACCACAACGTTGATGTTTGAACTATCAAGTGCCCGTTGTAAATTGGATCTATACTATAATGGGAGAGACAGACACCCGCAAAGCCACTTATGCAATACAAGTTGCATGTTCAGCGTGGAGCAAGTCTCATGAACGATGTCATGTAATGTTAGCCCGGGCCACTTCATACCATCATACCGCAAGATGCAAAGTACACAAGAAACAATTGATAATAGAAGCACCACCGCCCACAATGACCATTGTGTTCTACTCGTGCAACATATCTACATATAGACACGGCTCTGATACCACTATAGGGGTTTGTAGCATGGAAAACAAAAAAATTCTACCGCATACAAACAAACAAGCCAAGATATATCTACTAGATTGTAGCAACGAGTCGATAGAATAACTCACCCTCGAAGATTCCAAAGTGTTTAAAGAGAGCGGATTCTCGTGGGTGATGTAGTCGTACTCTTGCCGATCTCAAGATCGTGTAGACGATCCTTCCGGCGCTGCGTTCTGGGAGCGCTCCCGCAGTCGGTCACACGTTTGATACTCGATGAAGACCTTCCTCTTCCTTGTTCCAGCAGGCAGCGGAGGTTGTAGCACTCTCCTCGCGATTCCGGCAGCACGACGGCGTGGTACCGGAAGTAGAGGAGATCTCATGAGGCTTAAGCCGGAGCGAGTATGGTGGACTATGAGAGAGGCCTTGGCGATCTAGGGTTTAGAGGCACCAAGGAGGAGCCTAGCCGGCATCTAGGGTTAGGGTTTCACCCCAACTCGGCGAGTTGGTGGTACCCTAGGTGGCGGCGGCGGCAGAAGGGGGTGGTGGCGCCGGCGGCTTAGGGCTAGGGTTTGGGTGGTGAGAGGTGTAGGTTAGAGGGGCACCCCTGCCCATCCTTATATAGGTGGGAGGGCGCCGGTTGGGAGGAGGGAGTCCTCCCCCAACTCGGCCTCCTTGGCCAGCGGTGGAGGGAGGAGGACTTCCTCCCCAAGTAGGTTTCCTACTCTCCCTCCACCAAGCAAACTTGCCGTTTGACTTTTCAAATTGGCGTTTGACTTTTCAAACTAGGATTTGATTTATCACTTTATTTTGCTCAACGATGACACCTAGTACATGATGCAACCATTCCAACTTGTTATGACACATTCATGTACCCTTCCCCTCCGGAGTGCCAGACCTTCCGGACCCTTCTAGAACATTCCCGATGAAAACACCGGAATTATTCTCCAACTCCGAAATAGGACTTTCCTTATATGAATCTTATTCTCCTGACCATTTCGGATCTCCTTGTGATATCCCGGATCCCATCTGAGACTTCGAACAACATTCGGTCTCTTACTCATCATTACATAACTACTCAACAACATCGAATCCTTAAGTGTGCCTCCCTATGGTTCATGAATTATGCGGACATGATCGAGACACTTCTCCGAACAATAACCAATAGAGGAATCTGGAAATTCATATGGCTCCCACATATTTCTACGATTACTTTTCGATCGAATGAACCACTTACATATGATACCAATTTCCCTTAGTCTCACGATAGTTTACTTATCCGAGGTTTTGATCGTCGGTATCTCTTCATACCTAGTTCAACCTCGCATCGATAAATCTTTTTTTCGTTCCGTGATATGTGATCCCTTGTGAGCCAGTCACATGCTTGCAAGCCAATTGGATGACATTCCACCGAGAGGGCCCAGAGTATATCTATCCATCATATGGATGGACAAATCCCACTCTTGATCCATGTGTCTGTGGCATCCCGCAAAAACCACTACTAGAAAATCGCGTTATTTTTGTGCAATGCATCATCATGACCCCATGCTCATGTCATCATGCCACATTGCATTTGAGCATCGTCATGTCATCTGACATTTGTTTACATAAAACTATTTTCGAGAAGCCTGGTTTTGTTTTCTAAACGCCCCGTCCTTCACTCAACGTAAAACCCGGGTCTCCGGATTATTTTGTTTCGTCTACCAATGGATTTCAAAAGCCCTGTTTTAAATATTAAAATATTTATTTTATTTTTAGGGGCAGCCGTACCGGGCCGATCCGACCCAGTCGGCCACCCCCAGTGCAAAACCAGATTTCCCCTCGAAACTTTTTCTACCTAAACCTAATCTACCCACTCTGCCTCCACCTCACCCCACCCAATAGCCCGCCGCCACCTCATCACTCCCTTCCCCCTATCCTATCCCAGCGGCACACCTCACTTTGGCGTGCTCCCCACGCTGCCCACCACTCCCTGAACCACCAGTCCATCCGCGTCGTCCCATGCACTCCCGACTCCACGGAACCCTGGCCCCACCCCTTGGGCTCGAACCCCCTCGCGACCGCGTCCAGCCCCGCGTCCTCTCCCCCCTGCCTCGCTCCTCCCCCTTCTCGTGATCCTCTCCGCCGCCGCCACCTCTGCCCGCCCCGCCAGAGCTCCGCTGGCTCTCTCCCTCACCTTCCCAAGTGCGTCGCTGCCAGTGCTACCCCTGCCGAGCTCTCCCTCCGCACCAACCACCGCTTGCCGACCTTCGCCGCCCTCGCGCCGAAGCCCGCGACCGCGCCTCTCCGCTGGACTGCCGCTGTGGACGCCGCCAGGCACTTTTTTCCCGACCGCGGCATACTCCGCTCCCCACGCGAGCTTCCCGTCCGCAGTAAAGGCGCCATCTTCGCCTGGGCCTTGCGGTCACGCCCGAAGAGCCCGCCGCACTCGCCCTCCGCTCGCCCGCAGCTCCGCCACGACCCTCTCCCCGAGCAGAGCCAACGCCGTCGGGGGCCATCTTCAACGCCGCTGGCCCTGCTGCAGCACCGTCGTGAGCAAACCCCACCCAGGATATTCCCCAGCGACCGACTACGCCCTTGCATCACCTACCTCCTGACGTCGTCGTCCTTGTCGTTTTTCGGCCATGCTCCTCTAACGATGCATGCTGACTTGTTTTCTTTTGGTCATTGAAGAACCTCTAGTTGTTGGTCGACCAGGATGCCTACGTGATGTTGGTGGCGTGTCTGTTTAAGATCTACATCAGACAAGTACAACGGCCACCGGCGCAAGTTCGAACCGACAAGGTACCCCGAGTCCGACGCTGTCCGAAGAGACCGGAACCACAAGATCTTCCTTGTCGACAAGACCGTCTCAATGCCGATGGCTCCGAGGGATGCCATGGTGCCGCTCAAGGCCCCTTCTTGGACCCCAGCCCCGAACCCCGAATCAAGATCGCCGAACCCATGTGTGACCCTTATCCGAGAACCCTATTTTATAAATTGTCAACTATATAAATTGTTGCATATTTAAATTGCCATGCTTGCATACATATTGTCATGTGGTTTGGGGGCCTTATGCCGATTAACCTAATTAAATATGGAGTCCATCTGCGGGATATCGTTGTCTTATTCTGGACTCCATTTAAATCTGTGTAGCGAACCGATGCTATGTTTTGCCATGTTAATACCACATTTAAAATGCGGGGTATCTAAACAACATGAACCATCTATTTAATTGTCGGGACCCCGGTTCCGTTTAATTTTGCCTAATTGCATCGCATCTTTTCCATGCCATACACCATACATGCCTCATGCTGATCTTCTGCTGTAGTATTAAATAGTGCATCCGGTGTTTATTCTAGTGTTTTGCTTCTTCGCGGATAAGGCCGTTGAGTTGATGTGAGCTTCGACCCGATCTTGGATGAACCTTCGGCAATGTTTTCAGGCGAGCATCTTCCCCTTTCTACCTATCTTACTTTTATAGTATTTATTCCCTCATGTTGATCTATTGCTATCTGTGTTGCGATGCTCTAGTTTTCGTACCCGAGATATCCCTTGCAGCCTTATACTGCCTTGGACACATCCTATTACCTGTTGTTTGGTAGATAGTTGGACTTGCGCGTCGTAGTCGCTTGCTCTAGTGTTGTTGCGTGTCGTCAAGTACCACAGTTGTTGGAGTTTTGCCGCATGTTTAATGTTGGATATGATCATGGCTTTAATTACTGTTTAATAACTAAAATTGAAGTAGGTAAATGCAGAGGCACCGGTGGGCAATAGATGTTATTTGGTTGTTAACCGTCCACTTGTGTCCCGTAGGACCCGAGTTCTTGACACTGTTAGAGATCGAGCGCTAACCACATGTGGGATGTATGGGCACCCATCGATTTAGTACGATTTCAAAATCATCTTGGGGGCCACAAGTAGTTTGGGGCTTTATTACTATTATGTACTTATGCCATGCTTTACTACTTAATTTAAATTGTGCGATGTACTGCACCTGTACTGTTTAGGATCGTGACCCGTTATTTGTGTCGACAAGCCCAACACACTTCGGGTTCCCGATCATAAATGGCTCCACAAACCCGAGTCCGTCTCGAGACCGCCGACTTCGTGGGTAGACTTGGTGGGTGGCCCCATGTACTTACTGGGTGCAGGAAACGCCATGACTTAGGCCCCGACATACCGATGGGTGTATGTTAATTGATCCGCAAAAGGGTCAAGTGCGTGTGGATACTTTGGTGCACCCTCAGGTTAAATTTTCGAAAAGCCGTGTCCGCGGTTATGGACGACTTGGAGCAGTTCTCGATCATAGACAACTATAACTAAAGTTCATTGTTATAATTTGATGTATATATGACTAGTAAGGGTTTTGGAATATCTCATGCTTATTGTCTTCTAACGAATGTTTAACTAAAACTGCCCACTGCTTATTATATCAGGATGACTCATGCCATCTTTATTTGACTAGTAATTGCCGCAACTATAACGGAATGAATAAAACTGCCAATGGTGTGAGTTCCTCGGTTGACTTCCTCGTTTGGTCTCGAGGGGGAACACCAGGATGGGTATGTTTGGTGGTAGTATCAAGATGGTTCCGAATAGGACTTTCTTATCCCTCTCTGGTAGCCGACAATTATATCGAGTCTCTATAGGTTGTTTAGTGCATGCTGCGCTGCCGCTCAATCCACCATACCTATGTAGGCGAGGACCGCCGAATTCTAGCCTCGCTGCAATCGGCCTCAAGATCGACCGCTCTCTTTTTCCTTTGCCCTTTGTCGGCACCCCTTTTGTGTAAGCAGGTTTCGAGATCGATGTCGTTAGTAGGGTTACCCTTCCGGCTTGGCCTGGGCAGGGTTATGGACGCCATTGGTTATTCTTCAGGGCTCTTAGTTCAATTTGCATCTTGTCCGTACTCGGACGTTGTATCGTTTTCCAGGTGATTTGGATCTTTGTATTGTATATCTGTATTCTTGACTCATTGAGTCGTTGTTGTATATATATGTTTTGTGGGTTCCATCGAGGACTATTGTGTAATGATATTACCGTTTCCACCCGCACGCAGTGCGGTGGCACCTTTGAATCGTTTCTGCGGGTTTGGCGAGCTACGAAACTTGCATAGGACGATTCGAGGGTGTTACAGAGTGGTATCGAGCTCAGCGTTGTGATACCCCACAAGTCCAAAATGTAGTATAACCTAGCTAACTCAAGTAGAGTGTCAAAACTATTTTGCAAAATCGGTTGGATAGTTACGATTAGGTGCGATTTTACTCCTTACCCTGCTGCTCTCCTCTCACCTCTGTTTTGAATCCGCTCTCTTCTCTCTGCGAGTCCAGGATTTCGTGGTTGGGTTTCGTGCACCTTCGTGGTTTCGCCTCTTTTGGTAACGGTGTGTATACATCTGGTCTTCATGCTATCCGAGGAACCCTTCGTCTGGTGGACTTCTCTTTGTTCCTTCTCGTGCCTTCCGGTGTTTTCCGACGCGACGACATCATCTACGCTAGATCCGATGCAGATTCTGCATCACCCCTTTGTTTCTGAACCTTGTTTGTCGAGATCTTCAGTCTAAATTCTAAGGGTTGGTTGCATAATCCATCTGTTCGTGTACAGAGTAATGCTTTGAGTGCGGGATGGAGTCGCGACCATACCACTACTCTTACCATTAGCTTTTGTATATTGAATGATGGATTGATGCAACTCTTACTCCTTCCATGAAAGTTAGAGGTGGCCTTACCTTTAACTTCGTCCGTTGGTTATCCGGAGTGTTCTCTCGACGAACGGGATAAACAATCCTTTGTTGGTGGTGTCGCTGATTTCAATATGGAGAAAGAACCATTGTTAGTGGTGTCGCGAGGATCTACCCGAAGCGAGAAGACGCAGATCGCCGACCTTCCTTCCGGTACCATGAGGCGGATCTCGAGGGCGAGATCCATTGTTAGTGGTGTCGAATTGTGGCATCCCGCAAAAACCACTACTAGAAAATCGCGTTATTTTTGTGCATTGCATCATCATGACCCCATGCTCATGTCATCATGCCACATTGCATTTGAGCATCGTCATGTCATCTGACATTTGTTTACATAAAACTATTTTCGAGAAGCCTGGTTTTGTTTTCTAAACGCCCCGTCCTTCACTCAACGTAAAACCCGGGTCTCCGGATTATTTTGTTTCGTCTACCAATGGATTTCAAAAGCCCCGCTTTAAATATTAAAATATTTATTTTATTTTAGGTAGCCAGACGATCCGACCCAGTCGGCCACCCCCAGTGCAAAACCAGATTTCCCCTCGAAACTTTTTCTACCTAAACCTAATCTACCCACTCTGCCTCCACCTCACCCCACCCAATAGCCCGCCGCCACCTCATCACTCCCTTCCCCCTATCCTATCCCAGCGCGCCACCTCAGCCTCCCCACCTGGGCGTGCTCCCCACCGCGCCTGGCCCACCACTCCCTGAACCACCCAGTCCACATCCGCGTCGTCCATGCCGCACTCCCGCACTCCCTGGAACCCTGGCCCCACCCTGGGCACGAACCCCTCGCGATCTGGCCCAGCGTCCTCTCCCTCTGCCTCGCTTCTCCCCTTCGTGATCCTCTACGCCACCACCTCCGCCGCCAGAGCTCGCCAATGTTGCAACTAGCGGAATGTTTAACTAAAACTGCCCACTTATTATATCGGATGACTCATGCCATCTTTATTTGACTAGTAATTGCCGCAACTATAACGGAATGAATAAAACTACCAACGGTGTGAGTTCCTCGGTTGACTTCCTCGTTTGGTCTCGAGGGGGAAACACCAGGATGGGTATGTTTGGTGGTAGTATCAAGATGGTTCCGAATAGGACTTTCTTATCCCTCTCGTAGCCACGCTTATATCGAGTCTCTATAGGTTGTTTAGTGCATGTTGCTGCGCCGATCCACCATACCTATGTAGGCGAGGACCAATTCTAGCCTCGCTGCATCTTGGCCTCGATCGACCGCTCTCTTTTTCCTTTGCCCTTTGTCGGCACCCCTTTTGTGTAAGCAGGTTTCGAGATCGATGTCGTTAGTAGGGTTACCCTTCCGGATTGGCCTGGGCAGGGTTATGGACGCCATTGGTTATTCTTCAGGGCTCTTAGCTCAATTTGCATCTTGTCCGTACTCGGACGACAGACGCTTTTCGAGTTATTTGGATCTTTGTATTGTATATCTGTATTCTTGACTCATTGAGTCGTTGTTGTATATATATGTTTTGTGGGTTCCATCGAGGACTATTGTGTAATGATATTACTTCGTTTTCCACCCGCACGCAAGTGCCTGGTGGGCAACTTTGAATCGTTTCTATGCGGGTTTGGCAGGAAGCGCTGAAACTTGCATAGGGCCGATTCTGAGGGTGTTACAGTGTCTCAACCCATACTTTTCGAACACTCAATGCCACCTTTATAACCACCCAGTTACGGTGTGGTGTTTGATGTCATCAAAGCATCCTTCTGGTGATGGTGATAAGCATGATCTCATGGTCGAAGGAATTAGGTTACTATGTATCAGAAAGCATATAGCACTTTGAACTATTAAAATGACTTGATCTTTATGCTACGCTTATCTATAGGAGTATGTCCATCATACCATTCTCCTAACGATATGATCTTTGTTGTTAATAACATCTCAATGTTCATGATAGGGAAACCACAATCATTTATTAACCAACAAGCTAGTATTATGAAGAGGCTTTACTAGGGACTCTAATTTAGTTTACAAATCACACATGTATTAATGTTTCCTTGTTAATACTGTTATAGCATGAATGTAAACATTTATCATAAACACAAAGATATAATAATAACTACATTTATTATTGCCTCTAGGGCATATCTCCAACACTTGGTGTGGTTCCAAGTGCCTTGGACCCACTGGAGATATTGTGCGACAACACTGGCGCCATAGCATTGGCTAAGGAACCAAGATATCATCCAAAGACCAAGCACATCAACTGCCGATTTCATATAATTCGAGTTTATATAATAGATGGAGATCTGAAGATTATCAAAGTACATACGGATCTGAATGTCGCAGATTCGTTGACTAAACCTCTTCCATGAGTAAAACATGATCAACACCTCAATGCCATGGGTGTTAGATTGTTGCCAGATGTAAACTAGATAATGACTCTAGTGCAAGTGGGAGACTGTTGGAATTATGCCCTAGAGGCAATAATAAAGATGTTATTGTTATAATTCTTGTTCATGATAAAGTTTATATTCCATGCTAGAATTGTATTAAGCGGAAACTTTGATACTTGTGTGGTTTATGAACAACACCGTGTCCCTAGTACGCCTCTATGGACTAGCTCATTGATTAATGATGGTTAAGGTTTCCTAACCATAGACATGAGTTGTCGATTAATAATGAGATCATGTCATTGGGAGAATGATATGATGGACAGAACCAAATCAAGCAGAGCAATTAGATCGTGTCATCGTGTTCATATTTGCGAAGCTTTTTCTTATGTCAAATATTGTATTCCTTAGACCATGAGATAATGCAACTCCCTGGTATCGGAAGAAAGCTTTGAGGTCATCAAACATCATCCTATGAGAGGGTGATCATAAAGGTGTCTCTCGGTGATCGGAAAGTATCATTGGGTTGTATGTATCGAGATGGGATTTGTCCTCCCAAGTCGGAGAGATATACTTGGCCCACTCGTAATCGATATCAACACCGCTTGCAAGCATGTGGTTAAGGAGTTAATCACAAAGTGATATCGGATTACGGAACGAGTAAAGTACTTGCGTGAGCGAGATTGAACTAGGTATGGCGGTCGAAGCGATCAAATCTCGCAAGTAAAATATCGCGAGACGAAGGGAATATATATATGGGATTGATTGAATCGGCATCGTGGTTCATTCGATATGAGCATCGATGAATGTGGGAGTCAATATGGGTTTCGCACCCGTTGTTGATTATTGATAGAAGATCATGTCCGCATATTCTCGAACCGCAGGTCACACACTTAACGTGTCTCGACGCTAGGATAGATTGGATAATTGGTTTATGAGTTTTTGTTCGAGTCTCGGATGGGATCCGGACATCACGAGAGGTTCGGAGTGGTCCGGAGAATAAGATTCATATAAGGCGTGCAGTTTTGGAGTTGAATTGTTCGGGTTAATCGGTATTGTCCTGGAAGCTTCTAGAACCTTCGAAGGGGACCAACGTGGCCCCACCTTCCGGGAGGGGCATGGGCCTATGAGGGAGTGCCCTGGCCGCATGGGGCAAGGCCCCATAGGGCCCACCGGCCAAGAGAGGTTTAAACTCGAGATAGACCTTCTAGAAGGGGGGTTTCCTTGCCCCACCTTATCCTTTGGGGCCGCGGTTTGGGCTTGGGGAGGGGCTAGGCTGCACCCCTCTATATAAAGAGGGGCGCACCAACCCCTACACCTTCCCTCCAACCCTAGCCGCCTCTTGTCCTTCCTCTCCCTCCCGATCGCTTTGTAGGCGAAGCCCCGCAGAAATTATCCACCATATACACCACGCCGTGTTGTAGATCCAATCCATCTCTCCACCATACTTGCTGGTCCGAGGAAGGAGGAGACGTTGAGGTGCTGCGTGTGCATCTCACGGAGGCACCGCCACTTGTGGTGCTAGATCGGATCGGATCGCGAGGAAGAAGAGCATGCGACTACATCACCCACGTTCCGATTTAACGTTCATCTTGCCGAATATTCAAGGGTATGAAGATCTAATCCAATCTCTCTCGTTGTTTGCATCTCCTAGATTAGATCTTGGCTTTCCCTCTGTTCGCATCCGTAGAAAATTTTGATTTACTATGCCGTGAAACCCTTCATTTCTTTCATTGAAGGAGTCTAAAAGGATACAGATGTCGCCTAGAGGGGGGTGAATAGGCGATTAAAACTTTTCCTAGAGTGGCTCAACAAAGGCGGAATAAAACTAACGTTTACTTTGTTAAGCACAAAACCTAGAACAATCTAGGGTTCATCTATGTGCACCAACAACTTATGCTAAGCAAGACAAACAACTATGTGATAGCAAGATATATACATCAAGCACGAAGGCTATCACAAAGTAAAGTGCATAAGTAAGAGCTCGGGTATAGAGATAACCGAGGCACGCGGGGACGAAGATATTTTACCGAGTTCCTCCCAACATGGAGTATGTATCGTTTGGAGAGGGGGTGGTATCTAACCACCTATGCCACAAAATGCCTCCCTTATTCTCCGGTGGATCTCACCCCAACGGGAACGATCCACGCTTCCACTATCGGTGCACTTGTCGGTGGCAACCGGAACCTCTCGCAAGGTTGGGGCACTTCTCCACAACTTAATTGGAGGCTCCTAACAAACACCACAAAGGCCACAAGGTTGGGGCACTTCTCCAAAACTTAATTGGAGGCTCCCAACAAACGCCACCAAGGCATCAACCTGCAACACAACAAACCGTCTAGGGTTCCAAGAACCCAAGAGTAAAAAGCTTCTCAACTTTCACTCACCAAATCCTCCGGAGAGAACTCAAACCGATGCACCGAATGCAAATGGCAAGAACACCACAAAGGTTTTCAAATCCTTCTCTCCCAAATTCCACCAAAGCTACAAAATATTATGGGGGAATAAGAGAGGAAGAACAATGGAGGAAATCCACAAAAGACTCCAAGATCTAGATCCCAATATGTTCCCCTCACTTAGAGGAGAGATTGATTGGTGGGATTGTAGATCTAGATATCCTCTTTCAAATCCCTCAAGAATATGCAAGAATCATAGGAGGGATTGAGAGGAAGAAAGCTCAAGAAGGTCAACAATGGAGGGGAAAAATTGCAAGAATATCTGAGGAACCATTGGGGAAGAAGGCCCCTTATATAGGTCCCTCCAAAATCCAACCGTTGCAGCCCAAAAATGCGATTCCCGGTACTACCATACTTTTTCCCGGTCCTACCGGACTTTCTCGGCACTACCGGACATTCCCTGGGGTTCCTGGGGCACTAAACATATTTTTCTCTGTGCTCCCCGGTACCAAAATACGGTACTACCGGACCCGGTACCTGGGATCTGGTCGTACTATTGGTCATCACAGAACGAAAACAACCATAACTTTTGTATACGGACTCCGATTTCGATGATCTTGGGCTCATTTCGAAGAGGACAACAACCTCTACAAGATCATGCAAAGAAACATCATAGTACAGAAAGGTAGGATAGATGAAAGGATACAAATGTCGCCTAGAGGGGGGTGAATAGGCGATTAAAACTTTTCTTAGAGTGGCTCAACAAAGGCGGAATAAAAGTAACGTTTAATTTGTTAAGCACAAAACCTAGAACAATCTAGGGTTCACCTTTGTGCACCAACAAATTATGCTAAGCAAGACAAACAACTATGTGATAGCAAGATATATACTTCAAGCACGAAGGCTATCACAAAGTAAAGTGCATAAGTAAGAGCTCGGGTCTAGAGATAACCGAGGCACGCGGGGACGACGATATTTTACCGAGTTACTCCCAACATGGAGTACGTCTCATTTGGAGAGGGGTGGTATCTAACCACCTACGCCACAAAAGGCCTCCCTTATTCTCCGGTGAATCTCACCCCAACGGGATCGATCCATGCTTCCACTATCGGTGCACTTGTCGGTGGCAACCGGAACCTCTCACAAGGTTGGGGCACTTCTCCACAACTTAATTGGAGGCTCCCAACAAACGCCACAAAGGCTACAACGTTGGGGCACTTCTCCACAACTTAATTAGAGGCTCCCAACAAACGCCACCAAGGCCTCAACCTATAACACAACAAACCGTCTAGGGTTCCAAGAACTCAAGAGTAAAAAGCTTCTGAACTTTCACTCACCAAATCCTCCGGAGAGAACTCAAATCGATGCACCGAATGCAAATGGCAAGAACACCACAAAGGTGTTCAAATCCTTCTCTCCCAAATTCCACCAAAGGTACAAAAGCTTATGGGGGAATAAGAGAGGAATAACAATGGAGGAAATCCACAAAAGACTCCAAGATCTAGATCCCAATATGTTCCACTCACTTAGAGGAGAGATTGATTGGTGGGATTGTAGATCTAGATCTCCTCTTTCCAATCCCTCAAGAATATGCAAGAATCATAGGAGGGATTAAGAGGAAGCAAGCTCAAGAAGGTCAACAATGGAGGGCAAAACTTGCAAGAATAGTTGAGGAACCACTGGGGAAGAAGGACCCTTATATAGGTCCCTCCAAAATCCAACCGTTGCATCCCAAAAACGCGATTTACGGTACTACCAGACTTTTTCCCGGTATTACCGGACTTTCTCGGCACTACCGGACATTCCCTAGGGTTCCTGGGGCGCCAAACGCATTTTTCTTTGCGCTCCCCGGTACCAAAATGCGGTACTACCGGACCCCGGTACTACCGGATCTTGGTCCGGTACTACTGGTCATCAAAGAACGAAAACAGCCATAACTTTTGCATCCGGACTCCGATTTCGATGATGTTGGGCTCGTTTTGAAGAGGACAACAACCTATACAAGATCATGCAAAGTAACATCATAGTCCAGCAAGGGAGGATAGATCCAAATGACGAAGTCAAAAACCTTCTGCCGCGCTAGGTACTAAAATGCAGTACTACCGCTTTTTGGTACCTAGCCCGGCAGTGGCTTTTGGCAACTTGTTAAAAACTTCTGCCGTGCTAGGTACTAAAATGCGGTACTACGGTATTTTGGTACCTAGGAGGGCAGTGTCATTTGGCAACTTGCCAAAACCTACTGCCGCGCTAGGTACTAAAATACGGTACTACCGCATTTTGGTACCTAGGAAAATTCAAACCGCTATAACTTTTGATTGGTAACTCTGATCGACCTGATTCCAATTGCGTTGGAAAGAGGACGACATGAGCTACCCTATAAAAGGTGAAATATTGGTTATCACCAAGTGAGAATGTATCATTTATAATAATGTGAGATACCTCACTTGGTGATAAACCGAAAAGCCGCCAAGATCAAAATCGCAACAAGATACAAACGGAAGATCCGATTTTGATGAACAAGATCTTGTTATGGAGATTACCACAAGCTCTATATCCTCACATGGATAATACCAAATAACAACCAAATATGATGATGCAAATATTCAAAGGTTTGAGCTCTGTCCAAACTAAGTGACGGAGTTACTCATTCGAGAGCCCCTCTTGATAGTACGGCTATCTATCCTAAACCCGGTCTCCTACTAAAAATATGAGACCGGCAAAAGGGAAAACCTATCAAGATTATACCTTTGCCTTGAGCATTCCACTTGAGCTCAATGTAGACGATCTTTCCCTTCTCAAGATGGAACGCCTTTCTTAATTCCTCATCATCGATCCATGATCACCGAGGATGGCAAGCATCAAACATGAGATCTTCTATAGATGGCGCATTTTGAGCTTGCACAACATATCTTATTCTCATTTCATCGACCTTGAAGCCGACACAAGCTCCAAGCGATGCCAATGGACAATTCCTACAAGTATAACTTAATACACACATTAGTCCATAAAGATTGTCATTAATTACAAAAACCACACATGGGGGCCCACATGTTCTTTCAATCTCCCCCATTTTGGTAATTGATGACAATCCCTTTAAGAGGGTTTATATAAGGAATCTTAATGAACAAAATGGTAACACCAATATAAAATACTACATAAGTATGTTATATTGGTACCACCACCATATATAGAGCAAACTCCCCCACAATCTATGCATGTGTGATGAACTTGAATTTCATTGCATATATTTCCAATCATTATCATTGGTGGAGTTTCCTCTATATATACCACATGCTAAGCAACAACAAAGATGCAAGAGCATGAATGGAAAATGCTTAGAAAAAACTCAAAGCATAAACCATTTCCCTTAAACCCTCTAAAACTTCTCCCCCATTGGCATCGATTGCCGAAATGGGTGACAAGTTCTAGAAGGCAAATATAGTAATATTTCCTCCAAAGATGTGCCTTCGCACATATCCAATGACAAATACTTGGGAGGGAGTAGAACTATATCTAGGACCCGAAGATTGCCAAAGGAATAAAATAAAACGACGCATCACAAATGACGCAAACAATCACAAGATCCAACAAATCAATTGAAAACAACAAATGAGTCCAAATGGAAACAACAAGATATTATGATATGAGAAAAAGTGCTTTAAATAATAAATAGAGAACCTCCCCCAAGATTTGTGCACAATTAAAAATAAATGCATTAGAATACAATTGCACAAATATGGAATCCTCACTCCCCCATAAGCATTTAAAACACAACAAATGAAAGATCAAATAAAATCTTAAATAAAATAGAGAAGCTCCCCAAGATTTGCGCATACTTTAGAATCATTGTATTTCAATACAAAAATACACAAATATGGAATCCTCACTCCTCCATAAACATTTAAGGTACAATAAATGAGAAGGAATGCAAATGAGCATTATTAAATGAATTATATGAGCTCCCCAAATATAATGCACCAATTATGATAATTGCATTTGGGAACAAAGTGCAAAATCATGGAATCCTCACTCATACAACTTCATTTAACAAAAGAAGGCATGAGAGAATAAATATGATAAGCACAAAGTGATATTATAAATAAAATTAGGAAGCTCCCAAGGTATGTGCAACATTAGGTTTTTGTATGTGAATACAATGTGCACAACATGGAATCCTCACTTCCTCTATTTTACTTATAACACAACTTTATGCAAATGAGCATATACCAAGGCATAAAATTTGCAAGAAACAAATGGTTGAGCAATAAATAAGAGACAACATACTAGCAGGCTCAACCACAAGGATGTGTGAGATGCATGACAAAGCATATTATAAGACTAGTACAAGGATGATCATTGCGTATCCACATAGTCTTAAATGAATAATATTGCTTAGTATGACCATACAACACACACGAAACAAGGAAGATATCAAAAAAATTGAGGAGTACCATCTATCATGTGTATAAGTTTCTAAGTAGACAATCTAGTAAAGATATTGATCCACAAAGAAACATGTACACACAAAGTAGATACTTAAAATAAATAGAGAAAGATATCCAAAATTAAGTCATTACAATACCAATAAGATTATCCTTGAAAGCACGGCCAAAGGCTCAAATATATCTTATTGTACATCAACGAGTTTCAACAACCAACACACCCCATACATTACAACTATCACCAAGGGAAAAGGAGAAAGTTGGAATATATGGAGAAAAGCAACAAGTATCACATGGAGAAATCAACTAGCAAAATCTCACTATTGCACATGAGAGAAGTTGAGGAAAGGAAAGACAATAAAATTGCTAGATTGACATATTTGGGATTGTAGGATCATATGCATGATTTTGTATAGTCCCAATTATATGCACTCATCTCAACTCATACACATATACAATAGAGAGAGATATAACAATAAATATAATAACAAAAAATCATGCCAAGATGCAACCTACAAAAGGTTGGAAGCCAGATAAATATGCATGAGCAAGAGATACTTGTTACCGAGATATAATTGGTAGGATGTAGAGGATATGAATTCATTGATCATCCTATAGCTTGCCTTCAATTTTCATTAACGCACCACTTCTTCAAGATTGAGAGACAAGCATACAATATATCTCAAATGTACCTAAAACACATTTAAGTACAAAATGGTCTTGAAACTTACTGGATCCAAAGTAGTTAGTGCAACTACAATACATAGGAGAGACTTCACATAAATATGTGCATATTGATATGAAATTGAATTTCATGCACAACTTATCCGATGGGATTTGGCGGAGTTTCCCCTATATATTGGATCAAAGAAAGCAAGCATGTCATAATATAAACATATAGTAAATATGCATGCATAAAGCTTTCAAGAACAAAAAAGAAGATACAATTTGAACAAAAACACCAAGTAAATCGAGATTGCACACACAAGAGTGTGACACCACAAACGATGTACAAATTATATCAAAGAACCAATTCAACACATGAAAGATCACAAATTCAACAAATGAACTAGGCAAAAGCCAAAGAGCAAAAGATATATAAGAACACAAATGCTCAAGGATTTATCTCATTCTAAAATTGGACAAAACATGAAACAAGGAATGAGACAAAACCAACTCCCAAAAAGAGCAAGGTTCCAACAAGAAACCAAACTCCCCAAACTTTTCATGATGGACCAAAATATCAAAATTAAAAGATTGAGCATCCAAGCACATAAAACTCGATATGGATCAAACAAAGAAGCATAAAAGGATTGTTCTAGATAATATAGGAGATCTCACCCATAAGTAGTACATTATATAGATTTTTTGCTTTTGAATGCAAAATGCACACAAATGAGATCATCACTACTACCTACATTAAATAAAACACAAGAGGATACCAATAAAAATAAAAGGATCCAAAAGTAGCAAGGAATACATGGGAGCAGACAATACATTTACTTGGCCAAAGATAACACAAGATTTAAGCAAGGGCCAAAGTGAATATGATCAATAAATTCTACCATAATTTAGTACTCATTGTCCAAGGATAAGAAATATTGGGAATAATTTTCCCAAGGTAGCTTGCATGGATATCCAAGATCATAGTCACAACAATAAGCATATAACTAAACATAAGAATTGAGCATGATACTTCAAACAAGATTCTTGGTAGCTTCCAATAGTCATACAATCACTAGTGATTATAGTAACTTGAAGCAAATGGTTTCCATGCGGGTATATATATCTAAATATGGGGAAACACATACCAAGAAGCACTCTCACAAACAAGATCCAAAATTTGAGAAATAAAGGCATTCAAGCAACTTGGAACTTGTATGAGCACATGTGTCACATAGGAGCTAGATAATTATCAATATCAATTCTAAGTGACACAACCTCGAATATTCACATTATCTAGGATTGTAATGTGCACTAAGCATATGACTTCCCCATAATGTGATACTACCATAAAACCAACATGAGGCAAAAGGATACAAATAGAGATAATTAATGGACATTGTAAAACTTAAATTTCTCATGAGAATTATACCACATAGAGACTAGACAATAATCCAAAATAAATACTAGGTGGTATTCCTCATGTACACACAATTTTAGGATTGTGGAATGCCCAAGCATAACACTCACACCAAAATGGGATAATCCATTAATTTCTCACAAGAGCCAAATAAGATATCAAATATAATCAAGAAAGGCTCAAACACAAGAAACACACATACATGGTGTGCCACCTAATCATACACAAATATGCTTGATACCTCAAGATAATTAAGTGGAAAGCACAACATGTACAAAAGCATGGAAGATACAAAACTAACACATGCACAAGGGGGCGAGTAACTTTCAATGTAAAGAGTTTAGCATATGTTACCGCAAGGAGGAACATTTGATACATATAGCATGATAGTCCAACAAGGCTTGGCTTAACACAAATAATTGATGAAGATCCCTCAATTCTTCATAATGTAACCAAGTATCCAATGCCCTCCAACAAACACCTATTGATCAAGTTTTGGCTTGTTGGTCCCCAACCAAGTTGGGTCCTTAGAGGTTAGTCACAATAGGCTTGGCAACCCAAATGGATCTTTTCTTGACACCACATTGGGCACCAAAAAACTTGGCAAACACAATGCCAACCTCATCCTTATAAAATGAATAAGCATCATCAATTAAGATAGATTGGATGAGGATATACCAATAGTGCATGTGGAAGAAATGTGCCCCTTCTCACGACATATGTAGCAAGTTCTACTCTTGCCATATTTCTTCTTAGGTGAAGCCACAACTCGAGGAAGAGATCGAGTAGTCCTCTTAGTAAGAGGCCCATTAATGACTTGAGGTGGAGCTTGAGGCCGCTTCCCTTGTTGCTTCACACTAGGAGACTTATTATTCAATGGGCAAGATCTAACATAATGCCCTTCTTCCTTGCACTTGAAGCAAACAATGTTGGCCGGATTCTTGACTTGATCTTGGCCATTCTTGTTGTTGTCCTTATGCTTCAACTTGATAGTGGACTTGTTATTGACATTGGAGTTGAATCCAAGCCCACTCTTGTCATTGGGGTATTTTTGAACACTCAAGATTTTATTGAGTGCGGCCTTCCCTTGATGACCCTTTTTCAAGTCATTCTTCAAAGAAGTGACTTGAGCCTTGAGCTCTTTGATTTCCTCTACATGGTTAGTTTCAACAAAAGTACTAGAGGAAGTAGATGCTACATTTTTAGAGCAACAAGGAACGAAATGTAATTCATCACGAGATATATCATGGTTATGAGAGGATGAATTACAAGGACTAGCACATGGCAATATAACATTTGGAGTAGATATAGTGCTAATGTCCACAAGAGGCCCACTAGATATTACCTTTGACACGATGGCCTCATGAGCTAACTTTAGCCTACCATGGGATACTAGAAGATCTTCATGCAAGCTCGAGAGCTTAACATGACTTTCTTCTAATTTCCCATAGTTGCTACTTAGCAACGCAAGTTGAGCCTTTATCTCAACATTCTCCTTCAAAATAGATGCTTCACAAGAAATAGAGTTAGTAGCACAAGCATCATCATTATTAGCAAGAGGTGAGGGCAACTTGGCAAGCTCTTTAGAATATGAAGCTTTAAGTTGCTCATGCGACTCGGTGAGTTTGATGAGCTCCCTCTTAACGACCCGAGAGCCATTTTCGAGGTGCTTAAAATCCTCAACAAGTTTAGCATAAGCAACTTCAAGTTCATTGTTTTTAATCTTGAAGGAGTTAGCCACCGCAAGTTCTCTATCATGGTATTCCTTTACTCTAGTTAATTCTAGAGTAAAACTCTCCTCAAGAGATTCTTTGGTGGTTTGTTCTTCTTCAAGGGAGTACTTTAGTTGAGCAAGTTCATTAGCATACTCACGCTCAAGCGCAAACTTTTCATCAATTATGTTTTCTTGCTCCTCAATAAGATCATTGCCTTCTATAGCATAATTCAAGATTTCAAGCAGGTTGGAGGAAGCAATTTTAATTTTGTAGAGAGCACTATAGACAACCTCTCCCATTTTCTTAATAGAGGTAATATCATACTTACCTCGATAATCATCATTATCATTCTCAACCTCATCATCATCATGAGATACAATGGGATCCAAAGAGGTTACCTTTGTTCCCTTAGCCATAAGGCATATGTGAGACCCAGAGGAAGGTGACGATGAGATTGCACTTGTAGCTCTATTAGAGACCTTGTCTTGGGCCATAGAATCTTCATTTTCCTCTACATGGTTAGAAACACAAGCACTAGAGGAAATAGAAGCATTTTTATCATGGCAATAAGACAACACAAGCATATCATCATGAGATTCATTCAATCCATTACTACATGATATGCAAGGACTATCAACACTAGCATGTAAGGAGTTGTGAGTGCTAGAAGTGTTAAAGTCCGAAGATAGATCATTGCAACTAGATAGGGATGAAGGATTACAAATAGTAAGCACACTATCCTCGTTGCAATTTCTATGACCACTCACCGTATCATTACCTTGTGAAAAATCACATGTTGGTGACGTGGTAGACGATGAGAACTCATCTTGACCGGAAGTGGAAGCAACACAATCATCCTCAATAATGTTGGACTTGCTATATTTATCTTGAAGCTTGGTCCATATCTCAAGAGCGCTTGAATAAGGCATGATAGAATAAAGAACTACATTGCTCACAACATGCAAAAGAATTTTAGTAGCTAGAGCATATAGATGAGAGTTCAACTTCTCCTCTAAAGATTCGTTTTCGGTATCCACGGGAGAAGAGAAACCCACATATAGATATCCCTCAATAATTGGGTGAATTACCCAACATAAATTAAGCATGCGAATTTTCCAAACATCATAAATTGTGCCATCAAATGTGAGTGTGTCCTTGTGCACTAATCCCCTATCCGACATCTTTACTCTCAAGGCGGTGAAGCCTAAAATGAGAGACTGGGCTCTGATACCAATTGAAAGGATACAGATGTTGCTTAGAGGGGGGTGAATAGGCGATTAAAACTTTTCTTAGAGTGACTCAACAAAGGCGGAATAAAACTAACGTTTACTTTGTTAAGCACAAAGCCTAGAACAATCTAGGGTTCACCTATGTGCACCAACAACTTATGCTAAGCAAGACAAACAACTATGTGATAGCAAGATATATACTTAAGCATGAAAGCTATCACAAAGTAAAGTGCATAAGTAAGAGCTCGGGTATAGATATAACCGAGGCACGCGGGGACGACAATATTTTACCGAGTTCCTCCCAACATGGAGTACGTCTCGTTTTTAATAGCTGAGTACCATTGGTGAAGAAGGATCCTTATATAGGTCCCTCCAAAATCCAACCGTTGCAGCCCAAAAACGCGATTCCCGGTACTACCAGACTTTTCCCGGTACTACCGGACTTTCCTGGCACTACCGGACATTCACTGGGGTTCCTGGGGCGCCAAATGCATTTTTCTCTGCGCTCCCTGGTACCAAAATGCGGTATTACCGGACCCCGGTACTACCGGACGCCGATACTACCGGATCCTCGTCCGGTACTACTGGTCATCATAGAACGAAAACAACCATAACTTTTGCATCCGGACTCCGATTTTGATGATCTTGGGCTCGTTTCGAAGAGGACAAAAACCTCTACAAGATCATGCAAAGAAACATCATAGTCCGGCAAGGGAGGATAGATCCAAATGACAAAGTCAAAAACCTTCTGCCGCGCTAGGTACTAAAATGCGGTACTATCGCTTTTTGGTACCTAGCCCGACAGTGGCTTTTGGCAACTTGTCGAAAACCTTCTGCCGCGCTAGGTACTAAAATGTGGTACTAGCGCATTTTGGTACCTAGAAGGGCAGTGTTATTTGGCAACTTGCCAAAACCTACTGTCGTGCTAGGTACTAAAATACGGTACTACCGCATTTTGGTACCTAGGCAAATTCAAACTGCCATAACTTTTGATTGGGAAGTCCGATCGACCTGATTCCAATTGCGTTAGAAAGAGGACGACATGAGCTACCCTATAAAAGGTGAAAATATTGGTTATCACCAAGTGAGAATGTATCATGTATAATAATGTGAGATACCTCACTTGGTGAGAAACCGAAAAGCCGCCAAGATCAAAATCGCAACAAGATACAAACCGAAGATATGACTTTGATGTACAAGAGCCTGTTATGGAGATTACCAGAAGCTCTAGATCCTCATATGGATAAGACCAAATAAAAACCAAATATGATGATGCAAATATGCAAAGGTTTGATCTCTCTCCGAACAAAGTGACCGAGTTACTCATTCGAGAGCCCCTCTTGATAGTACGGCTATCTATCCTAAACCCGGTCTCCTACTAACAATATGAGACCGGCAAAAGAAAAAACCTATCAAGATTATACATTTGCCTTAAGCATTCCACTTGAGCTCGATGTAGACGATCTTGCCCTTCTCAAGATGGAACGCCTTTCTTAATTCGTCATCATCGATCCATGATTACCGAGGATGGCAAGCATAAAACATGATATCTTCTATAGATGGCACATTTTGAGCTTGCAGAACATATAATATTCTCATTTCATCAACCTTGAAGCCGACACAAGCTCCAAGCGACGCCAATGGACGAATCCTACAAGTATAACTTAATACACACATTAGTCCATAAAGATTGTCATTAACTACCAAAACCACACATGGGGCCCCACATGTTCTTTCAGAGTCTATCGCCGATTCGACTGGGTTTCCAAATTGGACCCGAATACTCCGACTGCCAAAGAACACCTGCGATGAATCAACGATGGCCTCGGGCACTACTGATGGGGATATGCCGAGTGGGGTATACCCAACAGGATGTTTCCTACTGGATCATACTCCCAGCGAGTGGGCCTGCAGGATGGCGACTGGACCGCGACCCAAGAGGAAACCAGGCGACTGGATGCTGAAGGCCCAGAAGTGTAGCTAGGCCCAGTCGGATTAGGTCAAAACCCTCCGAGTCCTTATCCAACTCGGTTGTAGATCTGTAAATCCTAGCGAGGTGACTCTATATAAATCTCCCTAGGGAACGCATAGAACTTACGTTCCATCATACACCCCTTCGACTCGCCGCCTAGCCACCGATCTCGCCCATTGTATTCTCTCATCAATACAATCTATCAGAAGTACGTCTTTACCCTCCGGGGGCCAACCTAGGTAAAACCCTGTGTCTTTGCCCTCATCTCGCACCGCAGATGGCCGGCCGCCCTTGCCCCTCATTCTACTACTCGCTGCCAATCGCAACATCTGCCGTGGCCATTCCCACGACAGGAATCATCTACATTGGTGCTAAGAACTTCAATGGCTCTAGGGCCAAGTGGACGATAAAGTGGCTCCGCAACACTCTTATGGTTGTGTTCTGGTATAAACCCCGTACTACCAGAAGGGGGACCTAGACCAATCCGAATTTGCGTCCATGCTCTGCTTTGTCCTTAGAAGACTGATTTTCTGATACTCCCTTCGTCCCAAAATAGATGTTTTAGATTCAAAATTTGGATGAATCTAGACACTATTTAGTATATAGGTTCATCCAAATTTTAATAAATCTAAGACATCTATTTTGAGACGGATGGAGTACTATAATTTTATATGTCCTAAAAACGAGTCAGTTAAAATCAACCTGTAGCAACGCACGGGCATTTAGCTAGTACTCCCTCTGTTTCAAAATATAAGATGTTTTATCTTTGTGAAGCAAATGTATCTAGACTTGTTTTAATATGTAGGTTCACTTAACTTTGGTGAATCTATACACTAAAAAAGTCTAGATTCATTTCTTTACAAAATTAAAATATCTTATATTTTGAAATGGAGGAAGTATATTTTAATATATAGATACATGTGATTCTATACAAATCGAAATCGCTTATTTTGAAACGGAGGGAGTGCCACGATACGGGTATTTTTTGATAAATCTGACCAATTTGAACAACTTCAACCATCTCTGCCCCCCGGGCGAAACTAATTTGGAATCTGACCCCTCACGTCGGTGCCACTTCAAACGGCGTCGACCTAACACATGTCGGCGATGGCACCGAGCTAGCCACTGGGGTGGGCGCCTGGCTGACGTGGCCGCTATGTCGGCGCCATTTCAAATGGCGTCGGCCCTAGGGTTAAACCCAATCGACCAGTTTCCCTTTCTCCCCGATCCATTCATACCACAGCCGCCTCCGGCCGCCTCCGCCCTCCCTCGTGATGCCGGCCGGCCGCACCACCTCCCGCCGCTCCTCCTCCGCTCTCTCCACCTCCGCCCACCTCCGGACCACCTCCCTCCGCTCCTCCACCAGCCCGCATGCCGGCCGCCCGCATGCACGCACGTAGGTCGCCGCCCGCACGCACGTAGGTCGCCGCCCGCACGCAGGCCGCCGCCCGCTCCGGCGTCGAGGGTGGGCTTCCTCCCTCCGGCGTGGAGGATGGGCTGATCCCTCTCCGGCTATCTCCTCATCCCGCACCTCTCCCCTCCGGCCGCAGGTACCTCTCCCCTTCCCTCTCCTCTCTCAAATCCCCTCCCCCTATTCTAAAATAATTTGTACATTGTGAAAATGTTGTATGTAATTATACAAGTGTTAGTTAATTACAATTATACAACTTAGATGAATCAATGTAATTATACAATGTTGTATGTAAAATAATTTGCACATTGTGAAGCACATGTTCTAGTTAATTGTAATTATTACAATTAGATGAATCATTGTAACATATGATGTAATTATACAAGTGTTAGTAATGTAGATATTTCACTTAGATGATATTGCTAATTGTTACGTGTGCTTGACCTTGTAGGAGTTGCTTGTAGGAGTTGTTTGTAGGATACGAATACATGTGCTTGAGCTTGTAGATATTTCACTTGCATGATATTTTGTAGGAGTTGTTGGTAGGAGTTGTTTGTAGGAGTTTTTTGTAGGAGTTGTTTGTAGGATACGGATAACCTAGTGTTTCACCTCAAGTTGTTTGTAGGATACATGTGCTTGACTTGTAGGATAAATTGTGAATATTTTTGAGTTTTTAGGAGTTGCTTCCTGGAAGAGCACGGTTTGTGGACATGGTGCTAGTAATTGTAAGTTGAAAGCAAGAGTGTATGGACATTTATAGTTAAAGGGAAGCAATGAATCAGTCTTGTGATGAATTATTGCTCCTACAACACTCACATGGCTACGAATCATTGAATCACTGATCACTGAGTGAATCATTGGACCATTGAAATTAATATGCACCGAGTCACTGAGTCAGTGAATCATTGAATATTGAAATTATTATTACTGAGTGGCGGGAGTCAGCGATTCACTGAACCATTCTAATAATTAAGCACTGAAACACTGAGCAATAGAAATTATTGATCACTGAAACACTGAAATACTGAGCACATGTGATTTGGATAGCACACTGTTACTAGTAGTACTACACACTATTGATGATGACTACGCATTGTTGCTAGTAGTACTACACATTTGTGATAATGCAGTGTATAGTTGATGGTGACTACACACTGTTTAAAGTGACACTCAACAAAAAACAAACATATCTCATACAATACTTTAGAAATGCGTAGCTATATATATCACTCGTACACAATGTTTTCCATCTCACCTACAACAACACAACAATGGTAGACCTTCGACGATTTTGGTGTGACTACAACTTTGACGCTAGGCTATGCTATGACTGGAGGTTCCGAAATGCTGGACGAATGTATTGGGATTGTCCTGGGGCAGACGGCCTGGTATGTACTTAAAACCATCATATTTACAAATATATAGCCTATGTGTGTTATATTTAATAATTGTAGAACATTTTAATAGGTTAATGGCCAATATGGATTCTTCCAGTTGTGTGACGACCCGTTTCATGTTGAAGCACGGGTCCTCATCATGGACCAACGTGTCAAGATAGAAAATTTGAAGGCACGTATTCGGACACTCGGTGGGGAGCCATAGTATTGTTTTAATTTAACCCGTGTGTAATATTTACTTATGTGTCGTACCGTTATGTTCCGCAGAATTATGTTTTTCACTTTGTTTGCCGAAACACTTGTAACTTATTTATGAATCCTGTGATCAATAAATTAGCGGGCTAATCTTTCTCTATATATCCTTATATTACTTTTAACACAACAACAATTTGGTACCGGATATCTTGGTAGCACCGAAGCATCTTTCGATGACATATTGGGATACTTGCCTTTGGTACTTTCCGCAAACTTCATCTGACGTGCAATCTCCGTCCACATGTCCGAAGAATCTACAAACATTGGGATAATTAACATAGCAAACACTATAGCAAACACTATCACTTATAATGTCCTAAGCTATATTATCATACAACCGGCTAATTTTTCATTGAAGTGCTTCCCAACTTAGCAAACACTATAGCAAACACTAAGACAAGCGCATATCCAATGCATACATACACTAGCAAACTCTATAGAAATAAATCCCTATAAATATTTTTCCACATGTGCATATTTTGGTTTTGTCATATGTAAACTATAATAGCAAACACTAAGACAAAGCTCCTATCAAATGTATACATACACTAGCTACAATTTATTCAAACAAATATTATTTACAAAGAAATCTAAATAACATATCTATGATCTTCTAGGGTTTCAACAAAAAAGAGATGAATGAGATCAAATTAGACATTCTAATAGGTGGAATCAAAGGGGATTTGAGAGAGATTACCTCTAAGAAGACTTGCCATGGTCCCAATCCAAGAAATCTTTGAGTTTCAACAAGATTTGAAGAGAAGGACGAAAAACAGGAGAGAGAGAGAGAGAGAGAGAGAGAGAGAGAGAGAGAGCTTGTGGCAGCTGGGAGGAGGAAATGGGAGGGCTGAGAAAGGAAAACTGGTCGATTGGGTATAACCCTAGGATCGGCGAATGGCGCCGACATAGCAGCCATGTCAGTCAGGCGCCCATCCCATTGGCTAGCTCGGCGCCATCGCCGACCTGTGTTAGGTCGGCGCCGTTTGAAGTGACGTCGACGTGAGGGATCAGATTCCAAATTATTTCGCCCGGCGCAGAGCTGATTGAAGTTGTTTAAATTGGTCAGATTAATACACGATACGGTGCTATTGCCTATTGACACGTTTCCACTGTGAGCTGCAGACCAGTGGTGCGAAGCAAGGGAGCGCCAAAGAAAACCCAATCAGTACGTACGATTAGCGCGGGCATCGACACTAACCTGAACGGCTGTCCGGCCCGTAGGGTACAAGCACAACAACGCCATGTGACGGGCTTGACGTACAATCACAACAACAGCGAATCTTGGAGCTCGACGTACTCCGTCACGTGACGGTCCGGGCCCTGCCTGCTGTTTTGGTGTGAAGCCATTTCCGTTGTATGGCGGCGATGGCGACAATTTATCACGGATACGTACACTGACACTAAAACTGCTGCAAGCTCATGGGCCCGCCATGTGGAAGCACGGCACGTCTTGCATGTCAATAGATTGACAGGTAACTCGTCATGCATCGACGCCTGACTTGTCTAATCCATGGCTAGCTTCTTTGGAGTGAGATCTGTGTTGTTGAGCGGCTTGTGATAAGGTGTAGTAGTAGGTCCTGCGATCTGGGACCGGCGATTGCACGCGGATAGCGCGACGCCGGCCGGGAGCACCGTCCGTACACGGCGACCCGTACGTCTTGGACCCGGCCGGACTCCACGAGGTACTACCAACAAAACTCCTAGTGGATACGGCGCGCTGTCACAGGGCCACCACGTGACATGTCCTTTCCCTTTTTTTTTTTGTTGCTGTTACGTGGGGTCTTTTCAGCCCGGAGTACGACCGATCGATCGGGAGATCTTTTCGACCGGGTAGGGTAGGGGGGTTGCTGCCTGTATGTATGTGCACTCTCTACAGTGACACGTCTTGTGAAACCGACCATACAGTCAGAGTCACGACCCAGAGCCGGAGGCGAATCTGAATCAGCATCTCCCTCCTCCACCTGCTGCCAACTTTCTGCGCCGATTCGACGGAACCTTGCAGACCAAGCATGGGATGGCAGTACAGAGAGCGGTACCCGGCCGGACGGATCGGAGAAGAGAGGATAAACCCCAGGATATGCCGCTCGAGTGTACGTACGGTGGGGGCGGCATACAATGCGATCCGTCTGTTTGCCTATCACGCAAATCACAATTCGCAAGCATAATGCGGTCTGACCAGAACTCCAAAGTTTACAGCACCGGATTCTTCTCTGTTAAAAAATGGCTCTTACAAAAAGAAAAGCGAGTTCCGGGAACCAGAGTCGTTTCTCGCATTGCTTATTGGGAAAAGTAAGTGCCAGTGGAATTCGACCGTATAGAAAAATTAAGAGGCAGTCCTTTGCGCAAACGTTTTTTTTCGATTCGTTGCTCCTATCCTGTGAGCTCACATCCCTGCCACAGCAGTCATTTCAATGCAAAACAGAATATACATTTCGAAAACAAGTGTCTCGTGTCATCAAGAGGATAAAATAGGTCCCCGAAAAAAAAAAAGGATAAAATAGGTGATAGCGGAATGCGGGTCCTCCCCGAACCGGAACAAAACGGATGGCTTGAAATTTGAAACTATATATATATATAATCTATGGAGGAAGGATTAGGTAGTACCTGCTATCGAAGATAAGGTGGGTCGTCTATTTTCACGTCACTAGCTAAACCTAACGAGATCCTATATACGTACGTACTCACAAAACAGTCGACGTTGGTGGCTTCACAAGGCGACAGATGTTTTCTTTGCTGCGTTTCAGTGTACAACGCCAACACTAATAAACACACCATCGGTTCCCAAACATCCAGCAAAACCAAAATTAAAGATCCTATTAGCAGCAGCGGATTGGTCTATTTAAAGACCGGAAGAGGACAGAAATATGCCACGGGCGTGAAAACGTGGAGGTAAGATGGAAAACAAAAACTCGCTATGTCAAAGAAACTGAAACAATCTTCACTCATCTACGATCCATGTGTAAGGGGATTTAAGCTTCATGGGATTAGCCGGATGCACTATCAATCACTTCCGAGTATTTGAGCAGCACAGTGTGAAAAAACAATAAAGGATGAACTGCAGAGAAAGGGGGATCACTTCACATAGTAGATTTTATACATGAAGGGTTAGTAATGTACATTAGCATCCCATCACACATAAACCGATCGAACAGGTAGGCATTCTCTAACCAAGGCAGCAAAAAAAAGGCCTAGAAAGAAAGAGGAAAAGGAAGAGATCGGGCTAAACCCTCCTACGATCCCTTCTTCGGCGTTCCTGGATTTGATACAATGGTACTCGACAGTCGATACTGCATCATCGCACACTCGCATGTACAAAACGGGAAGAACATTATCTCTACGGGGGACAGTAGACGACGTGGCTGGATACGGGCTCTTCAGGTTGGCTCGACCGCCTCTCGGGCTCCTCCTCCGCTCAGGATCCATGGGTGCCCTGGAATTGTTAATTTATTATTTCAGATTAAGTAATAAGTAATCAGGGGCAGGCAGATAAGGCAATGGATACGATCTAGCGTCGACTCGATTAGCGCGGAATAATCTAGAGTCTAGCAATGGAAACGAATCATGTAGTTTTGAAGTAAACTATATTCCTCAAATATTCCAAATGCAGAACGAAAACAAATCTGAAGGATCGAACGTGATGTGCTTACTGAGGACTTGCTCCGCGGAGAACCTTCTGGAGACGTCGCGGCAGATCATCCGCCTCATCAGGTCCTTGGCCAGCGGGGACACCCCGGAGAAGAGCCTCGGCGGGAACCTAGGGCTTCCCCGCAGCACGGCGGAGAACACGTCCGAGGCCGTCTCGCCGCTGAAGGGCAGCGCGCCGCCGGTTAGGAGCACGTACAGGACCACCCCGGCGCTCCACACGTCGGCCTTCTCCCCGTACTCGCCCCCCGAAATCACCTCTGGCGCCACGTAGTGCGGCGTGCCGACGACACCACGGACGCCCTCCCCGCCGCCGACCAGCGCGGCGGACCCGAAGTCCGCGAGCCGCGCGCGCAGGGGGCGCCCGTCGCCGCCGCAGTCGTAGGCGTCGAGGAGCACATTGTCGGGCTTGACGTCGCGGTGCACGACGCCGCGGCGGTGGCATATCGCGAGGGCCTCGGCGAGCTGCGCGGCCACCGCGGCGGCCTCGGGCTCCGGCACGGGCGCGCCGTGGCGGAGGCGGACCCAGTCGACCAGGTCGGGCCCCGCGCAGAGGTCCATCACCATGTGCGTCCACGACTCGTCCTCGTACACGGCGTGCACCTGCACGACCCCCGGGTTCCCCGCGGCGGCGACCTGCGCCAGCTTGGGCTCCAGCTCGGCGAGGCCGCGGTCCATGTCGTCGGAGAGGCGCGAGCGGTCCACGGACTTGACGGCGTAGTGCTCGCCGGTGGAGCGGGAGGCGCAGCGGTGGACGACGCCGAAGCGGCCGCGACCGATCTCCTCGCCGATCTCGTAGTCGCGGTTGAGTTCCTCACTCATATAGGCAGATCTGTTTTTTATCCTCCCGGAGTTAATTTTTTTCTTTTTGTTTGGTTTGAGGATAGCTCGATCCCGGGCAGGTGGGTCGCCTATTTAACGACGAGCCCCGGAACTGCGGGCGAGCGAGAAGCCGAATATTCGGATCCTTCTGGACTGGACCGGCACCCGAGTTCCACTCTTTTCCAATTCTGCCCCCACGTCTAATGCTACAGTCCCGCTCGTACTCCACCTAATTTGGATTACATTACTATAATACCCTTATCCAATTATATCACGATTGCAATTATAGTTGGATATTGTATTAGACTCAGGGCGGAGTTAGCAAGCAGCACGACTCCAGGAGTAATCTGTGCCAAACACTAAACATTTTCCTACCCCGTTCCTAGTACTAGTCCGTAGTACTCCCCTACATGATTGATGGATTGAATTTAGAGTCGTGCTAGCCCTGGCTCGTTAGGGGAAGATCGCGTCCCTCTCTCGCAACAGAATCGTCACACTATGTAGCAAACAAAGAAATATACTATCACAACAGATGGTCATGGGCTTTTTATTAAAATGTTTTTACAAAAATGCAAATAAATTGCAAGATTATGTAAAAGAAGAAAAACGATACTATTTCCCCGAGATCCCGTGATTTGATCCACGTCTCTCACGCGCGCGGACGAGGTCATAGTAGACCCTCCACCTTATCTCTTTTAACTCTAATTTTCTCTCCCGTACTACCTCCTCGTGTGTTGTCGCCGTCGTGAATTCACCGTCTCACCGGCCGCGCCTTGCGCGCCTTGCTAACGTCGTTGCTCTGTTGCCGCTCCGCACACCGCTGCCTGTTGCCGCGCGCCATCGCCGCGCCCGCCGCCGCCGCTTGCTGCCGCCGCGCCGCCGTCGCATCTTGCACCTTGCCTGCATGCGTCGTCGCCGCACTCGCGCGCCGCCGCTTCTGTCGCTGCACCTCGCGGTGCTGCGCCTATTGCTGTCATCATCGCGCGCTACCGCCACGCAAGCGTCTGCTATATGCAGTTGATTTTTTGTTTTTTTGCTACAAACTCTTTATTATTTTGCTATAATAGTATATATGATCTGTTACGAGATCTCCGGCGTGGTCGGATTTGCTATAATAGGATTTCTTTTGCTACCATCGTTTGCGATTTTGCTACAATAGTGTAACGTTTTTGATACACGCCCCTGGTGAGGTCTACCGGCGAAAGCCTCCGGCGAGGTCGGATATGCTATGTTAGCCTAAATTTCTTGACACACGGTCGCCGGCGAGGTCTCTGGCGAAATCTCCGGTGAGGTCCAATCTATTTTTATATTTTTGGGCCGAACCATTTTCTACTACATGTAGCAAAACTGCAAAAGCGACTATTTGTAGCAAAAGCGGATATATTTATAGCAAAAGCAGGATTTTGGGAGTTTTTGGAGGACACATGTCAGCAAGAGGAATTTGGGGATTTTTGGGAAATATCCCCTGGGGGACACGTAGTACGACAATAAAAATAATGTAACAAAAAGTTGTCATGCAAAAGTTTTTCACAACATTTTTTCCAGAAGATGTTACAATCGTGCAATTTTTTTGCAAACATTTCGAAAAAGTAATGCAACAACAAAAATTCAAGAACATGTTACAAAACCGTGCAAAAATGCAACATTTTGAAAATAGTAATGCACCTAAACAAACATGTGTTGCGGCATTTTCAAAGCATGTACGCAACATCTAAGAATCCGAGAAAAACACATAACTTTAGCAAACGACTAGAAACCTTGGTGAAAGAACACGGATGTCGTCTAGAGAGGAGGTTGGATAGGAGATTTAGAAAAACGATTTTGGCTCTAATAGAGGCGGAATAAACTAACATTTAATTTATCAAGTACAAAAACTAAATATGCTAGGTTCACCTATGCGTAACAATTTATGCTAAACAAGACATACGACAATGTAATAGCAAGATATATAATTTCAACACGAAGACTATCGCAAAATAAAGTGTATAAGTAAAGAGTTTGGGTATATAGATAATCGAGACACGCGGAGATGATGATGTATCCTGAAGATTACTTCTCAATGGAAGTTAATCTCCATTGGAGTGGTGTGGAGGCCAAGGCACCCCAAGAGCCATGATGGCTTACCCTATTCTCGTCACCCTCTCACACAATGCAAGTTGCCACGATCCACTAAGAGGCCCTTGAGGACGATCGCTAAACCCGTACAAGTTTGGAGAAATCTTGGTAACTTAATTTTTGGCTCTAATGATATCCACCGAGATTTACACCATAATGATTGATCTTCGTGGCACTACCGAGTCGTCTCGGTTCCAAGGACATAAGAGGAACAAGCTTCGGGTACAAGTATACAAGAGTAATTAGTTTCTTAACTTCCACTTCCACGAATCCTCACACGAAACTTAATCGTTGCACCAAATGCAATGGGAAGAACACATGAAATGTTGAAGTCCTTCACTTGCAAATTCCACAAAATCTATGGAAAAAGAGAGGGGGCAAAGAGAAAATCCATGGAAGACTCCAAGATCTAGATCTAATAGCTTTCCCTTGCAAAGAGGAGATATGGATTGGTGGAGTAATAGATCTATATATCTTTAATATTTTCCGTCAAAGAAATGCAATAACCATGGGAGGGGGAGAGAGATGCAATCTCAATAAGTCAGCAATGAAGGGGAAAAGTTTCTCAAAAGGTTAGGGAACCGTTAGGGAAGAAGGCCCTTTATATAAGTCCCTCAAAAATCCATCTGTTATGTTCAGAAACACACAGGGGAGGTGATGCATGTGAAATGCATCTATATTTTTTGTAGTTCATGATGCCATATTTCTTCATAATTGAGTCATATAACATGTTACAAAAATGTTTGTAGTGTTTTCGGGGATTTTTCTAAAAGCTTCCTTTTATTTGTATTATAACTCTGGAGACAGGAACACCTTGTTTTGCGTGATTTTGACTTATAGGGACCTTGAAGAACTCAAATTCACAACATATTTTCTCCATGCAAATTTTTATGGAAAAGGAATGCCTCAGAGCTTTTGGACCTCACCTAGATCAGCACGAGGGGCAAGAAAAGGGCCCCAACACGACCTGATACCCTCGTCGTGCTGGGGGGTGGTGACTCCTTGATGGCGCCAGAAAACTTGGTGCTTGATGTGGAGTCTTGTTGGGAACCCCAAGAGCAAGGTGTGAAGAGCACAACAGCAAGTCTTCCCTCAGTTGAGACCGAGGTTATTGAACCAGTAGGAGGAAGGAAATGTCACAGAGGTGTTGCAAGCAACGCGGAGACATGCACAACACAAACTCAAGACTTTGCCCCCAACGAATCAGTGAGGTTGTCAAGCTCACCGGTTTGCTATAACAAAGGATTAAATGTATGGTGTGGAAGGTAATGGTTTGCAAGTAAGCAGTAATGATGGAAGATGTATCAATGGTAAAGTTTGGATCGGGGTCCATAGTTCACTAGGGGTGCTCTCCTTAGATAAACAACATGGCATGAAGGGTAAACAAATTACAGCGAGGCAATTGACAGGAACTGAGCAAGGCATAATAATGCAATTACTATCCAGAAAGATCTTATGAAGTTGATTGGGCAATACAACAATATATATAGACCGTCATCCAACTGCATCTATGACTAGAAGTCCACCTTCAGGTTATCATCTGACCCCCCTCCAGTATTAAGTTGCAAGCAACAGACAACTACTTTAAGCAAAGTGTGTAAGGTAAATAGTCCACATGTTCCATGAACAAGAGACCATTGTTTTCTCCCTAGTAGCAACAACACATCTACAACCGAAGAGATTTCTGTCACTTCCCTTGGAAACTAGAGGCATGAACCCACTATCGAGCATAAATACCCCCTCTTGGAGTCACTAGGAACTACTTGGCCAAGATAACCACTAGCAACAGAGAGCATGCAAGATCAAAATAACACAGACATGATAAAATCATAAAGATAAAACCATTAATCAAACCAACATAATAATCTCAATATCCATCAGATCCCCGCAAACACAACATGCATGATTACAAATAGATTAGATCTTGATCATGAACGGAGCTCACAAAATCTATACATGAAAGCACAAAGGAGGAGATACAACCATCTAGCTACTACATGGACACATAGTCCAAGGTGGAACTACTCACGAATCATACCGGAGAGAAGGCCTCTGAGATGATCTCCTCCCAGGTGACGGAAGAGCTTGATCCCCGATCTAGGGACAATGGTGGCGCGGCCATGATCGCTGTGATTTGATTGGGTACTGTGGTTTCAGATCGGGGATTCTTATAGGCGAAGGGGCGAGACCGGGAGGCGTCCAGGGCCACCAAACCCTAGCCAGGCACGGGCCCACCTGCCCCCGCGCCTAGGGTGGGTCTGGCCCCCTGGCTGTCTCTCCTCTGGACTTCTTATTCCCCACGGAAAGTAATTGACTTTGGCGTTTGTCTCGTCCAATTCGAAGAATATTTCTTTACTAAATTTTCTGAAACCAAAATCAGCAGAAAACATGCATCTGGCACTGTTGCAACTTGTTAATAGGTTAGTACCAGAAAACATGTAAAAACCACCTCAAAGTGTAGACAAGTAAAGCAAAGTAGATACTAAACAAGCATGGAACATCAAAAATTATAGATGCTTCCAACGACAAGATCCCCAAGCTTAACTCATGCTCGTCCTCGAGTAGGTAAGCGATAAACAGAATAATTTTTGAGGTTACATGCACCCTCACAATAAATATCCAACCATTTGCAAGCATTGAAAGCTGGGATCAAAGAACTCTAAACATGTGCATGAAAGATGGAGTTCTAACAATAGGACATAGTGAAGGGTTTCGCAGCATAGTAAATCAAAAAATTTGTACGGATGCGAACGGGAAAGCCAAGATATAATCTAGGAGATGTAATCAACGAGAGGGATAGATGAGATCTTCATACCCTTGAAGAAATCACACAGTGGAACATTCAACAGAACGTGGTTGATGTAGTCGTACTAGCCTTCTCCTCCTCGCGTTCCGATCTGATCCAACGCCGCAAGTGGCGACGCCTCCGAGAGATGCACACGTACGGCACCGCGACGTCTCCTCCTTCCTCGGTCTAGCAAGTGGGGGGAGAGATAGATTGGATCTACAGCACGACAGTGTGGTGCAAAGGTGGAGAGTTTTTGCAGCAGGGCTTCGCCTACACGCAGTCGGGAGAGAGAGAGAGAGGTAGGGCTGCAGCTGGCGGCTAGGGTTTGGGGTGAGGGGAGGGTGCACCCCCTGCCCACCTTATATAGGAGGCTGGCCGGCCCCCTTTCCCCCTCCTCCAAGCCCTGGGGCGGCGGCCCCAAGGGTGGAGTGGGGGGCAAGTCTTCCCCCTCCTTCTAGAAGGTCCCCTAGGGTTTTGGCCGGCTGGGCCTATGGGGCCTTGTGCCCCTGGCCCAATGCGGCCAGGGCACTCCCTCGTAGGCCCACGCCCCCTTCGACAAGTGGGGCCACGTTGGTCCCACTCCAGAAGCTTCTAGAACCTTCCGGTACAATACCGAACATTCCGAAACAATTCCGAAATTCAAAAAACTGCTTTCCTTTATATGAATCTTATTCTCCGGACCATTCCAGAACCTCTCGTGATGTCCTGGATCTCATCCGAGACTCCTAACAAAAGCTCATAAACCAATTGTCCATTCTATCCTAGCGTCGAGGCACGTTAAGTGTGTGACCCTACGGGTTCGAGAATATGCAGACATGATCTTCTATCAATAATCAACAACAGGATATGGAAACCCATATTGACTCCCACATATTCATCGATGATCATATCGGATGAACCACGATGCCAGGATTCAATTAATCCCATATTTATATTCCCTTCGTCACGCGATATTTTACTTGCCCGAGATTCGATCGTTGGTATCGGCATTGTTGGGGATATGCTATATGGGTATCCACATATTCACAGGAAGGATGCTATCCCCATATCCTCCGACCACGGAGAAAAATCCCGACCTCGCCGCCCATAGCCACTGCCCCGATCCCCCCGACGTCAGGAAGATTACAAGGCTCACCATCGTACGGATATGCCCCCTCCAAAGCAGTGTGGTATAGTCATCCGTGACAATGTGGCACAGACCCGTCATGATGAAGAGCGCCACCAAGGACACAAGAGCAGGTCACACCACGACCCTCCGCGTCCGACAAGCAACCGTGACAGGCGTGAGGCGTCGCAGGAGGGTAACAGCAAGAAGGCTAACCCACCGCCACCTCCGCCTCCGTCACCGCCAAGCAGTCACCATGGCGGAAGAGGCCCGCGTCGTTCACGCAGCCCATCCCCTGTTGATAACAAGAAGAAGAACCCGGAGCCGTACGATGCACGTTCGTGGATCGATAAGATCCACGAGGCCCGGGAAGGACCATACCTGGGACCACGTAGCTTTGGACCTGCAATACGGTCCGCAACTTACCCCAAAGGTTTCCGGATTGACAAGACCATCAAGCCCTATGACGGCACCGCCAAGCCCGCCACATGGTTGCAGGACTACGGCAACGCGGTGGAGATTGCCGGAGGCAACCCCAATGTCGTCGTTAAGTACCTCCCGTTAATGTTGGCGGGTACGGCCCGTCAATGGATCGATGACTTGCCGGAAAAATCTATCTACAACTGGATGGATATGCAAGAAGCATTCACCAAGAACTTTGAGGGTACATACAAGCGTCCCTACACTGTGGGTGATCTATAGCGATGCGTGCAAGAGAAAGACGAGACATCTCGCGCCTACCTCTCCCGCTGGCTGGACATGAAGAATTCCTGCGCAGGAGTGCACGCTCAGACCGCTATGGCCGCCTTCATTGATGGGTTGGAAAGGGCACGCATTCGACATAAGCTAAAGCGCTTGCAGGACAATCATTAGCTTGACTTGAATCGATGATTCGCTTAGCTAGTGAGTTCGCAATGCCGACGACGATGCTCGTGGCTCTTTTCAAGAACGGCCGCTCCAACCCAAGCTCGGAGGAACAAGAGACAAAGCGAAAACCGCTCAAGAAAAAGCACCCACATGGTCGCTATGACTTTTGCAGGACGAGGAGAAGGCGGACAACGTGGCCGAGGAAGGGGAGCAGGCAGCGGGCAGCAACGAGGAAGTGAAACCAACTCGGCACCACTCCGCGTTCCCCAAACGTACGAGGAGTACCGCGATATGTCGTGCCTCGTGTACCTCGATGTCAACGGTAAGGCCACCCATACCAATCGACACTGCAAGTTCGTCAATGACCTCAAGGAAGACCCGGAGTCCGGCTACAAGCAAAGTCGGAAGAACATACCGCGAGGCAAGGGGAAGGGGAAGAAGAAGGAGGAGTCCAAGGATTCAAGTGACATGGACAAGGACGTTTACCGCAAGCACGCCGCCAAGAGCGACGACAAGGGCAAGAACCCCTTTGCAAAGAAGGCCCCAGTCTATCACACTTTCCTTGTGTAACACCCTCAGAATCGGACCTATGCAAGTTTGAGCAAAATTCGCCAAACCCGCATAGAAACGATTCAAAGGTGCCCACCAGGCACTTTCGTGCGGGTGGAAAACGAAGTAATAACATTACACAACAGTCCTCGATGGGACCCACAGAACAGATATATATAACAGCGACTCAAAGAGTCAAGAATACAGATATAATATATAAAGATCCAAATCACCTTGAAAACGATAGAGCGTCCAGCTACGGACAAGATGCAAATGGGGCTAAGAGCCCTGAAGAATAACCAATGGCGTCCATAACCCTGCCCAGGCCAAGCCGGAAGGGTAACCCTGCTAACGGCGTCGATCTCAAAACCTGCTTAAACAAAAGGGTGCCGACAAAGGGCAAAGGAAAAAGAAGGAGCCAAGATCGAGGCCAAGACAGCGAGGCTAGAATTCGGCCTCGCCTACATAGGTATGGTGGATCGAGCGGCAGCGGCAAAGATGCACTAAACAACCTATAGAGACTCGATACAATGGGCGTTATCGAGGGGGATGAGAATGACCTAACCGGATCCAACTGAAGCTAACACCAAACAAACCCATCCCGGTGTTTCCTCGAGACCAAACGAGGAAGTCAACCGAGGAACTCACCACAAGGCGCTTTTACTTATTTGGTTATCGCTAGCAATTACTAGTCGTATAGATGACCGTCCCGATAAAGTAAGCAAGGCACTTTTAGTTAATCATTCCGCTAGAAGTTGCAAAGAATTACTAATCGACATGATAGCATGATGTAATCCAAACCCAGTTGTTGGTACTTTTATTCAGCCATTTCATTTGCTAGTTGCAATACTTACTAGTCGAATACAATTGTCATGGCGACAACCAAACAAGCAATTGTGGGCGATTAATTAGCCATTCCATTATAGTGAAGCTGATTACTAGTCATTATAAGTCAAATTTATAGCAAGAACTTTAGTTATGCTTGTCTATGATCGAGATATTGTGCTCCAAGTCGTCCATATCCGCGACACGGCTTTCGAGATAGTTTTACCGGCCGGGTGCACCAATAGCAACACACACTCGATCAACCTCGAAAAACCAAATCAAAACCCAACGAGGCTTTCACGATCGAACAATCACAAGATTCAGAAATATTTCAGGGGCCACTTAAGTAGATCCCGCAACGAAGCCACCGACTCGAGACGGCTCAAGGTTTGGGTATACTTTTGTGAACGATCGGGAACCCGAAAGTGTGGGCTTGTCGACACCGGAATCGTGTCCCGATCCTAACAAGACAATGCAGTACCTCGCACAATTTAAATACATAAAGTAGCATGGCATAAGCAGGATCGTAAATAAAACCTCAAACTAGTTTGTGGCCCCAAGAAATAAGATGAATCAAGCTCGCCTGTGGGGGTCCCATATACCTCCCGGATGTGGATAGCGCGATAAAACAAGGAACAGTATCAAGTACTCGGGTCTTACGGACACAAGTATGCTCGAAACCAAATATTTTCTATCACCCACCGATGCCTCTCGCTTATTCAATTTTAGTTGTTAAACAGAAATTAAAGTGACGATAAGTAAAACTAGAATCATCTCCAACATTAACATGCGGCAATACATCAAGAATCGTGGCATTGACGACACGCAACACTTGAGCAAGCGATCACGACGCCGCAAGTCCAACTATCTACCAAACAACAGGTAATAGGATGTGTCCAAGGCAATATACGGCTGCAGGGAAATATCACGGGTACGGAAACTAAAGCATCGCAACACAGATAGCAATAGATCAACAGGAGGGAATAAAGACTATAAAAATAAGATAGGTAGAAAAGGGGGGGAATGCTCGCCTGAAAACATTGCCGAAGGTTCAACCGAAGATCGGGTCGACACTCGCATCAACTCAACGGCCTTATCCGCGAAGAAGCAAAACACTAGAAGGAACACCGGATGCAATATTTAAGACAAAGGCGGAAGATCGGGCATGATGCATGTATGATGTATGGCATGGCAAAAGTACGATGCAATTAGGTCATATTAGGTGGAACCGGGGTCCCGACAATTAATTGAATGGTTCAAGTTGTTTAGAACCCCCGCAATTTAAATGTTGTTTTAACATGGCAAGAGATAGTACCGGGTTCGCTACACCAATTTAAATGAGGCCAATATGAGACTAGATTTGCCTGCATATGGGCCCCATATTTAATTATTAGGTGAATCGGCATAAGGCCCCCAAACCACAGCTATGCATGCGAGATGACAATTAAACATGCAACAAGTTGTTATGATGTTATAAAATAGGGTTTTCAGGAAGGGGTTCACACATTAGGGGGTCTCGACGAACTTGGGGTTCCGGGTTCCGGGGTCGGTCTTAGGGTCCAGGGCTCGACGGATTGGGCTCGGCGGGATCGTTCTCTCGCCTCAGAACGGCAGATCTTGCGTTCGGAAGAAGTACTTGGCGTTCGCGTGCGTGCATCGTCCGTGTTCTCGAGCCGCATCCGAGGAGGAATACTTGTCGCACAATTGTCTTCGGTCCGTAGACGATCATGGCGTCCCCGAGGGAGTACTTGTCGATCCGTGGTGGCGTGCATGTCGAACCGTGACGATCTCGATCGTCGGTTCCTTGGTCATCGGTAGATCTTGGCGGTTATCGGGTCCTTGGTCATCGGTGCGAGAGGGAGTTCTTGTCGCGTCGGGGTTTTGGCGTCCTTGGGTTCCGGTAGGAGATCTTGGCGTGCCGTGCCGGTGAACTTGGGGCTCCGGCGGTCATCTTGGCGTACGCATTTCGTGTAGGTCGATGGACGGTGTCAGTCTTGGACTTCGGCGCCGGTAGTACACCAAACTCCACAGGGAGCCGGGAGCAGCCGTAGGGCATGATCGGCCCGACAACGTTGAGTCCACCACAACACAAACACCTTCTCAACACCTAGGCCTTGGTCATCGGGTCCATGTCCCAGACACCTTCTTGACATCATCTTGTCGCGAACAGGGACGACGCGACGATGCGGCACTGCAGGGGCGGTGGCGGCAGTGGCGACTCGCGTTCTAGGACCATCCAGTGACCGAGGAGGCCGACTTACAGCGAGGCGCCGCGCAGGTCGCCGCAGCGCAAGCGGGCCGGCGAGATGTTGCAGAGGCGATGAGGTGCGCGACTCGGGCGACGCCGGGCGGCGAAGCGAGACGGTGAGCACGGTGGCCGGCACGCGGGGCATGAAGTCGGGAAGGGCGGCGGTGGGCGGAGCAAAGGGCCGGCTGGGCCGGAGCGGCCATGGCGGCGGCTGGGCGGGGCCGGGCGAGGCGGCGGGAGGCCGGGAGGCGGGAGCGGGCACGTGGCGGGCGGGCAAGGCCGGAAAGGGGCCGACGGGAGGCGGACGTGGAAGGTGCGGGGCAGGGCTCGACGCTGGCGAGGTCAGCTGGGCATGGTCGAGGCGGCTTGCCGGGGCGGCGAGAGGCAGACGGTGAGAGGCGAGTTCGCAGCGAGCAAGTGGGTCCGGAGGCGGGATGGTCGGTCTGAGGGCGACGGAGGCGGGCTCGCGAGGCGAGGCGGGACGCGAGGCGGCTGGGCCAGGCTGGAGGAGCCGGAGACGAGCCTGGAGGTGCAGTGGGCGGCAAAGAAGTAGGGGGTCGCGGCGGGCCCTGGAATCTGGGGCGACGGTGGAGCACGGGCGCGGAGGCGAGAGAGGAGGCGCGGCCGGAGGCGGGAGGAGCGACGGGTGCAGGAAGTTGGGAGGCCGAGCGCGCAAGGTGGAAGAAGAAGGGAGGGAGGTGGGCGCTGGGAGGTGGGTCCCGGTGGGCCACCACGCACAGGGAGGTGGTGGCTGCGCTGTGCATGCGTGTGTTGTGGGGCTGTGTGCAGCGCGTGGGTGGGTCTGGGTGATCGCGTGGGGCCAGGTGGGATGGGTGTGTGTGGGTTTGAACAGGGTGATGTGGCAGATTTTAATTTGGGGGGAAGAGAGGGAAGTTGAGGTGGCGGGCTGCACCGGGTGGAGTGATGTGGAGGGGAGAGGGTAGATTAGTTGGTAGGAAAAGGTTTCGGGTGGCCTAGGCTGGACCGCTTGTATTTTCTCCGGGTGGTCGATCGGGTCAATTGGCCCGCTTGCCCCTTATTAAATAATTTAAAATTTTGTTTAGTTTAATTGGGCCGTTTGCAACCCGATTGCAAATAAACAAAATAATCCGAGACCCGGTTTGGCGTTGAATAAAAGATGGGCGTTAGAAAACAAAACGGCTTTGCGAAAAATAGTTTTGGCAAACAATGCATGATGATGCCAATGCAATGCACAAATTCAACGCGATTTTCTAGTAGTGGTTTTGCGGGATGCCACACCTTGGCACCCCCACCGTCCGACAACAGAAGACCTCTCTAAGGATCCTGATGGCCACTCTCCCCCTAGTTCCCCGATACCTGCACTGGTCGGAGGTTACAATCACTTGGGACAGGACGGACCACCCAGACCTTGTGCCCACGGAGAACCAGTATGCCATGGTCATCAACCCATTGATTGACGGCGTGGAGTTCACCAAGTGCATGGTGGATAGTGGAAGCAGCATCAACATCATGTACCTGGATACACTGCAAAAGATGAACTTGACGGAGGCAAACCTAAGGCGGACCAACACCGTGTTCCATGGCGTAGTTCCTGGTCGGGAGGCTCGGTTGTAGCATCCCAATTGTCTAACATTTGTAATGCTACTTGGTCTAGTAATATAATGGCTACTTCATATATATAATTGTTGCATCATCATTATATCATGCTCATGTCATCATGCCACCTTGCATTTGAGCATCATATAAAACCCTTTTTGTGTTGGTTCTTCTCTCATATGCATTGTAAATTGTATTTGCCTCTTGATATTGTATTTGGTTCTTGATATATTGTTTAAATGCCCAAGTTGAGTTGGGGGCATATCTTTATTCCACTCCACCACCTTTCTTTGTCACCACCTTATACTTCCACCATTCCAATAACCCATGAGCTTGTAATTCTTTTCTTTGGATTTTTATTCTAGATCATGTGGTTTGGGTGGATCCAACTCTAATTTCTTTTGCTTGGTCCTTATTCCACCTTATAGGAATGCATGGAATCATGCCATGTGATTTATTTTGTTTTCACAAGATTAACACATGGCATTAAATACTTGCATGGGCCATGCAACCATCACCATCTTTTGTCCTCTTTTGAATTTTATTTGAATTTTGGTGGATCATCTTCCATCTTCCTCTACCCCTCTTTTTCTTGATCTAGTATGGTCTTGCAAAAATCCACCACCACATCTCTATCCCTCTCCTCCACTCCTTTTGTTGATCTTGGTTGAGTTTGCTAAACCCTACACCTATTCTTCATATTCTTGTAAAATGCCAAAATGGCACATACTTCTATTATGTATGTGGGCATCATCTCTCCTTCTTTGTTTTTGTTCCCCTTCCCCCTTTATGTTGTCCAAAATATGTGTTCAATTTCTGCTAAAGCTTCAAATGGTAGAGTCAATAATCTTTGCTTAATTTGAAACAAAACAAACAAACAAGTAAAAGAAATCATATCAGCAAATAAGAGAGAGGTTCATACCTGCGTGCCTCACCTTGGGCCAGCCAAGCAGCCTCAAGAGAGAGCAGCCTACCAAAGGTAATACCCTCCTCCGCCCACCTTCCTCCACGGCCTGGTACCCCTTCACCCCGACGCTGCCCTGCTCACCGCCTTCCTCTCGACTTCTCTCTCTCAGAGAGGAAACGGAGGAGCGGTAGACGTCCCGGCTGCTTTCCTCGTCAAGACCCACGAGCAAGGCGTGACCACCTTCTTCTTATCCCCGAGCGCCTCCAAACCCTAGCCCTCTCCCCTGTGCCGCCATCCCTCTTCCTCTCCTCCGCACTCCTCCCTCGTGCCAAAAATTTCAGTGAGGGAGCAGAGGTGGAGCGCCATGGCCGCCTGGAGCGATTGAGCCAGAATGAACCGCTACTTCCGCCTCTTGAATCGCACAGAGGAGGAGCCGAGCTGCCGGTGACTTCTCCTGCCTTCGCTTTGTCGTGACCAAGCAGCCGCCTGCCGCCACCGCCTCGTCCATCTTCCTCCTTCCCGTCCCAATTTCGAGGAACCGGTCGAGGTGAGCCACCTCCTTTCCCTCCTTTTCCCCACCTTTCGCATCATGCCGCCCGAATCGCCGCCGTCTTCGTAATCTCCGTCGCGCGTAACAAAGAAGAACATCCGAGGCGCCCGCAAAGAGAACACCCCGAGCAGCAGATTCGTCGTTTCGGCGAGTTCGATCGCCGGTCCTTTTAGCCGAGGATTCTCGAATATCAAGACCTTCGTGCCTCTACAATTTCGTTTTATGGGGTCACAAATCTGCAACCGATTGATCGCCATCGTCCTCAAGTTTAGCTCACTAAGGCTGTGTGTTGGTTTTCGTCGGAAATGAGGCGTGATTTTGCAAAAGGCCTCGAGTTTTCCTACCAACTCAAGGCTTCTTTATGCCACTTGGCGCTTCCTAGTTGGCTGCGCGCTCTGTGGCCTTCTGCATCTGTCCCTACCCGTCGGTGACTGTGGGTAGTATTCAGCTGCGTGACAAAAGTTTGCCAAACCTTTAATACAAATAAAATTTCACGAAATGTTTAAATCTAACTAAATTCATATATTATGAAATAATTCGAATTTGTAAAAACTTTCAAAATGAAAAGTAAATGTTTTCCAAATATGAATTCAACCATGTTTTCGAATTTGTCCAGATTTTACTCTATTGAGTCAAATCTTTGACTTTGACCCCCCTTTAATATTTTTGATTTAAAAATGGGTTTAAAATGACAAATCCAAATATTAAGTGTAATATATGTTTTGAAATCAGAAAAATGTGAGGAATTCAAATATGCCATCCAAAATATATTTTGGACACTTTAAATTTCAAGTTGGCTAAAATTACAACAAAATGCCCTTTTCTTAATTAATTAATAACTTTTGATTTATAACTCCAAATTTAACAAATGATATGTCTAAAATGATTAGCTCGACGAGACCTTTCTGTTTATGCATTCCATGTTCTGTTTTGCAGCATGCATCATATAAATATAAAGGGTACGGCAACTTATTTGGGTATAAAATGTGACCAAAACTCAATAAAATGTTTATTTCCTGTAATCTACACCTCACCCATGCCATGCTACTTTATTGCCATGCAAATGGTGCATCATTCATCATGGCATGATTGTTTGCTTGTCGCATTTTATTATTATGCTTGTGCACTTTATTTATGTTGGCCCTTGTTTGTTTGGTTCTTCCTCGAATAGACGCTGAGCAGGGGATATATCAAGAAACCCAGGAGCACTATCCAGATCCTTCTCTCGCTCAATCGAGCTGCAGCAAGCACTACCACATGCTTGCATACATATAGTACCTATTGCCTCTATCTTATTCTTGCATCATTGAGTCGCAATTGCATTAAACTGAATCCCAAGTATTGCATAGCCTTTACTTTTAAACCCCACCAAAGCTTGTTCCTCCATCCCATGAGCCATTACTACGTGAGTTGTTTGAGCCATGCGAGTCGAGAACAGCATGTGTAGGGTATGTGAGTGTCGATGGATAACGAGGTACCTATACAACTTAACCTCGTGAGTAATGGGATAACTAATGAAAGTGGCACCGTGAGCAATGTCTCGCTATTTGGTTTTTCATGCTCACTTGTGTCCCAGAGGACCCCGAGTACTTGATTCCTGTTCCTTGATTATTCGCTATCCACATCCGGAGGCTTATGGGACCCCCGAGCGAGCTTGATTCATTCTTATTTCTTGGGGCCACAAACTAGTTTGAGGTTTTATTTACTATCCTGCATTTTATGCCATGCTTTATCGCTTTATTTACGACAGCGAGGAGCACTGTCTGCTTAGGATCGTGACCCGCTGCTGTATCGACAAGCCCATCCACACTTTCGGGTTCCTCGTTTACAAATCCCCACAAACCTTGAGTCCGTCTCAAGTCACCTAACTTCGCTATGGTATACTTAATGGGGTGCCTCAAATATTTCTGAACTGTGATTGCTTTGTCGTGAAGGCCTCGTTGGGTTTTGATTTGGTTTTCGAGGTTGATCGAGTGTGTGTTGCTATTTGTGCACCCTGCAGGTAAAACTTTCTGAAAGCCGTGTCATGGTTATGGACGACACGAGCACGCTTCTTGATCATAGACAAGTATAACTAAAGTACCGTTTTTTTAATTTGATTAAGTAACTGGCTAGTAAATAGTGCAACACTCATGGAATGGATAATAAAACTGCCAACTGATGGGGGGGTTGTTCGTCCGCTTCCTCGTTGGTAAGCGAGGAGGATGGATCTGTTGATATTACTGTTATAACTGTTGTCATTAATTCACGGACATCCATCTATCTTTGGTTAGGCGGATGGTTAGCGAGTATCTATAGAATTGTTAGGGTTTATCTTTTGCTGCAATTGCGTCACCCCAGGTTGTGTCCCCTTTAGAGGCATAAAGACTTGCTGAGTACCCCTAGGGTCTCACACGATAAATTATTTGATTCAGATGAACAGGTACACCCACGAGATCAGGGGCGGATCTAGGCCCGGTGCTGCCGGTGCTGTAGCACCGGTCTAGCAGCTGCCCTTCAATGATTATTTAGTAAATTTTAAGCCTAAAAATATGAAAACCTAGATAATTAGCACCACTCAGCTGTATTAGCACCATACTTGCACACATTCCAGCTCCGCCACTGCACGAGATGGATACTGGGTGGAGGAGACGGACGATGTGGACAACGATCGTTCGGTGTAGAGATTCCGGGAACGGGGATCCGTGAGATCTGTGGGCGGGATGTGTTTATTTATGGGGCATCTTATGCCGATTTGCTTCTTATCCGTACTCGGATCTTGTTTGCCGCTTCCGCCTGATACTCTGATGTTTGATGTATGAGGAGATATCCTAAACTATTATATCTATCTAGGACATTTGAATCTTGCCGTATGGCATTGCTATATTTCCTTTCTTTTTAGACGGAATGGCTCTGATGTACTGTTGTATGGTGGCTTGCATACATACTCATTTGTGTATGTAGTTGATCCCTTCGCCGATTACCGCCCGTTCTTGTCCCGATGTTTGGAAATGGTTGGGACGGCGAAAAAGGTCTACTGTGAGTGGCATTTGGGCCCCACCGTACTATTTCAACCATTTCCTCATCCAAAGCTTGTAACTAGGAGCGTAATTCACCGAGGTAGTTGCAATTGGTATCGAGCCATCCCGCCTTCGTGGTCTCACCAAATGGTCGTTGTCACCTAGCAAATATTTTGGTAGTTATGTATACTAGGGAAAAACAAAACGTGAGTAGGACTGCTTCCATTTTCTTCTTACCCACCCACCCACCCTTTTACGGTAAGGAAGTGTAACGCTTTCAATCCTCTTCTTAAAAATTCAAACTAGGATTCACGTGTTCGGGTTTCGTAGTACCATAGGTTGTGTGTTTGTGTGTGTGTGAGTGTGTAATTCCTTGTCTATCTGTTGCATCCAAGTTGTTATCTTAATCGCCTTTTGGTTATCAAGCTTGGTACATTCCATACCAGGTTTTTGCATACCGACGCGATCTATCTGATTCGTTGTATACCGCCGCGATCTGTCTTACTCTTTGTTATCCGACGTTATCTTGTTTGGGGTGTTCGTTTCCGTAGTTACCAATCTTTAGGTTCATCGTGAGAAGGAGGGGTTAGGATATGTGTTCCACTTATTCATGTGCGGAGTAATGATTTGAGTGCGGGATGGAGTCGCGACCATACCACTACTCTTGTCATTCGCTCTTGTATATTGAATTGGTAGAGTCACTAATCTTGATTCGTTAAGTGATTTTCGCATCTCTTGGTATTTTAATGCGAAATTTATGGAAAATTTTCTTTGATATATCTATGTACCACACTCCTTTTCAGTCGTGTGCGATATGCTTAATATCTTCTAGGTGCTTTGAACTTTGTTGATATTTTAATATCATCTTAGTAAATTGTATCCTTTAATCTTGAGTAATTCCATCTTGGTACTATTTTGGATTATTATTATTCTCCATTATAAATCGACTTGTGTTTTATATCAATCATAGGATGGCACCACCACGCTGCTCGATGAGGACATACCACCGGCGGGGTCCGTTGTCAAACATCGCCAATGCCTTGGCAATGCGTGAGAACCAGCCGGCGTTTTGAAGAGAGTGTTGGAGGAATGAGTTTGCTCCTACCTCCACCTCCCAAGCGAGGAGACATCAAAGCTTCACGAAGTTCAACCCACGCCAATTTGATGTTTCGATCAACCACTTGATCTTGATGATTGGTTGCGTGAGATGTCTAGGCTCTGGAGACTGATGTTCTGAGCAAGAATGGGTAAAATGTGCTACTCACCTTACGAAGGAGATGCAGCTCTCGGTGGGAGAATTACTCAAGGCAACCGCATTGGTTTCACCTACTTGGGAACAGTTCCTTTGGAGCATTCAAAGAGCAAGATTCATTAGAAATTGTCATGGAAAGGATGAAGGAAGTGTTTCTCAACCTCAAGAAGGAAATGACTATGTCAATACCTACATCGTGAACTTCATGAACCTTTCGTTATGGTGGCGATGAGATCTCGATGACAAGAAGAAGCAAAGAGGTTCCAAGGGCTCAATGCATCGATTAAATATGCAATCACACATGCAAGGGCGTCTTTCACGGAACTTGATCTGACTCTGCGGAAGAAGCAAGTAGGCAAGTGTTTGAGGAGTCAAAGAAACACAAGTGATGCAACAAGCTCTTCACTATGTCAACTCCTTCTAAGCGCCGTGTCCGGGTTCCTAACACCCCACCGTAGCTCCGGCTCCACCAAGACACGCAAGCTACGCGGCAAGGCCACCAAACTTCCTCACCTGCTCCCGGGGCTACAACCACTACCTGAGCGCTTTGGCGGAGTCCCAGCTACGTTGCTCCACGTCCACGGTGCTTGTTTCACGTGTGGAGACTCGGCATCAAACTGGGCTGTCCGATGAAAAACAAAACTCTTCCTCCACCACCTCCAAGATCTGCGGCAAGCTCTCCTTTGGTTCGTGCACCACCACCTCGGGCTCTCAACATCAACACCAAGCCCGGGTCTACTGTTGCTCATGTCAACTGTGTCAACGCCGCTCAAGCTGAGCATACACCTAGAGTTGTGATGGGTATGCTATCCGTTAACTCAGTCCCTGCACGAGTTTTGTTTGATTCTGGTGCTTCGCATTCTTTTGTTTCGCATAAGTTTGCGCAAGAGAACGATCTGGATAGGGTTCCGTTATCACGTCGTCTGGTGGTCCTTTCTCCTGGAGCAAACATGAGGGCTGCTCATATCAGCCATGGCAATCAAATTGAGATTGGTGGCTCTTCGTTCTCGGCGTCCTTAATTCTTCTGGGCAATTCTGACATTGATGTCATCTTGGGCATGGATTGGTTGACAGCAAATGCAGCTGTGATTGATTGTCTTTGAGCTCGGTTTCTCGAAGATTCACGAAGGCCATATAGTCTTTTCTCCAAGTCCGACTCGCTATCCAGCTTTTCTCTTTGGCGGCTCAATGATGATGCTATGGAAGCTATTCAGAGTGTTCCGGTGTCCGTGAGTTCCCAGATGTTTTTCTGAAGAGTTGCTGTATGCCTCCGGATCGTGAGGTTGAGTTTGTAATTGAGATTGAACTGGGCGGCTCCTATCTCCAAGCGGCCTTTTAAAATGGGTCCTGTGAGTTGGTGAACTCAAACGTCGGCTTGATGAACAAGAAGTTGGGTTTCATTCAACACGATTACTTCTTCTTGGGGTAGCCCAACAATCTTTGTGAAGAAGCGGCGGGGCGATAGACTTTGTGTTGACTATAGGGCTCTCAATGCTAAAACCATCAAGAATAAATATCCCTTCCGCGGATTAATGATATCTTGATCATCTAGCTAGAGTGGTGTTCTCTAAGCTTGACTTGAGAAGTGGTTATCACCAAATCAAGATTCGCAAGGAAGATGTTCCTAAAACAGCTTTCACCACCCGCTATGGCTGTATGAGTACACGGTCATGTCTTTCGTCTCACCAACGCACTGCTACCTTCTCGAGGCTTATGAACTCGGTTTTCATGGAGTATCTTGATAAGTTCGTTGTGGTCTATCCGGATGACATCTTAGTCTATTCTAAGTCAAAGGAAGAACATGAAGAACACCTTGTGTGTCCTAAACAAGCTTCGTGAGAACCGCTTGTATGCAAAGTTCTCCAAGTGTGAGTTTTGGCTGCCTCAAGTAACCTATCTTGGTCACGTCATCTCCGCCAAGGGCATTGCCAACCCGAAACTGAAGACAATTGTTGAATGGCTTCCTCCTTAATGTCAAAGAAGTGCGACGCTTCCTTGGTTTGGCTAGTTATTGCCGCTTCGTTCAGAACTTTTCAAGATAGCGAAGCCTCTTACCGATCTCCTCAAGAAAGGCAAGAAATACCTTTGGACTCCGCATGTCAAGCAAGCTTTGAGACACTCAAAGAGAAGCTCACTTCCACCGATCTTGGTTCCTCGGACACATCTAAGCCTTTCCAGATATTCTGTGACGCCTCTTTGCAAGGATTGGGTGCGGTCCTTATGCAAGAAAAACAAGTTGTTACTTATGCCTCTCGACAGTTGAAGACGCATGAGATCAACTATCCTACACATGACCTCGAGCTCGCAGCAGTTGTCTTTGCTTTGAAACTATGGAGGCACTACTTGCTTGGCAACTGTTGTGAAATCTTTTCTGATCACAAGAGTCTGAAGTATATCTTCACTCAGCCTGATCTCAACCTTCGGCAGAGGAGGTGGGTTGAAGCAATCAATGATTTTGATTTGACCATCAACTACACTCCGGGCAAAGCTAATGTCATGGCCGATGCCCTCAGCCGCAAAGCTTATGTCAACAACCTCATGATGGAAGAACAACAACCTCTCTTGTGTGAGGAATTCCGTCAACTCAACCTTGAAATTGTGGAACAAGGGCATCTCATGAACCTTCTGTCTACCCCTCTCTTGGAAGAAAAGGTTCGCTCTCGTCAGCTTGGTGATCCGCACACCAAAAAGATCATCTCAAAACTTCAGCTTCCGAAGTATGAGTCCTTCCACGTCGATGATCAAGGCACGCTTTTCTTTGAACACGGATGTTTGTTCGAACTACCCGGTTTGAGAGAGCAAGTTCTCAAGGCGCATGATTCTGTTCTTTCTATCCACCACGTAGCACAAAGATGTACATGGACTTCAAAACACAATATTGGTGGCGGGATTGAAACGATATTGTGCCAAGTATGTCTCGAGTGTGATGTCCGCCGCAGAGTGAAAGCTGTCCATCGAAACCTTACGGTCTTCTATAGCCATTGAAACCCGGAATGGAAATGGGAGAAAGTAGAGATGGACTTCATCACCGGTTTTCCAAGGTCACGAAGAACAATGCAATCTTTGTTGTCATTGACAGGCTTTCTAAAGTGGTTCATTTCTTCCCGTCAAGGAAACAATTTACGGAATTCAGTTGGTGAGCTCTATATCAATGTAATTGTCTCTCTGTATGGGGTTCCGCTTGAGATCAGTTCAGACCGTGGGAGCATCTTCACTTCCAAGTTCTGGGAAAGTTTCCAAAATGCTTTGGGAACAAAATTGAACTTCAGCACAGCTTACCACCCTCAGTCATAAGGACAAGTTGAAAGGATCAATCAGATTCTGGAGGATATGCTTCGTGCTTGCGTCATCTCTTTTGGCATGAAGTGGGAAGAATGTCTCCCTTATGCTGAATTCTCTTACAACAACAACTTCCAGAAAAGTATGAAGATGGCACCATTTGAGGCTCTCTATGGCCGCAAATGCAGAACTCCGATTGGTTGGTCGGGTGCAGGAGAAAGAATTTGGTTTGGCCCTGACATTGTAACTCAAGCGAAGGAGAAGGTGCATATCATTCTTGAAAATCTGAAGATTGCTCAAAGTCGCCAGAAGAGCAATTATGACAGAAAGCACATGGACATGGAGTATGTCCCTGGTGATCTCGTTTACCTTCGTGTCACTCCCATGAAAGGCACGCACCGTTTTGGTATCAAAGGAAAGCTGGCTCCTAGATACATCGGTCCTTTCAAAATTCGTGGAAGAAGAGGAGAAGTTGCTTATGCTCTTGAGCTCCCAGAAAAACTCAAGGTCCATGATGTTTTCCACATCTGTCAACTCAAGAAGTGCTTCAAGGATCCCGGCAGGACCGTGGATCATGAGCTAATCAATCTCCAAGAAGACCTGTCTTATCAAGAACACCCCACAAAAATCCTTGAGATCGCAGAAAAGAAGGTCGCAAGTCCATCAAGTTACGCAAGGTGCGGTGGTCGCACCATTCTGTTGATGAAGCCACTTGGGAGCATGAAGATGAACTCCGTGCCAACTATCCTACCCTCTTTGAGTCTTCTTCTTCTTCCTAGAATCTCGGGGCGAGATTCCTGTTTAGTGGGGGAGAGTTGTAGCATCCCAATTGTCTAACATTTGTAATGCTACTTGGTCTAGTAATATAATGGCTACTTCATATATATAATTGTTGCATCATCATTATATCATGCTCATGTCATCATGCCACCTTGCATTTGAGCATCATATAAAACCCTTTTTGTGTTGGTTCTTCTCTCATATGCATTGTAAATTGTATTTGCCTCTTGATATTGTATTTGGTTCTTGATATATTGTTTAAATGCCCAAGTTGAGTTGGGGGCATATCTTTATTCCACTCCACCACCTTTCTTTGTCACCACCTTATACTTCCACCATTCCAATAACCCATGAGCTTGTAATTCTTTTCTTTGGATTTTTATTCTAGCTCATGTGGTTTGGGTGGATCCAACTCTAATTTCTTTTGCTTGGTCCTTATTCCACCTTTTGGGAATGCATGGAATCATGCCATGTGATTTATTTTGTTTTCACAAGATTAACACATGGCATTAAATACTTGCATGGGCCATGCAACCATCACCATCTTTTGTCCTCTTTTGGATTTTATTTGAATTTTGGTGGATCATCTTCCATCTTCCTCTACCCCTCTTTTGCTTGATCTAGTATGGTCTTGCAAAAATCCACCACCACATCTCTATCCCTCTCTTCCACTCCTTTTGTTGATCTTGGTTGAGTTTGCTAAACCCTACACCTATTCTTCGTATTCTTGTAAAATGCCAAAATGGCACATACTTCTATTATGTATGTGGGCATCATCTCTCCTCCTTTGTTTTTGTTCCCCTTGCCCCTTTATGTTGTCCAAAATATGTGTTCAATTTCTGCTAAAGCTTCAAATGGTAGAGGCAATAATCTTTGCTTAATTTGAAACAAAACAAACAAACAAGTAAAAGAAATCATATCAGTTAATAAGAGAGAGGTTCATACCTGGCAAAAATTTCACCTTGGCCACCTTGGGCGGCCTGCCCAAGAGAGAGCAAGACCTACGGTGCAATACCCTCCTCCGCCCACCTTCCTCCACGGCTGTACCCCTTCACCCCGACGCTGTTCGTTCACCGCCTTCCTCTCGACCCTTCTCTCAGAGGAAAACGGAGGGCGGTGTAGACGTCCGGTGCCGTTTTCCTCGTCAGCACCCACGAGCAAGGCGTGACCACCTTCTTCTTATCCCCGAGCGGCCTCCAAACCCTAGCCCTCTCCCTTCCCTGTGCTGCCATCCCCCCTCTTCCTCTCCTCCGTACCCCGCCTCCCTCGTGCCAAAAATTTCAGTCAGGGGAGCATAGAGGTGGAGCTGCCATGGCCGCCAGCGGGAGCGATTGAGCCCAGGAACAGAACGCACTTCCGCCTCTTTGGAATCGCAGAAGGAGGAGGAGCCGCAGCTGCCGGTGACTTCCTCCTCGCCTTCGTTTCGGTCGTGACCAAGCAGGCCGCCCGTCGCCACCACCCTGTCCATCTTCCTCCTTCCCCGGTCCCAATTCCTGAGGGAACTGGTCGAGGTGAGCGCCACCTCCTTTCCCCCTCCTTTTTCCCCACCTTTCTGCATCATGCCGCCTGAATCGTCGCCGTCTTGTAATCTCCGTCGCGCTCTGGCAACAAGAAGAATATCCGAGTCGCCAGCTCGCAAAGAGAACACCCCGAGCACAGATTCGTCTATTCGGCGAGTTCCCGATCGCCCGGTCCTTTTAGCCGAGATTCTGAACGAATATCGAAGAACTTCGTGCCCTCTACAATTCTCGTTTTTATGGCGTCACAAAATCTGCAACCGATTGATCGCCATCGTCCTCCGAAGTTTAGCTCAGCTAGCAGTTTTCGTGTTGGTTTTCAGTTTCGTCAGAAAACAGAGCAGCCGCATTTTGCAAAAAGGCCCCTGGAGTTTTCCTCGGCTCAACCCGCGGCCCTTTGTGCCACTTGCGCTTCCTAAGTCATTGCGTGCTCTGTGATTCACTGTCCCTACCGGTGATTTGGGTAGTATTCAGCTGCGTGACAAAAGTTTGCCAAACCTTTAATACAAATAAAATTTCCGGAAATGTTTAAATCTAACCAAATTCATATATTATGAAATAATTCGAATTTGTAAAAACTTTCAAAATGAAAAGTAAATGTTTTCCAAATATGAATTCAACCATGTTTTCGAATTTGTCTAGATTTTACACTATTGAGTCAAATCTTTGACTTTGACCCCCCTTTAATATTTTTGATTTAAAAATGGGTTTAAAATGACAAATCCAAATATTAATGAAAGTGGCACCGGTGAGCAATGTCTGCTATTTGGTTTTTCATGCTCACTTGTGTCCCGTAGGACCCCGAGTACTTGATTCCTGTTCCTTGATTATTCGCGCTATCCACATACGGGAGGCTTATGGGACCCCCCTGAGCCAGAGCTTGATTCATTCTTATTTCTTGGGGCCACAAACTAGTTTGAGGTTTTATTTACTATCCTGTACTTATGCCATGCTTTACTGCTTTATTTACGATTGTGCGAGGAGCACTTCTTTGTTAGGATCGTGGACCGTTTTGTATCGACAAGCCCATCACTTCGGGTTCCTCGTCGTTACTGATCGGCCTTAAACCTTGAGTCCGTCTCAAGTCAGCTAACTTCGCTATGGTATACTTAATGGGTGGCCCCAAATATTTCAATCGGTGATTGCTTTGTCGTGAAGGCCTCGTTGGTTTTGATTTGGTTTTCGAGGTTGATCGAGTGTGTGTTGCTTTGTGCACCCTGAGGTAAAATTTCAAAGCCGTGTCCGCGGTTATGGACGCACTGGAGCCAGCTTTCTTGATCATAGACAAGTATAACTAAAGTACCGTTTTTTAATTTGACTAAATGGCGACTAGTAAATAGTGCAACACTCATGGAATGGATAATAAGCCAGCGGATGGGGGTTGTTCGTCCGCTTCCTCGTTGGTAGCGAGGAGGAGGATGGATCTGTTGATATTCTTGTTATAACTGTTGTCATTAATTCACGGACATCCGCCTATCTTTGGTTAGGCGGATGGTTAGCGTATCTATAGAATTGTTAGGGTTTATCTTTTTGCAATTCGTCACCCAGTTGTGTCCCCTTTAGAGGCATAAAGACTTCTGAGTACCCCTAGGGTCTCCACGATAAATTATTTGATTCAGATGAATGTACACCCACGAGATGGATCTGGGTGGAGGAGACACGATGTGGACAACGATCGTTGTGTAGAGATAGGAACGGGATCCGTGAGATCGTAGGCGGGATGTGTTTATTTATGGGGCATCTTATGCCGATTTGCTTCTTTCCGTACTCGGATCTTGTTTGTCGCTCACGATACTCGATGTTTGATGTATGAGGAGATATCCTAAACTATTATATCTATCTAGGACATTTGAATCTTGCATATGGCGTTGCTATATTCCTTTCTTTTTAGATGGAATGGCTCGATGTACAGTTGTATGGTGGCTTGCATACATACTCATTTGTGTATAGTTGATCCCTTCTTGCCGACACGCCGCCGTTCTTGTCCCGATGTTTGGAAATGGTTGGGACGGCCGAAAGGTCTACCTGTGAGTGGCATTTGGGCCCCACCGTACTATTTCAACCATTTCCGCTCATCCAGGCTTGTAACTAGGAGCGTAATTCACCGAGGTAGTTACATCGGTCCCTTGGGTGCATTACACTTTAGGTAGCCTTTGGCGACGTTAATAATTACCGCCAAGAGCGCATGACCTTTGGGGTGGTCCCCTTCAAGAGCGTGTACCACGTCATATTCGGCCGCGACATATTCCACACGTTCATGGCCAAGCCATGCTTCGTCTACAACAAACTCAAGATACCCGGACCAAACGGCGTCATCACCGTATCCGGAAGCTTTACCAAGGCAAGGGACTGCGAGATCAATGAAGCAGTCGTTGCAGAAGCTGTCCTCTACAACGAAGAATTCAAGGAGATACAGAGCAAGGTCAATGACTCAGAGATGCCCGCGTCGAAGAAGCACATCTCCGACTCCGCTCCTGCGTTCAAGGCCGCCATCGAGACCAAGCCGGTGGAACTTGTGGTAGGCGATGCCTCCAAGACCGTCGCCATTGGGACGAACTTGATCCCAAATAGGAAAGCGGCGCTCATCGAGTTCCTCCGTGAGAATAGGGACATCTTTGCCTAGCAACCGCCGACATGAAAGGTGTACCTAGGAACTTGCGAGCACAGCTTAAACATAGATCCAAAATGTAAACCAGTGAAACAACCTCACGACGCTTTAGATGAGAAGAGACGCGCCATTGGCAAAGAGATAGATAGGTTACTTAAGGCCGGGTTTATCCAGAAGTCCTTCACACCCGATGGGTGGCCAATCTAGTTGTCCCCAAAAGGAACCAATGAATTAAGAATGTGCGTTGATTACACCGGCTTGAACAAAGCATGTCCCAAAGATCCGTTTGCTTTGCCTCGCATTGACCAAGTCATTGACTCGACGGCTGGCTCAGAACTTTGTGTTTTCTCGATGCATACCAGGATACCACCGGATCAAGATGAGGAAGTCGGACCAATTGGCCACGCCGTTCACTACCCCATACGGCACGTTTTGCTATGTCACGATGCCCGGGCTGAAAACGCAGTGCTACCTACCGGACAATGCAACGTTGCCTCCACCAAATTGGTCGGAACGTTCACGCCTATGTGACGATATCGCGGTGATGTCTAAAAAGTCAAACGACTTAATCTCCGACTTAAAATAAACCTTTGATAATCTTGGAAATACAACATGATGCTCAACCCTAAGAAGTGCGTCTTGAGGTTCCAACTGCAAATTGTTGGGCTTCATCGTTTCCCATGGAATCGAGGTCAACCGTAGAAAATCAAGGCCATCTTAAACATAAACCGTCCGACATGCCTAAAGGATATTCAACGACTAACATGTCGCATCGCAGTAGATTAATCGATTCACCGACTTGGAGAGAAGGCTTTGCCGCATACAATTCTGAAGAAGGCGGACAAATTCACATGGACGTATCGGCGATGCAGCATTGAAGCAGCTCAAGGAGATTCTTTCCTTAGCGCCCATCCTTGCAAGACCCAAGTTCGAGAGCCTGTTAATTTACATGGCGGCAACCAACGGGTTATTAGCATCGTTGCCGCCGTGGTAGAGCGGAAGGAACCAGGCTACAAGCACGGAGTTAAACGACCAGTTTACTATGTAAGCGAGGTCCTGACGGAGTCCAAGCAGCGTTACCCGCACTACCAAAAGATAGCTTATGGAGTATTCCTCGCTTCTCGGAAGCTGAGGCATTACTTTCAGGAGCACCCAATCATAGTAGTGAGCAAGACTCCACTGTCCGACATTATCAATCACCGCGACGCTACAGGAAGGGTCACGAAGTGGGGCATTGAACTTGCCGCCTTCGAGATCACCGACAAGAGACGCAACGCTATCAAGTCACAAGCTTTGGCAGATTTTATTGCGGATGGACTAAGATGCCAGATGCTACTCCGTTGACAAAACCAGAGTACTGGGTGATGCATTTTGACGGATCAAAGTTGCTCAACGGTTCGGGGGCTGGTGTACTGCTACAGTCACCAAAAGGAGATAAGTTTCACTACGTTCTGCAGATCCACTTCGAGGCTACAAACAACATGGCGGAGTATGAAGCACTCATTCACGGACTACGTGTAGCCAAGGATATTGGCATGAAGCGCATAGTTTGCTGTGGAGATTCCGACTTGGTTGCCCAGCAGGTGGCTGGCACCTGGAATGCGCGGAACCCTATGATGGCGGCATATCGCGATGAAGTGGACGAGATAGCCAAGAGCTTCTTGGGCTACGAAGTCAAGTATGTGCCTAGGGAGCAAAACGAGGCGGCTGATCTCATCTAGCTTGGATCGGCAAGCAAATTCGCCAGAGTTTTCCTAGAGCATCTACGCACACCATCCGTGAAGGCGCGACATCGACAACCGGATAGAGTGACTCTTTTCGTCAACATGGTGACAAAGATCCCTCCGCTTGGACAAAACCGTTCATGGAGTATCTCGAACACGGAACTTTGCGACGACGAGGTCGAAAGACGGAAAATAGTACGGCGAGCAAAGGGTTATACCATAATCAATGGGCAACTCTAAAAGGAGCACTCTTGATGTATACCTAAAGTGTTTTCGACTAGAAGGTATGGAAATCTGCGTGAGATCCATCTCGGAGACTCGGGGAACCACGCGCTCCTCGATCATCGGTCACGAAGCCTTCAAGGATTCTCTTGGTGACATGAAAGGAGGACGCCGACAAGCTGGTTGAGACATGCACGGGATGTCAGTATTATGCCCGACAACCAATTACGAACAATACCAATAACTTGGCTGTTTGCAGTCTGGGGGCTAGACATGGTGGGACCGTTACAGATGGCACCGTGTGGATTTACGCATCTGCTGGTAGTAGTTGACAAATTCACCAAATGGATAGAAGCTAAACGCATTAGAAAGCTTGATGGGGCAACTGCCCTCAGATTTGTCCGGGATCTAGTGGTGAGATTTGGTCTCCCACATAGCATCATCACCGACAATGGAAGCAACTTGTCACTCGGAGAAGTGGAGGCCTACTGCTGGGACAAAAGCATCCGACTTGATCTTGCATGTATGGCACACCCACAATCCAATGGTCAAGTTGAGCGAGCCAATGGATTAATTCTGTAGGGAATCAAGCCACGTCTTGAGGCACCGCCACAGGCAGTGGAGCTCAGGCGGAAGAATTGCCATCTGTCTTGTGGAGTTCTGAACCACACCCAGATCCATCGGCTATACCCTCACTTCATGGTATATGGAGCGAAGCCATCCTACCTTCCGACATCCGCCACGACGCCTCAAGAGTTGCCGCCACGAAGATGACTGAAGAATCCAGACGCCTAGATGTGGAACTTCCGAGGAGGAGCGCGTTTTGGCATGCCAAAGATCCGCCATCTACCAGCGAGCTACGCAGCTACCATAGTCGCCGCGTGCATCGCTCGTTTAAAGAGGGATTTAGTACTCCGACTTAAGCGAAGAAGTCACACAAATTATCCCGCCATGGGAAGGACCGTTCATCATAAGCAAGTACCGATCAATGGGTCTTACTACCTTGTCGACAATCTGAACTCAAGGATAGACCAATGAGGATAATAAGCGTGGCGACATGACCCGGATGATGACTACCGGAGCTTGATCGGCCATGGAACATAGCATCACGCCCTTTCTACACTTAGCATTTTTATCTAATCGTGTACCTCTTATATGATCAATGAAATAAAGCTCTTTGGTTCACTCATATTGCTGAGTATTTTACCTCCTTTAGTGTTCATTTTTGGATCATATAAAACCTTTATGCACAAGTCTTGCGATTGCACTTGTGAAAATTCCGCCTACGGGCGTTAGCTTAAGTTTTCTGGTCTATACATTCTTTGTTGTTTTTATGTGGATTCTGGAGTAGTGACTTTCGGCACTTGTTGTCGGCGATTTTGTGACCAGGTTATTGACGGTTCCATTGGGCATCATCACCTAAGCGCATGGTTCCGACAACGAGTCTTCCGGCTCACGAAAAGTCAAGCATAAGAACCAGAGTAATGGATAAGCCAGCACTTGCTTAAAAAATATATACATGCTGAAACTTAATTCTTAAGTGGCAGGATACGACAACCATTGTCTGCCTTAAGATTACATCAACAAGTTTTTCCCGTGCACACTCTAGAGGTGAAACAGAAATTACAAAGTGTTTTTCATTCTTTGGCCGCAGGAGACTTGGAGGCCGCATCATCGCCAGCCGGAGAATCACCCTCGATGTCGGCGCTATGATGAGACTCGGAGGAGTCCTGGTTGACGTTGTCGATGAAGTTCCTGGGCACGAAGACGTCAACGTCCACCAACTCGGCAACCCTGATGTCATAACCCGCAAGTGATGACAGGATGGCTTCGTGATCGATTTCCTTGCCGTCATCATCCACGTCGGGGATACCAGATGTCACTGTGTCGATGTTGACATCTTCATAGTGTGCCTTCACCATGGACAGCGCCATCCTTGCGCCAGCCCGTGCGCATGAAGCATTCCAGCTCGCGACACGCTCGGGGGCTCGACGCAAAATCTCCGTGCCGTCCACGGAGTCCGAGGCCTTGATATAAATCTGGAGGGCTTGGCAATCTCCTTGGCTTGGCGATGGCGGTATTGATGAATTTGCGGCAAGAACCATGCATTCCTTGTCCGAAGGAGGCGGCGGGTTAAACCCATGGGTGAAAGTTCGGACAAGGATTGCATGAGTTCAATAAATTCTAAGTATCCGGACTACGAACTACAAGGCGGAGGACACTTATCAAGATGTCGGCCTTAGCGCGGACGGTGTCGCCATGATTCCTTCTCTTGTTGGAGGAGCTTAAACGCCTCGCTATGGGGAAGGTTTGCTCATCGACTTGCTTCGATCCTTTAGGATCGCAAGCTCCTCCTTCAAGCGATTGATCTCCGTGGAGGCGGAATCCTGCAGGGCTTTCATGGAATCCTCGTGCATCTTCAGCATTTCTTCCCTCTCCTTCTTAAGGATTTTGTTCTCGCTGTCCAGCTGCTGGATGTGCTTGGACTGCTCGACAATATCCTTGGCCTTGGCAACAAAAGTAAGATGGAAATGCACAAAAAGAAAAAAGACTCTTGTTTTTTATGATCTGTTCCTTCAAGATGGCAGTTTTATCCTTTTCGGCTTCAAGATCTGCGTGCATCTTCTGATACTTGTCTTTGGCCATGCCCCTCCGAGCATTCTCGTTCTATGGAAACAAATATAAAGTTAAGTCGTTGTTTGGTCTGATTCTAGCCTCTAGTCGGAGATTTTCCACCTAGATGCTCGGGGGCTACAGCGAGAGTTTTTAACTTATAAATATGCTTAGCTTTTATTTAAGCATATAGTCGGAACTAATTCAGTTACAACTAGAGGCTTGGGGGGCTACGACACTGAAAATTATGAACACTGTGTATGTTACTCTTAAAGCATCTAGTCGGAATAATCTCTTCCATCTAAATGCTTGGGGGCTACAGTGAGAGTTCTTTCTAACTTAGTCACTCTTAGAGCATATAGATGCAAAACCTATGGTTTTCCGTCTACATCCTCGGGGGCTACAGTGGGATACTCATACGAAATGCAAAAGGTAAAGTAAAACTTACAAGTGCAATGATCTTGAGGTTTGTAGCGCTTTCGGCTAGCAGCTTGCCAAAGGAAATGCTATTTCCTCGCAAGATGTCTGCTTGTCGGAGTAGCTCCTCAAGACCGCACGTCAGAGATGACGACACTCCTCTAGGAACCATAGTTTTGTTACTCGGCATGAGCGCCGGGTAAACTATCTTCGGGAACTCGAAGGGTTTCTGGGGAGCAGACGCGCCGGCAGTACCCGGCTCCACCACCGCCTTGCCGCTACGATGGCATCCTTAGCGAGCTTGACCATTTGAAGCGGTGCTCTCGTCGCTTCGCCGATAATAGCAAGTTCGGTAGGCGCGTAATCCACTTCCATGGAGGAAGGGCTGGTGCCTCTGGACTTGAGAGCTTGTCGGCAAGAGGAGGGCTTTGGCAGGAGTAGCAGGGCGATGGCGGGAGAGGAGTCGCGATGCGACATATCTTTGATATTTCTAGCCCCAAGAGTCTTGGAAGACTTCTTGAGGTTGGTTGTGGCTTTCTTCCTAAAGCGTGCAAAATGCATAAATGTGAATAAGGCGGATAAATGAGACAATGTCGGAGAATGAGAGGCTTACACTAGGGGGCGCTTTGGCAAACATCCGGTGGCTTTCTTCTTCGCCTAGGGGCGGCGATACTCTTTGGGCTCCACCCTCGTCTTCTTCTTCTTGCCTCAGAGGCGTCGGTGGAGCTCTTCCGCTTTCGCGCCAACGGGGCATCGTCGTCGCACACGACCGTGACTTCCTTCATCTTTGGATTGTAGATTTGGGCAGCCAGGTTGTCCTCATCTAGATCGCTAAGCTGTTAAGTAAGAAATCACCGTGTTCGATAAGATGGCACTGGCAAGACGGAGAAACTGGAGCAATGTCATACACAGAAAATAAATACCTACCTTTGGGCACTTGCCGTCTACGTACATGTCGTAGGTGATGGTGAAGCCGCGCTTCTTATCCTTCACCTTGACGATGTCCTTCAGACGGAGCTTGACGGAGTCGCTCGAGAAGTTATCTACGGAGATCCTGAGGGTATCCTTTCGATCACCCATGTACTCGTGCATGAACTTCGCGCGGTGCTGCAGAGGTTGGATTCGCCTGATGAACCAGCACATGGCTAGGTCCAAGCCGGTCAAACCGTCTCTACGAACCACTCGATCCGCCTTATTGCGCGAGAAGCGTTGAGGTCAGAGGGAAGGGAGGCATGGGATCTCCATGTGGAAACTTCAGCGGCTCCATCCGAAGTCGGTCGTCACTTCTCGGCCCGCCAAAGGAATGTCCGGACCGTAGTCGTCCGCTAGTTTTGCTGACTCGTGGCGACGATGTCGAGGGCCGCAGGTCGGATCTTGAAGCTTATGGTGCCGCAGTTCCTAAGCTCCTCCCTACTATGTCCGGCTTCACATTTGACGGTGAAGAAGTACACGAACAAGTCTAACCTAGGCTTAATGCCTAGGTAACCCTCACAAAGTGCCGCGAAGTTGCTAAACACTAAGATACTATTGGAGGAGAGATTATGGGGTTGGACTTTGAAGTGGTTCAAGACGGACAGAAAGAAGTGGGAGATGGGCAGAGAAATGCCGCGTACCAGCTGAGCCTTGAGGTACACCTTTTCTCCGGCTTGGGGAGAAGGTGTCACCTCGCCGGCAGCGCCACCATGGCCAGCAAGACCCTCCGCTGAGAGGTAGCCTTGGCATCTCTTGGATGTCGCGATCGATGATGTCCGAGCGCGCCACATCTTCTGGTCGGCTCTTCTTCCAGGCTCTAGCGCCGCCAGATTGTGGTCGCCGGTGGTTTTCAATCACCGCCGACGCGGAGATGACCAGCCCTGGGGAGCACGGCGACCGAGCTTCGTCGGCTTCGCCGATGACGCCATCGACGGGGGAGGAGCTGCTTGTTGGCCATGGAGGCGGGAGGATGAGGCGGTGCGCAGAGAGGCTAGGGTTTCTTCGAGGTTTTCCGGAGAGCTCGAGGAGGCGTCTTGCTGGAGGAAGAAGATGATTGCGCGAGAGAATGGGGTGAAAAAGTGGCAAGTGTCCCACGGTTACTATTTATCTTACTCTCCGTCAAGATTCGTGCAGCTAATCGGACGGTTGCCGCGTAGACGACGTGTTCATGAACGTGCGCGTTAATTTATACGTCTCCAACCGCCGCTAACGGTTTGTATCGCTCGCGGGAAAATCGGATATGATTGTGTTCTGCATGTGTGAGTTCTGGCGTGCGACCTACAGCCTCGTCGTCATAGCGACATGGTAGATGATCCGTCCCGAGATTACGGCATGGACGATTCAATCCTACTACGGAAGAGTACGATGGAAGATTCACATTTCTCCGACTTAATCATAGAAGACGGAGAAACCTTTCTGCGAGTTCTTGGGAGGACTACAAGATATTGCTTGACGATTTGCCGACATCCATCTAGACGGAGCATTCCGGAAGAGGCAAGGCGGCGCAAGATCTCGGAGTTCTCCGGGGAGCTGTTGGGGATATGCTATATGGGTATCCTCATAGCATGTCTCTTATCCGACTAACCGGGTTGCCCATAGTCGGTAGCATGGCGATGGCTGCTGGCCCAGTTAGGTGGATCCAGAAGGGAGGCCCATTCCGGATAAAGGAAGGCTACGGTGGAGTCACCAGCGTACCCGGAGCCTTGGAGTACAAGATACACAAGACTAGTGATAGACGGTGTAGGACTCTGTAACCTGTCCGGCTAGGACTTTTCCCTGTAACCCTAGGACCTGGAGACTATATAAGTCGGGCCTATGGGAGCCTTTAGGGCACAATCACACACAAGATTAGACAACCTCGCACAGCGAAGCTATATCTGTAACTCGACGTATTGCCCTTATAGTGATTGATAGCAGGAGTAGGATTCCGCCACCGTCGTGGGATCTGAACCTAGGTAAGCTATGTTACCTTGTACCCGTCAACCGTCCGCCTTACCCCACGTCTCTAAAAACGCACTGTGAGGACCCCTCCATGGCGTACTCGTCGGCAATACCACGACAGGCATACCTAGTTCAATCTCGTTCACAACAAGTACTTTACTCGTTCTGTAATCCGATATCACTTTGTGATTAACTCCTTAACCACGTGCTTGCAAGCGGTGTTGATATCGATCACCGAGTGGGCCCGAAGTATATCTCTCCGACTTGGGAGGCACAAATCCCATCTCGATACATACAACCCAACAAGTACTTTCCGATCACCTGAGAGACATCTTTATGATCACCCTCTCATAGGATGACATTTGATGACCTCAAAGCTTTCTTCCGATACCAGGGAGTTGCATTATCTCATGGTCTAAGGAATACAATATTTGACATAAGAAAAAGCTTCGCAAATATGAACACGATGACACGATCTAATTGCTTCGCTTAGTTTGGGTATGTCCATCATATCATTCTCCCAATGACATGATCTCATTATTAATCGACAACTCATGTCTATGGTTAGGAAACCTTAACCATCATTAATCAATGAGCTAGTCCATAGAGGCGTACTAGGGACACGGTGTTGTTCACAAACCACACAAGTATTAAAGTTTCCGCTTAATACAATTCTAGCATGGAATATAAACATTATCATGAACAAGAATTATAATAATAACATCTTTATTATTGCCTCTAGGGCATAATTCCAACAGTATCCCACTTGCACTAGAGTCAATAATCTAGTTTACATTTGGAAATAATCTCACACCCATGGCACTAAGGTGCTGATCATGTTTTACACGTGGAAGAGGTTTAGTCAATGGATCTACGACATTCAGATCTGTATGTACTTTGCTAATCTTCACATCTCCATCTGCTATATAATCTCGGATTATATGAAACTTGCGGTTGATATGCTTAGTCTTTGGATGATATCTTGGTTCCTTAGCGAGTGCTATGGCGCCAGTGTTGTCACACAATATCTCCAGTGGGTCCAATGCACTTGGAACCACGCCAAGCTCAGTGATGAAGTTCCTGATCCAAACTCCTTCACTTGGCGCTTCTGCAGCAGCCATGTATTCCGCTTCTACTGTAGATCCCGCGATCACGCTTTGCTTGCAGACTTCTCGGACAGCTCCTCCATTCAAAATATACACGTATCACGTAGATTTAGAATCATCCTTGTCGGTTGTCAAAACTAGCGTCGACGTAACCTTTACTGACAGTGTTCATCACCCCCATAGACTAAGAACATTTCTTTAGTTCTATTTAGGTACTTTAGGATGTTCTTCACGGCTGTCCAGTGTTCCACTCCTGGATCACTTTGATATCTGCTCGTTAAATTAAGAGCATTGGACACATCCGGTCTAGTACATAGCATGGCATACATGATAGAACCTATGGCCGAGGCATAAGGTACTTTGCTCATAGCTTCCCTATCATTTACCGTAGCTGGACACTGAGCCTTGCTCAATATCTTACCTGACAACATAGGCACCGAACCTTTCTTTGCCTTATCCATTCTGAACCTTTTCAGAACTTTGTCTAGGTATGTACTCTGGCTTAAAGCTATCAGGCGTCTTTGTCTATCTCTATAGATCTTGATGCCAAAAATATAAGCAGCTTCACCTAGGTCTTTCATTGAAAAACACTTGTTCAAATAACTCTTCACATCGTTAAGCATGTTGATGTCATTTCCGATAATCAATATGTCATCCACATATAGTACCAGAAACGTCAACGAGCTCCCACTCACTTTCTTGTAGATACAAGCTTCGTAATAATTTGGAACAAATCCAAAGCTCTTGATCACTTGATCAAAACGAAGGTTCCAACTCCGAATGCTTGCTTCAGTCCATAAATGGAACGCTGAAGTTTGCATACTTTATCAGCATCCTTAGGATCGACAAAACCTTCGGGTTGCATCATATACAACTCTTCATCAATGTTGCCATTGAGGAGCATGATCTTGACATCCATACGCCATATTTCATAATCATGAAGCAGAAATTGCTAATAAAATCCGAATGGACTTAAACATCGCTACGGAGAGAAAGTCTCATCGTAGTCAACACCTTAAACTTGTCGAAAACCTTTCTCGACAAGCCGTGCTTTATAAACGGTAACATTACCATCCGTCCGTTTTCTTCTTGAAGATCCATTTGCACTCAACGGCCTTTCGATTACGCTAGGAGGGTCCACCAAAGTCCATACTTGGTTTCGCTCATGGATCCCAATTCGGATTTCATGGCTTCTAGCCATTTCTCGGTCTGGGCTCATCATCGCTTCCTCATAGTTCGAGGTTTAGTGTCTTCTACCAACAAGGCAGTCAAGACAGGGTTGCCGTACCACTCGGGAGGGCACGCGACCTTGTAGACTGCGGACGTTCGAGAGACATCGTCTGAAGCTTCATGATCCTTGTCATTAGCTTCCTCTATTGTTGGTGCAGTGACCTTTGGAACAATTTGAGGTCTTGCGCTACTCTCAATTCAAGAGAAGGTTCAATAACCTCGTCTAGCTCTACTTTCCTCCCACTCACTTCTTTCGAGAGAAACTCCTTCTCAAGAAAGGAACCGCTCTTCGACAAACACTTTGCCTTGGTTACGTGATAGAAGGTATACCCAATAGTTTCCTTAGGGTATCCTATGAAGACGCATTTCTCGCTTTGGGTTCGAGCTTGTCGGCATCAACTTCTTGACATAAGCTTCGCATCCCCAAACTTTAAACGACAACTTAGGTTCAAAGACGCAAACCACGGTTCATACGGTGTCGTCTCAACGGATTTAGATGGAGCCCTATTTAAAGTGAATGCAACGGTTTCTAATGCATAACCCCAAAATGATAACGGCAAATCAGTAAGAGACATCATCGATCGGACCATATCTAATAGGGTTCGGTTCCGGCGTTCAGACACACCATTGCGTTGTGGTGTTCCGGGTGGCGTGAGTTGCGAAACGATTCCGCTTGCTTTAAGATGCGTGAGAAAATCATAACTCAAATATTCACCTCCACGATCGGATCGTAGAAATTTAATCTTTCTGTTACGATGGTTCTCCACTTCATTCTAAAATTCTCTGAACTTTTCAAACGTTTCAAATTTATGTTTCATCAAATAGATATACCCATATCTACTCAAGTCATCGGTAAAAGTGAGAAAATAGTGATATCCACCGCGCGTCGAAACACTCATCGGTCCGCATACATCGGTATGTATGATTTCCAACAAGTCCGTTGCTCGCTCCATTATACCCGAGAACGGGGTTTTGATCATCTTGCCCATGAGGCATGGTTCGCATGTGTCAAATGATTCAAAATCAAGAGACTCCAAAAGTCCATCAGAATGGAGTTTCTTCATGCGCTTTACACCAATATGACCTGAGCAGCGATGCCACAAATAGGTAGTATTATCACTATCTACTTTACATCTCTTAGCCTCAATGTTATGGATGTGTGTTTCATCCCTTTCGAGATTTAGAAGAAATAAACCATTAACAATAGGTGCATGACCATAAAAGATGTTACTCATATAAATAGAACAACCATTATTTTCCGATTTAAATGAATAACCGTCTTGCAATAAACACGATCCGAATAATGTTCATGCTCAACGCAGCACATAATAACATTTATTAAGGTTTAAAACTAATCCCGAAGGTAAAACTAAGGAGGCGTCGACGGCCATCACATCAACCCTTGATCCGCTAACGCAGCATCGTCACCTCATCCCTTGCAAGCCGTCCTATTCCGTAGCTCTGTTTGAGTTACAAATATTATCCACCGAACGGATCAAATACCCAGCACTACAACGAGGGCTAGTAAGGAAAACATCAATAACATGTATATCAAATATACCTTTGATGGTGCCAGCCTTCTTGTCCGCTAAGTACGGACAGCCATGCCCAGACCCTTGTCTTGCAATAGAAGCACTCGATTGTCCGACTTAGGACCAGACTTGAGCTTCTTCTCGCAGGGCAACGCGCTTGTCCGCCTTTTCTTGAAGGGCTTCTTTGCACCCTTACCTTTCTTAAAGGTGGGCTTGTTGACCATCAACACATGATTATCCTTTTTGATGTCCACTTCCACGGCCTTCATCTTTGCGAAGAGCTCGGTGATCGTATCAGCGGAACCAATCTGATTATGAGTCACTAAAAAACTTTTGTAGCTGGGAGGGAGTGATTGTAGAACCCTATGAATCTTGAGCTCCTCTGGAATCGTGCATTCCAGTTGCTCACATGCTGAGTGTAGCCCGTCATCTTAATGGCGTGCTCACTAACTAACTCCCTTCCTCCATCTTGCGCTTAAAAATTCTCGAGATCTCATATCTCTCGTAACGGGCCTGAGTCTCAAACATGGTTTTCAGCTCGAGAATCTCAAAGGGCCGGGATAGTCTTCAAACGATTTTGAAGTTCGGTTCCATATCAAACAACATGGTGCTATTAATCACACCATAATCATCTTTCTGCGATCGATAGATAGCTTTCATCATCACGTAGCTTGCGATGGGGTCACCTAACGCTTTCCCAAGGACATAGTCCTTTGACCGCCAGAGAGAATGATTCTTAGATTATGGAACCAATTGGTGAAGTTAGACCCATTGTTTTTAAGCTTTTCCTTCTCAAAAAAACGCGTTGAAGTCGAAGTTGGACTTAGCCATGTGATCTACGATTTGCAAGTACAAATTAGACTATGTTCATGATAACTAGTTCAACTTTTAATCAAATTACTAGATGAACTCACTAAATTCAACATCCCTCAAGTTGTTTAGTGAACACGATCCAAATTCACCACACCTAATCCGATCTTCACGAGAAGAGATGTGGTTTCAATGGTGGACAAAGTGTCGATCATATCATTCATATGACTCATGCTTAACCTTTTGGTTCATGTATTCGAGGCCATGTCTGTATACATGCTAGGCTCGTCAAGTTAGACCCAAGTATTTCCGTGCAAACTGGCTTGCACCGTTGTATGTGAGCGAGAGTCTATAGCACCCGATCATCACGTGATGCTTGGACACGACGAACTTTCTAGCGGTGCATACCGGAGAACATGTTTTATCTTGATCTTTAAGTGAGGAATCATCTTATAATGCTACCGTCATGATCTAAGCATGATAAGATACATAAAAGGATAAACATCACATGCATATAACTTTATGTGACATGGTATAGCCAATTCAAGAATGATCTCCATCTTGTGCGTTCCGGCATGATCTCCATCACTCCACCATGATTGCCTCCACCACGAATAGCAACTACAACTATTGCTAACTACTTAGCGATAAAGTGAAACTATTACATGGCGCATAAGAAGTTGACACACAGGTCATACACAATTATAAAGACAACCATATGGCTCCTGCCGGTTGTGTACTCATCGACATGTAAGTCGTGAAACATTACAAAACATGATCATCGCATACATTATACACATCACATCTTGGGCCATACCATATCACAGAAAACACTCCCTGCAAAAACAAGTTAGACGCCTACTTTGTTGTTGCATGTTTTACGTGGCTTATGGGAGAAGATGCTAAGAACGATTCTTACCTACGAAAGCCACAGCGGTGATATTATGGTTGCCAAACTCCGTGTTAATCCCATGACAACTATAGTGAGAGAAATCGACATCCACCACCGCATGTGTGGAACAAGCCACACGTCAAGTGCAGATCCGGTCTGAACGACGTCGCGTAAGGTTGGCCTCGACCGCTTCAATCTCACTATCCCGCGTCATAAGAAGAACACAAACAAGAGGCTTGCAACGAGAAAACATCAACGCCCGCAACAACCATGTTGCGTTACTCGTGAAACACATCTACGCATAGATCTAGCTCGATACCCTCGAAGGGTTTGCGACATAGTAAATCAAATTTTTCTACGGATGCGAGCGGAGGAAAGCCAAGATCTAATCTAGGATATTCAAACAACGAGAGAGATTGGATTAGATCTTCATACCCTTGAAGATTCGGTGAGCGTTAAACGTGGGTGATGTAGTCGTACTCGCTTCTCTTCCTCGCGATCCGATCCAATCTAGCACCACAAGTGGCGGTGCCTCCGTGAGATGCACACGTGCACCTCGGCATCCTCCTTCCTCGGACCAGCAAGTATGGTGGAGAGATGGATTGGATCTACAACACGGCGTGGTGTATATGGTGGAGAATTTCTGCAGGGCTTCGCCTACAAAGTCGGGAGGAGAGAGGAAGGACAGCAGGCGACTAGGGTTGGAGGAAGGTGTAGGGGTTGGTGCGCCCCACCCTCTTTATATAGAGGGCGCAGCCTAGACCCCAAGCCCAACCGTGGCCCCAAAGGATAAGGAGTGGGGGCAAGGAAACCCCCCTTCTAGAAGGTCTATCTCGAGTTTAAACTCTCTTGGCGGCTGGTCCTGGGGCCTTGTGCCCCCAGCCCAATGCGTAGGCACTCCCTCATAGGCCCATGCCCTCCCGGAAGGTGGAGCCACGTTGGTCCCTTCCGGAAGGTTCTAAAGCTTGGTACAATACGAATAACCGGAACAATTAGAACTCCAAAACTTTGCCTTATATGAATCTTATTCTCGGACCACTAAACCTCTCGTGATGTCTGGATCCCATTAGACTCGAACAAAAACTCATAAACCAATTATCCAATCTATCCTAGCGTCGAGACACGTTAAGTGTGTGACCTGTGAGTTCGAGAATATGCGACATGATCTTCTATCAATAATCAGCGGGTGCAGAAACCCATATTGACTCCCACACATTCATCGATGATCATATCGGATGAACCACGATGCCAGATTCAATCAATCCCATATATATATTCCCTTGTCTCGCGATATTTTACTTGCCGAGATTTGATCGTCGATGCGTCATACCTAGTTCAATCTCGTTCACAACAAGTACTTTACTCGTTCCATAATCCGATATCACTTTGTGATTCACTCCTTAACCACATGCTTAGCGGTGTTGATATCGATTACCGAGTGGGCCAGTATATCTCCGACTTGGGAGGGACAAATCCCATCTCGATACATACAACCCAACATATACTTTCCGATCACCTGAGAGACACCTTTATGATCACCCTCTCATAGGATGACGTTTGATGACCTCAAAGATTTCTTACGATACCAGGGAGTTGTATTATCTCATGGTCTAAGGAATACAATATTTGACATAAGAAAAGCTTCGCAAAGACGAACACGATGACACGATCTAATTGCTTCGCTTAGTTTGGGTCTGTCCATCATATCATTCTCCCAATGATATGATCTCATTATTAATTGACAACTCATGTCTATGGTTAGGAAACCTTAACCATCATTAATCAATGAGCTAGTCCATAGAGGCGTACTACGAACACGGTGTTGTTCACAAACCACACAAGTATTAAAGTTTCCGCTTAATACAATTCTAGCATGGAATATAAACATTATCATGAACAAGAATTATAATAATAACATCTTTATTATTGCCTCTAGGGCATAATTCCAACAAGAAAGAATCTTAATCATGCATCATTAGTCGCAATAACTGCGTCCAGTCGAATCGCCAATTTGGCGAGTAGTCGAATCGCGGCTATGGAGATGGATCGACGAGTAGACGAGTCACAACTATGGCGAATGGGTCGAAGTCGAAAGGCACGGGTTGGACCGTCAGCCTGGTCAAACTAGCCACCTTTGGAGCCAGTTGCGGGTCGACTCACGGGGTCCGTGGACGCATCGCTCCAGGTCCTCGATGTTGGTGGCGCGGATGTAGTAACCCTCGAAGTGCCTGACGAAGGCATTGCACATGTCCTCTCAGGAATCGATGTTGCCCGCGGGGAGGGTATTGATCCATTGCCGAGTCGCTCCCTCCATCATCAGGGGGAGGTAGAGGGCGGCGAGTAGGTCGGTGTGGCTGGCAATTCCCATCACCATGAGGTATCTGTCTAGCCACACGAACGGATCTTACGAGGGATCGTACTTTTCGATCTCCTTTGGCGCTTTAAAGTTCGCCGGATACTTTTCGCCTCAGATCATTGGTCTGAAGCACTGGGACCGACTTGGCTGAGTGAGCCCCTTGGCTCGCCGTCGCGGCGGTTGGTGAGGGTGTGCCAGTCGGTCGGTGGCATGCTTGACTTTTGTTGTTGATGATGTGGGTCCGCACGTCGACTGGCTACCTATTGGCGGTGAGGAGGTTTGATCTCGTCAATGCCCATTGTTATGAGCTTGGGTTTTGGAGAAGATGGGGATGTTGGAGATCGCTAAACGGTTAGCAAACAAGCAACACGGGGATACGAGGTTTACCCAGGTTCAGGCCCCCGGAGGGAAAACCCTACTCCTGCTTGTCTTCTCTTGATTACGGTGGAACCGAAAAGTACAGGGGTGCGCAGATGCAATCTGGCGTGGAGGTGTGTATGCGGTGCTATGAAGTGTCCTCCTCGTCGTGCCCTCCTAGCCTTTATATAGAGATAGGAAGGTTCCGGGCATAGATCGAGTCGGTTACAGGTGTTAGGGTTTGCCCCTTTGAATATTCTATCTATTCTAGTCTTGCTCTCCAAGGATCCGAAGGCGTCATGGGCCCTGGCCACCCAAAAGTCTTCATGTGCTGGCGCATATTTGTCGTGGTCCTTCCTTGGGCTGGACTAGGTATGCTAAGGTCATGTACCTGTAGGGTATAACCATGTTAGTAGCCCCCGAGTGTTCAGTCGAATCGTAGATTCGGATGAGGACTCTTCGATCTTTCGGGTGCAGCTATCTCTGTTCGCTAGAGAATGATCTGAGCGTGTAGGGATTTTTGATGCGTGTGCCTGACTCTCTCGATGGATCAGGGTCAGTTAACTTTCTTAGGACAAAACAACACGATCTTCTTCAGATTCGAGTCCCTCGACTCGAATCCGGAACATATGCTGGCGTAATTCGACTCAGGCCACAGAGAACTTACATGAGTGGAATTCCAGTAAATTTTAAATGATGTACCCAACGCGTCCGTCGGGATTTTTCGTCGTGCCTGCTGGCAGGATTTTTACTATCAGAGCATAGACGTGTGCGTTACCAGGCCATCAGATGGTATCTGAAGGTCTTATCTTTGCGTCGCAGACACAGCATCCGAATGTTTATCACCGCGGAGGTGTTTCGGGTGGCCAAGGAGGATGTTGCTCACTTAGCGTTAATTGGGGCAGAGTTGCCGAAAAGTTTTTGCATACTGATCTGAAGGATCGTAGTCGAAGAATTCATAGGGTGCGCGACCAGCGCTCCCTATGGGAGTAGCCCTTTAGTGTCATGCAGTCGAAATGAGCTCGAGCAAAGACTTTAATTCAATCTTTGTTGACTTTTAGGTCCGTAGGACACAAATTTTTCGGATGCTTGAATCCATCCTCCCTATGGGAGTAGCCCCTGAGTCCGTAGTGGAGTCGTAGACTCGACGTAGGGCTCGAAGAATAGTTCAATGGTGTAGTGCTTTGATCATTTTTCGGGTGCGCGACCAATGCTCATGATAGGAGTAGCCCCCGAGTAGTTAGTCGAATCGTAGATTCGAGTGAGTAATTTTAGCTGTGTAGCCGAAGAATTGTAACCGTTGCTAGTATAGCCTTGATGACATCATTGCTGACGATCGGTGACCTCACGCGTCTGTGGCGCCAGAGATGACGTGACTGGACGAACATGGGTCCTACCTTCTGACTTTGAATTGACTAGTCACGCGCAACGTGCGGATAATTACGGCGTCATCTCGATTTCGTGCGTAGTGGACGGCGTGTGAGCGACGGTTCGCTGACGTGCTGACACGTGGACGGTCGGATCTTGATGTTGGCTCTAGGGCTTCCCTATGAACGGTCACCGTGCGTCTTCTTCGTCCTTATAATCATTGGGGAAAAGCTTTGTTTGTTTTCACCGCAGCCATTCTTGTTTCACTGCTTCCATCTTCGTCAGTATTTCTTGTTGTGCGCTGGAATTTCTTCGAACCTTTCCATCTTTGTTTCTGCGCTCACGTCATCGCCGTCGCTGCACTACGATGGGGAAGTCCAAGAAGGCCTCCACCGCAGTTGGTACTAGTGCTACCGCCGGCGGCAAGAAGGGTTCCGCCTCTACTCGCGTCACCGATGGTGGCTGGCAACGATTGGAGACCCGCGAGGGCGATCTCCGCAAGCTCCGTGAGCAGGGTCTGATCCCGCAGGATAGAGAGGCCGTCAGGATTCCCGGTCCTCCCGCTGGATTTCGGGTCATGTTCGTCGCTTTTGTCCTTCGGGGCCTTTCTTTCCCGATCCATGATTTCCTCCGTGGATTGCTTTTCTTCTATGGCATTCAACTCCATCATCTTTCGCTCATCTTTCGCCTAATTCTGTTCTTCACATTGCCTGCTTATCACCTTCTGTGAGTGCTGGCTCGGTATCGAGCCACACTTTGGCCTCTTCCCGAATCTCTATTCCGTGAAGCAATCGCTCGATGGCGTGTATCCCATCGGGCTGCATCATTTCCATAAATCCAACTTTCTCTTCTTTTCTTTTCTATGTGCGAGTATGTCCAAGATCTTGGAGGTGATGGTTTTACATCCGTGACTCCACAGTGGCCGGGCAGAACTTTGGCCTTTCTCCTTTCGAACCCTCCCAGAAAATCGAGCTGAAGAGGTCCTGGAAGAACCACATCTTGGACGGTGAGGTGGCGGAGATAGAGGAGCTTTATCGTCGGGTGATTCCGGATAAAGAGGTGAACGGTGTGGATATCATCCGCACCTTCCTCAAACGTCGGGTGCAGCAGCTCTAGGCTAGGGCGCACCCGATGTTTCTTTATTCTGGCCGCCACGACCCGACTAGGGTTTCGACTAGAGAGCTTTCCAAGGGGTATGTGGACGGAATCCTCCGGCCACTGCTGAAGTTTAAGGCTGATGAGGACATTCCGGGTAGCTCGCTGACCCTTCCATTCGGGGCCTCTCGACCGCTGCCGCAGGTGTAGATCTGGGACATGCGCGTAGCACTTTTTTCGACTGCGTCTCTTTGCAGTTAGTTTAGTCTGAGAGTTTGTTTTCTTTTGTGCAGGAGTCCAAGGTGCCTGGCATGGCGCCTCCACTACCCGAACGTTTTTCAGATGCACCGGACAATGAGGTAGTGGACTCCATGTCTGAGCTTCCCTCGGCGCGATCGCCGGCTAAATAAACCTTTGAGTCGAGCGAGGAGCAGACTCGAAAGCGGACACGGAGATCGAACGAATCGTCGGATGCCTCGACTCCACCGATGCCTAGGAACCCGCTGTTCCTTGTGCGTCACAGTGGGGGTGATGGTGGCTATTCCTCTCCTATTCCAGCCGTGCCCATGCGGGCTGTGGCGCCGCAGCCGCCGGCGAAGCGGAAGAAGGAAGAGAAGAAGGAAGAGAAGAAGGAAGAGAAGAAAGAGGAGAAGAAAGGCAGGAGGACCCCGCCTGTCTTTGAATTGAGCGATCTCGACTCGTAAGTTTCTTTTGTTGCTTTTTGCTCTCTTTTGATTTTGCTTGCTTGTACTTGTTTGATGTTTTCTTTTGAAGCCACTCCTCTGATGGCTCCTTCAGCGATGGCGCTCGGGAGATGGTGGGGGAGTCGAAGGTTGCTCCTCCTCCTCCTCAGACGGTGGCCACCTCTGAGGGCGCTGCTCCGAACCCTTCTCTGCAGGAGGCTCGGGTGATTGTCCCCCAGAAGACTCCAGCCGGACCTTCGGAGTCGCCGTCTGACCACGTAAGTGCATTCGTTCTTGCCGCAGGAGGAGCCCCCGAGCATTTTTCGGATGATCTGCTGATCATTTTTGTTTTGTGTCTCGGGGGATCCCCCGAGCATCTATCAGATGATCTTTTGATCATGCCTTTCTTTTTTGTACGTGCCTCGGGGGGAGACCCCGAGCGCTTTTTCATATGCGTGATTTGCCTTGCTCGTTTCTTCGGCGTAGCCCCCGAGCCTTTTTTCTGACAAGTTGCGTCTTCTTGCAGCCTTTTGTGCAAGGCGCCAACCAGCTGGGTGAAGCAGCATCTGGTGTTGGAGGCCAGCTTCAAGCAGCTTCAGGGTACGTTCATGAGTTGGTCTTTTTTGTCTTCCTCTGCTTCCTTTTTCTTCAATCTGATGCGTGTTCTTTTGTTTGCAGATGAAAACAATACTGCCCTACTTGAGCTTGATGCTCTCAAAAAGAGCCTTGTGCGAGCGGAGAAGTAAGCCGAGGAGGCCGTTGGTTCAAAGGAGCACCTCGAGCGGGAGCTAGCCGGCCTTGTTGTGTCCAAGGCGCTGCAGAGGGAGGCTACGGACGCGAGCAACTTGCCACCTCCGCATCTTGGCGTGAGAGAGGTAGGAAAGCGATGGCTCTGACCAAGGCTATTTCGGGTGAGTAGTTTTCTGTATGTTTTTTTTGCCTTTGTCTTTCTGGCTTTGTTTGATGCTTACTTTGCCTTGCTTCCATTTATCTAGATGCCGCAGGCATCGAGTTTGACCGTGGTGCCCTGGAGCACGGAAGTGCTCTGGATGATGCCCTGCTTGGCGGTCGAGACCACCGCTGCGATACCGTGGCTCGCTAAGGCCAAGGAGGTTCTCGGGCGCTTCTACAAGGAGCTCGTCCCCAAGGGCGTCGCCCTCGAGGATGTAGACTTGTTGGCGGATTTGCTGTCAACCGATGCGTCTGCGGCGTACAAGCGCAAGCAGAAAGGCATCGGTGCATCTGTGGGGCTGGCGATGGCCCTGGTGTCTGGAGCGGAGCTGGATCTTCATCAGGTCACCTTCCAGATGCCGACAACTGCTGACGGATCCGAGGTAGCCTTTGCCATCTACGCTGCCCGTTGTAAACGCTATGGTCCAAAGCTGGTTGACTTGCTGGCTGAGTACGCGGTGAGGCAGCAGGGGGAGGCCAAGAGAAGGCAATCCGGCTCCGAGGCTACTCAAAATGCAGCTTCTTAGGCCTTGTAGTTGTAGGATAGCTTTTGTTTCTTTTGTTGTAATGTATCTATGAACACTCCTTGTGCCACGCAGTGGATTTTTGCTGCATATAATGAATCTCCGAGCTCTTTGTTCATTCGTGTGTTTGTTCATATCCCTACCTTCTTTTCCTCTAGGGACCTTCGGGTGATGATACCGTTGATACTTCGTCTGCGTCGCAGCTGCGGCCATCCTTGGATGATGCGTCACAGCTTGTGTTTCTTCGTGACCGCGTCCGTAGTCTTGAGAAAGAATTACTTGGAGTTCGAGGCCACGCGGATGTTTGGAAGTCAAAGACAGAGCGAGGCACCGCCAGAGAGGAGTATTTGATGGGGGAGTTGCGTCGTCTGGCCGAACAGCTTCAGTGTGAGTTTTTTTGAGCTGCTGCTCTTTTCTCGGATGTGCCTGTTGGCCTGTCATCTTACTTTGCAAGTGTTGCAGGTGCTAACCTTGTTCCTAAGGAGGAAAAGGAGCGTGCCGCTGTTCGGATCAACTGCCTGACCCAACAAGACATGTAGGCTGGCGGTTTTTTCTGGATGGACCGCGATCGTGCTATGGTCCTTGCGACTGTGCAGGATCGTGTTCACCAGGTGTCGCGGGTGCTGCGTCAAATGAAGACTTCTTTGGCGTTAGTTATGCACGTGATGTTTCCCCTGGATGAGGCACTATCGACTCTCTGAGGCCTGCTGCCGAAGTCTCGAGATGTGCATCATGTTAGGGAGCTGGTGCGGCATCAGCTGGTTGCAGGGGTGAAGGCCGCGCTGTCCCTCGTCTTGGCTACATCATCGATGTAGAACTTCTTGCTTGTGGCGGGCCGCCTCTTTGGCCGGATGGTGGCGTGTGGGATATGCGTCCACATTATGCGGCTGTAAGGCAGTATGCCTAACAAATTGTGGATCTCTTTGAGCAGCGTGCGCAGGTGATTCTTCAGAATAGGTAGGACCTGTAAAAAGATAGATGTAAAATTTGTATGTATTCGACTGGGCGTGTTATGCCCTTTGTAAAGGTTGATTGTTGTTTATACGTGGTTCTTTGATTGTATCGTGTACTTTTCGTTAGCTGACGTGGTCGATACTCAGTGTACAGCGTTATCCTCGATCGACGAAGTCGTGAGGTGGGGAGCCAAGTGTGTTGTAACATGAAGAAAATGCGAATAATAGACAAATTTTGGGGCGATACACTTAGCTTTATTCATATCGTAAGGAGGAGGTACATTGTTTGGTTGAGTAGCCTTGGTGGATAGCCTTATTGAAAGTAAAAGGAGGGAGAGCTAGGGGTAGAAGCGTCGCGGATTGCAACGTTCCATGGGTTGGAGTATGCGACTCGGACCCACGTGCTTGAGGCGATAGCGCCACCGGGATGACTTGATGACGACGTGGGGTCCTTCCCATGGTGACTCGAATTTCTTCGGTCGCTCTTGCTTGAGTCGCAAGACTAGGTCTCCTTCGATGAAGGACCTCGGCGCAGACCAACCGTAGTAGTTGCGAGGCTCTGTTGATGACGACGGTCGAGCTGCGGCTATGTCGCTGCCTCGTCGAGTGTGTCGGCGTCGTCTTCGAGTCACGATTCGATTGACCGCTATAGGCGACGCGTGGGGGCCTTGTGGCATACCTCTGGCAAGACGGCTTTGGCTCCGTGCACCATGAAGAAGGGCGTGTAGCCGTTGACCTATTGGCGTCGTCGCAGCTCCAGAGAGGAGGTAGCTCTTGTGTCGAGCTCTGCGAGTCATGGAGTGGGCTCGATGGCGTTCTTAATGCCACCAGACGAGGTTGGCCTTTTCGACCTTCCCGTTCATTTGCGGGTGCGCCACGCAGGCGTATGTGATGTTGATTCCAGGTTTTCGCAGTCCCGGAATTCCTTGGAGATGAAGTTCGACCCGTTATCGGTGATGATGTGCGCACCGAACTGTGAACTATGGATTGAAGAATTTTACGCCGTTTGCCCTTTTGGTTAGTAACGGGCATGGCCTCGATCCACTTGGTGAATTTGTCGATCGCCACCGGGGAGGTAGACGTGACCTCCTTCGAGGACTTGGGCGTTTGCCAATCATGTCGAGGCCCCATTGGGGCGAAGGGCCAGAGGTATGGGCTGAGCTCGATCCGGTGCGTGTGGTTTATCTGCGAACCTCGCACCATTGCATCTTAGGGCGGCGTCCTTAGCATCGTTCATGGCCGTTGGACAAGAGAATCCAGCTCGTAGAGCTTTGGCGACAAGGAGAGCTGCCGCGCGGCGTGATGGCCGCAGATGCCCTCGTGGATGTCTTGGAGGATGGTTTTGCCGTCACCGATGGTGACACACCTTCGGAGTACACCCGAAATGCTGCGCTTGTATAGATCGCCATTGATGATTGTGAAGGCTTTGGACCGGCGAGATATGCGCCGGGCATCTGTCGGGTCATTAGGTAGTTCTCTATCTATCAGGTACCTGAGGTACGGCCGTGTCCACGTGTAACACCCTCAGAATCGGACCTATGCAAGTTTGAGCAAAATTCGCCAAACCCGCATAGAAACGATTCAAAGGTGCCCACCAGGCACTTTTGTGCGGGTGGAGAACAAAGTAATAACATTTCACAACAGTCCTCGATGGGACCCACAGAACAGATATATATAACAGCGACTCAAGGAGTCAAGAATACAGATATAATATACGAAGATCCAAATCACCTTGAAAACGATAGAGCGTCCAGCTACGGACAAGATGCAAATGGGGCTAAGAGCCCTGAAGAATAACCAATGGCGTCCATAACCCTGCCCAGGCCAAGCCGGAAGGGTAACCCTGCTAACGACGTCGATCTCAAAACACCTTAAACAAAGGGGTGCACAAAGGGCAAAGAAAAAAGAGGCGTCGACGAGGCCAAGACAGCGAGGCTAGAATCGGCGGTCTCGCCTACATAGGTATGGTGGTGATGCGGCGCGGCAGCATGCACTAAACAACCTATAGAGACTCGATCTGATGGCGGATATCGAGAGGGGTAAGAATGACCTAACGGATCCAACTGAAGCTAACACCAAACAAACCCATCTGTGTTTCCCCTCGAGACCAAGCGAGGAAGGCAACCGGAACTCACTCGATTGGCTTTACTTATTCGATTATAGTTGCGGCACTTTACTAGTCAAGTTTAGATAATCGTCCCGATAAAGTAAGGGCACTTTTAGTTAACCATTCCGTTATAGTTACATCAATTACTAATCGACATAAGTAGCATGAGATAGACCCAAAACCCGGCGGTGGTTGGTACTTTTATTCACCATTCCGATAGTAGTTGCGATATTTACTAGTCGAGATACAATTGTCGAAGACAACCAAACAAGCAATTGTGGGCGGTATTAATTAGCCATTCCATTATAGTGAAGCTAATTACTAGTCATTATAAGTCAAATTTATAGCAGAACTTTAGTTATGCTTGTCTATGATCGAGATCAGGCTCCAAGTCGTCCATATCCATGACACGGCTTTGAGAAGTTTTACCCTACCGGTGCACCAATAGCAACACACGCTCGATCAACCTCGAAAACCAAATCAAAACCCAACGAGGCTTTCACGGTGAACAATCACAGATTGAGAAATATTTCAGGGGCCACCCTTAAGTAGATCCCGAACGGTGACTCAGAGGGGCTCAAGGTTTGGGTAATACTGTGAGCACCGGGAACCCGAAGTGTGGCTGGGCTTGTCGACACAGCGGAATCGTGTCCCGATCCTAAGCGAGTCTGAGGTGCTCCTCGCAATTTAAATACATAAAGTAGCATGGCATAAATGCAGGATCGTAAATAAAACCTCAAACTAGTTTGTGGCCCTAGAAATAAGAATGAATCAAGCTCGCTCGGGGGTCCCATATACCTCCGGATGTGGATAGCGATAAATCAAGGAACAGTATCAAGTACTCGGGGTCTTACGGACACAAGTGGGCGTTCGAAACCAAATATTTTCTATCAACCACCGATGCCTCGCTTATTTCAATTTTAGTTGTTAAACAGAATTAAAGTGACGATAAGTAAAACTAGAATCATCTCCAACATCAACATGCGATACATCAAGAAGCGTGGCATATGGCGACACACATCGACTTGAGCAAGCAACTACGACGCAAGTCCAACTATCTACCAAACAACAGTAATAGGATGTGTCCAAGGCAATATAGGGCTGCACGGTATATTCAGTGCGGTACTAAAGCATCGCAACTCGGATAGCAAAAGATCAACAGAGGGAAGTAAATACTATAAAAGTAAGATAGGTAGAAAGGGAGATGCTGCTTTGAAAACATTGCGAAGGTTCAACCGAAAGATCGGGGCTAAGCTCACATCAACTCAACGGCCTTATCCGCGAAGAAGCAAAACACTAGAATAAACAGGATGCAATATTTAATACACGGAAGATCGGCATGATGCATGTATGATGTATGACATGGCAAAGGTGCGATGCAATTAGGTCAATATTAAGGGGAACCGGGGTCCGACAATTAGTTAGGTGATTCATGTTATTTATCTACCCCGCAAATTAAATGTTGTTTTAGTATGGCAAAAGATAGCACCGGGTTCGCTACACAAGTTTAAATGAGGCCGATATGAGTCTAGATTTGCCCGCATATGGGCCCCATATTTAGTTATTAGGTGAATCGGCATAAGGCCCCCAAACCACATGACAAGATGCATGCAAGATGACAAATAAGCATGCAATCAAGTTGTTATTATGTTATAAAATAGGGTATCGAGGAAAAGGGTCACACATTTAGGGTTCGGCAGATCTTGTTAGGGTTCGACGAACTTGGGGTTCCGGGGTTCGGGGTTCGACAGGTCCGGGTTGACGATTGGTCTCGGCGAACGTTCTCGGATTTGGGGTAGATCTTGTCACATCTGGTTCTCGGGGCATATTGTCGGTCATGGCGTTCGGGAAGCACTTGTCGCGTCGGGTCTCGGTGTCGGTGCAGTCTTGGCGTTCTCGGGAAAGAAGAACTTGTCTCATCTGGGGTGAAGTACTTGGCATGCTGCGTCGGCGACCTTGGCGTCGAGGGTTTTCTCCAGTCCGGCGCCCAAGCAGGTCTTGTCGGGTCGGAAAGGAGGTCTTGGTTTCCGTGTCTTCGGTTCCATGAAGCGCTTGTCCTTCGCGATGGCGAGCTTGATGTCGAGAAGATCTTGGCGGGTCTTGTCGGCGGAACGCCGGATCCCGATTGATGTTAGCTCCTCTTGAGCCTTGGTGTTTGATGTACTCGCGACACGTTTTACAACGGCATGCGCAGCGTCTGCGGCAAACGGACACGGCGAGGAAACCGCGGCGCTGCTTGCGGCACACGACGGGAGGGTTGCCGCCGGCGAAGGCAGCGGCGTCGGCGACGAGCGGCAAGCAGGGCGAGCCGGCAGGCGGGCGGTGCGGCGAGCAGGCGTGGCGGCAGCGGAGGCGCAAGCCAGCGGGAGGTGGCGGCCAGCTCGAGGGCGGCCATGGCGAACCGTGGCGTCGGCGGAGGAGTCCGCGGCCTCGGTGCCAGTGCGAGGAGGGAAAGGCGAGCCGGTGAGGGAGGCGGCGTCGGGCGGTGCGGAGGTGGGGAGCCGGCGGCGAGATCTTGGTCGGGGCAGCCAGCGTGGGGGCTTCGTCGGTGGTCGCGAGAGGAGGAGGTGCGAGGCGGGCGGGGCCAGGTTGCTGCGTAAGGCGGGCCGCGGGCGGCGGAGCTTCATGGCGAGCTTCGGCCAGCAGGAAACTCCGCGGGCGCTGCCAGAGGAGGAGGGGGTCGGGTGGCAGCGTCTGTGGTCTTGAGGAAGAAGGAAAAGGCGCGGTGAGGCGTCTGCACGGGGGCGGGAGCGGCGGCGGCGGAGGAGGCAGCCGGGCTTGCCGAGGTGAGAAGAGAAGAGAGGAGAGGAGGCGGGGCCTGGCGTGGGGAGCGGGCGGATCGGGGAGGTGGCGTGGGCGGGCGATGTGGGGCAGTCGGTGAGAGGAGGAGGTGGGCGTGTGGCGGTGTGCGGGGCAGTGGCCAAGCAAAGGTGGAGCCAGGCGTGGCTCGGTGGGCGGTTGGCGCGATGAGGCTAGGTGGGGGCCGGCCACGTGAGTGGACGGGGTGGACGGCGGGTTGGTGGTTGGAGGAGGAGGTGACGGTGGGCCATGGGGTTCGGTTTGTATCCGCGGGCGGTGAGGAGTGAGGTGGGACCGGGCAAGAGAGAGTGAGGGGCTGGGACAAGTGGCGTGGTGGTTGGGTGAGAGAGGAGAGATGAGGTGGCGGGTCGATTGGGTGGAGTGAGGTGGCCAGGGGGTGTGGGTAGGATAGTGGGTAGCTTTAGGATTTAGGGGCGGGTGCAGTTGGACCGATTTTATTTCCTGGGGCGGTCGTTCGGGTCGGGTTGGCCCGTTCGACTGCCCCTACTAAAATAAATTAAATATTTTATTATTTCAAACAAAGCTTTTGCAAACCGATATCGGGCAAGACAAAATATTCCGGCGACCCGGATTTTGATGTTTGAAACAAGAGGGGGCGTTTTAGAAAGCAAACCGGGGTTGCGAAAATAGTTTTGGCAAACAATGCATGATGACGACGATGCAATGCACAAATTCAACGCGATTTTCTAGTAGTGGTTTTGCGGGATGCCACACCACGTTTATTCGACTGCCATGACCTGCATCAGTTTGACCACTGTGACCTCTGTGTTGAGTTTTTCGGGTCCTTCTTGTCCGTATGGTAGCGCAGCCCCCGAGTGTTCCGCTTCTTCAGGTGATCCCTTGGGGAATTTCCTTTTGATAGATGGCACACAGATCTGTTCGAGGAACACACCTGGTGGCACCCGGGCGCAGGTGGAGCCGATGTTGGTGAGTCTATCGGCATCTTCGTTGCTTTCTCTCCCAACGTGCCGAAGCTCGCAGCCGTCAAAGTCTCCTTCGAGTGCGTTGTAGAGTGTGTGGTACGCAATCATGTTAGCAGCGTGTGCGTCGCACTCGTTCATCGTCTGCTGGACGACGAGGTTCGAGTCTCCGTAGATGACCAGGCGCGTCACGCCGCAGATCTTGTCCATCCTCATGCCGTGGATGAGGGCCTCGTATTTGGCTTCGTTGTTGGAAGCTCAAAATTTCATCCGGAGGACGTACTTCATCTTGTCGCCCTGCGGGGAGGTCAGTATGACCCCGGCTCTAGCTCCAGCTTCGCACTTGGAGCCATCGAAGTGCATTGTACATGACTGCATCATGTCTGGAGTGTCCTGCAATTGCAGTTACATCCAGTGGACTAGGAAATCCGGTAGGACCTGCGACTTGATCGTATGGCGCTTCTCGTAGACTATGTCCAGGGGGGATAGCTCGATACCCCGAGGCCACGCACCGTGGCGCCGAGTTGTTCGGGATGCTTGTTGGGGTGCTTCGTTGTGACCATCACCGGTGCTCCTAGAAGTAGTGGCTCGGTAAACGATTCGTCATGAACACGCCATAGGCGAATTTCTGGTAGTGAGGATACCTCTGCTTTGTTGGTATCAATACCTCGCTGAGGTAGTAGATTGGGCGTTGGACCCCATGGGTCTTGCCTTCTTCAGGTTGCTCGACCACCAGTACGGTGCTTACCACCTGGTGTATGGCTTCTATGTATAGCAGTAAAGGCTCGCGTTCCTTTGGCGCGACCAGGACGGGCGAGGTGGAGAGCAGCCGCTTCAGGTCTTCGAATGCGTCGTCTGCTTCCGGCGTCCACTCGAATTTGTCTGCCTTGCGTAGCAGCTAATAGAAAGGCAGGGCCTTTTCGACCATGCGTCTGATGAACCTGCTCAACGCTGCGATTCGCCCGGCGAGCTGCTGGACGCCTTTGAGGTTCTTCGGCTTCTTCGTGGCCATTATGGCCCGGATTTTCTTTGGGTTCGCCTCGATCCCTCGTTGGGAGATGAAGTAGCCTAACAGTTGACCAGATGGGACGCCAAAGGCGCACTTTTCTGGATTTATCTTGATCTTGTATCGATCAAGGTTGTCGAACGTCTCGCGGAGATCGTCGATCAGTGTTGTGGCCTCCCTTGTTTTGATTACTATGTCATCGACATAGACCTGTATGTTGCGGCCAATCTGGTTCTTCAGGCATGCCTGCATGCATCGCTGGTACGTGGCACCTGCGTTCTTCAGCCCGAAGGGCATTGTGTTGTAGCAGAACACTCTGAACGGCGTGATGAACGCCGTTTTCTCCTAATCTTCGACCTTTAGTCGAATCCGATTGTAGCCTGAGTAGGCGTCAATGAAGGAGAGCTTCTCGCATCCTGCAGTCGAATCGATGATCTGATCGATCTGAGGGAGAGTGGTCGCCGGGTAGTGCTTGTTCAGCGATGTGAAGTCCACGCACATCCGCAGGATGTCCATGTCCTTTTTGGGGACCATCATGGTGTTGGCGAGCCACTCGCTTTCCTTGATCTCCCAGATGAAGTTAGCGTCGAGCAGTCTGTTGACTTCGACTCCGATGGCTTCGTCCCGTGGTCCGGACAATCGTCGGATGGATTGTTTGACCGGCTTGGTATCTAGGAACACATTGAGTGCATGCTCGGCGAATTCCCTGGGAACTCCTGACATGTCCGCAGGACACCAGGCGAAGATTTCCCAACGCTCACGGAGGAATTCGACGAGTGCACTTTCCTATGCGTGGCTCAGGTCGTTAGCGATCAGCGCCGTCTTGGAGGCGTCCGTCGGGTGGACCTACACCTTCTTTGTGTTGACTGTGGAGTCAAACGACATGTCGGGTGTGTTTTGCCTCGAGACTGGGGGTGCCCCGTTGTCCGTCACTTCTCGGAGCCTTGTGAGCTCCTCCTGCATGCCAAGGGCCGGAAATTCTGTTGAAGTCCTGTCGTGGTGATCCGATCGGGTGAAGCTCCGTGGGCGATGATGGCGCCCACAGGTCTGGCATCTTGAGTAGCGGTGTAGGCATAATGCGGTACTGCTAGGAACCTGCGAATCACAGCGTCCGGGGCGGCGTGGTATTGTGATGGCCAGTCCACCACTTCGAACTCGAGTCATTTGCACCGAAAGTTGTCGGGCTGGCCGAAGATGACGTCGAGCCATATCTTTCCCAGGGAAATATGCCCTTCCCTGGGACGGTGCCGTGGAACGTTGTGTCAGATTGTTCCAGGCTGCACAGCGGGATCCGCATTGCTGCTAAGGTGCTAGATAACATTAGATTGATGTCGCTACCGCCGTCCATGAAGACGTGGCTCATATCGAATCCTCCGATATGTGCCTCGAGCACCAGGGCAACATGACCTGGGCGAGGGATTTGGCGGGGGTGATCCGAGCGGCTGAACGTGATGCAGGACTCCAAACCGCTGAGGTACTCAGGGATGGCTCGTGGAGCAGTCACGGCCAAGCTGACTTGGTGGGTGATTTTCTTTTGCACCCTGTTTGTTGGGCGCCCTTTTTGGATCATCAGTGATCCTTTCGGCGCGGGGTACCCGTGCCCACCGTTATTCTGCGTGGGTGCGATTGGGTGATTCGAGGGTCCCGCAGGTGGTGGTGGAGGACCTCCGTGTGCGATCTCACAGTGCGGTGCGTTAAACACCCGAGGTTCGGCTTGTTGCCTCGAGACATGCTCTTGCTGATTTTCTGGAACTCGCGGCAGTCCTTGAGCATGTGGCTTGCCTTCTTTTTACCATCCTGCTTGTCGATGTAGAAATGGATGCTGCATGGACCCGACAGTTTGTCATATGCTGAGGGTCCATCGTCGCGGCCACGACGTTGCCATGATTGCGTTGGGCGTCGTTCGTCGCGGAAGTTATTTCCGCGGTATCCGCCGCTGCTGCGGTTGCCGTCGCTGCGGCGGTCGGCGTAGCCGGCCGCGACCATGTCGGGTCCGTCGCGATCGTCATAGACGCGCGATCTTCTCTTGCTGCGGCGTTCACATCGACGTCCGTAGTCATCTTCCTCCTCCGAGTGCCCTCGTTGGACGGAGTCCTCACCATTCGCCCACATATTGGCGATGTCCATGAGGTGGTCGAGTGTCTTGGGCTTGACGCGCCCAAGTTCTTCCTTGAAGTCCTGACGTTTGACGCCATCCTTGAAGGCGTCAATCGCTCTCTCCTCAGAGATGTGCGCCGTGGAGTTTTTGGTGTTGGACCAGCGTAGTATGTACGAGCGAATGGATTCGCCCGTTCGTTGGATGCAGGCCCGTAGCTCCTCGATCGAGGCTGGCCTCTTGCTGGTGCCCTTGAAGTTTCGGATAAAACTATACGCCAGTTCCTCCCTCCGGATGGATCCGAGGATAGGCCTTTGAGCGATCCGGCGCTACCGGTATTGCGACTAAAGGCATTGCAGGGCGGTGTTCTTGTTTCCGCCGTGTAGCTTGAAGGATGACAGGTGGTCGCAGAGCCACGCCTTGGAGTCCTGTGTGCCGTCAAACTTCGGAGTGTCCGAAGGAAGCTTGAAGTTCCACGGCATCTGTGTCAGCCGGACGGATCTGCTGAAGCATTGGGCTCCGCAGAGTTCTCCTTCGTCATCGTCCTCCTCGGATTCGGACGAGTAGACGCGCTTGGCGCATGCTTTGTCGATCTTGCATTGGGTGAGCTCGCTTCAAGCATCGTAATCGCGGTTGCGATGGCGCGAGCTCTTGTGCCTTGGAGGTAGGTCGTGTTCTTCCTCGTCGGATGAAGGCGTGGGACTGCGGTTGAACCTGACCGCAGCCTTCTTCTTTGGCTCCGCAGGAGATTCTCCGTGGAGCGCAGCTCCAATGAGTCCGAGTCTGGTAAGTGCAGAATTGTGCATGGCCTTTCGTCCCCACGGAGGTGGATGGGACACGAGGTATGTGGTGGCTGCCATGATCGCAGCTTGCGGTGTCTTCGGGATGACGTTGCCGTCGGCATCCATCTCCATGAAAGACGTGTTGAGGGTCCGAGTCACCTCGCGACGTTCCTTGGGGTTCATGTTCTCCATGCGAGAACGGTGCTTGTTTCCATGGTTGTCGTGCGATCTGGAGCCGCCCATGGCGGAGAGCGCAGCTCGCCGCGCACTGGACTCTAAGGCCGCTTGCTTGCGCTTGTCAAGCACCTCTTGCATCTTCACCTGCTTCTTGTGCTCTTCGACTAGGAGTAGGTGGTATGCCATCAGTAGGTCCCGTGAGGCACCCACGGGCAGGATCTTGTTGCCTGCCACGGCTTCGCGTGCTTGAGCCCATCCTTCCTCGCTGAGGTGGATGATCCGATTGGGATCGGTTTCCTCCTCGTTGGGCAGGGAGGGGGGACTGGTTTCTCCTGTTCTCGCCGTTTCTACCCTGTGGGTTGGGTGGAAGGTTGTGCTCCTGATCCACGTCACTCTAGATATCTGCGGCACATTGGTAGCACTCGTAGATTGGATCGCTGCTGCCGTAGCTTTCGGATCCGGTATCGTAGGTCCCTTCCTCCGATGGTGGATCGCACAGATCTGAGTTGCAGCTGTTGCTGTCATAGGACTCATCTGTCGATGGCGATGTGCGTAGCACGGGGTGTGGATCCCATGAAGCGGGCCTGATCGATGGAAGGGGCACCCGCTCTGGGAGACGAAAAGTACCGTTCTGCCCCACCTGGAAGCAGAAGCTCCCGAACAGGATCTCGAGCCTGTCACCAACGGGCTCGAAGTCCTTCAGGGTGGCCGGCGAGTGGACGGTGAAGTCGAAAGCGCCGAAGAGGAGATGACTCTCCGTCGCCGTGGAGTTGTAGATCGCTTTGGTTGGGACCGTCACGACCGCACAATCAGCGTCCCAGTTCCCACAAACGGCGCCAATTGATGAGGTTTGATCTCGTCAATGCCCATTGTTATGAGCTTGGGTTTTGGAGAAGATGGGGATGCTGGAGATCTTGGAACGATTAGCAAACAAGCAACACGGGGACACGAGGTTTACCCAGGTTTAGGCCCCTGGAGGGAAAACCCTACTCCTGCTTGTCTGCTCTTGATTATGGCAGAACCGAAAAGTACAGGGGTGCGCAGTTGCAATCTGGCGTGGAGGTGTGTATGCTGTGGTATGAAGTGCCCTCCTAGCCTTTATATAGAGATAGGCAGGTCCCGGGCACAGATCGAGTCGGTTACAGGTGTTAGGGTTTGCCCCTTTGAATATTCTATCTATTCTAGTCTTGCTCTCCAAGGATCCGAAGGCGTCATGGGCCCTGGCCACCCGAAAATCTTCATGGGATGGCGCATATTCGTCGTGGGCCTTCCTTGGGCTGTACTAAGTATGCTAAGGTCGTGTACCCGTAGGGTATAACCATGTCAGGCGGCGACCATGTTGTTCGTCGGTCGCGGATCGTTGGTGGAGAGTTCCGTGTGCGCGGCTTGTGGTTGGAGCTGCAGGGTCTTAGGTGGTGGGCAATTGAGAGTGTTTGCCATCGTTGGGTGGCCGCTCGAGGCCGTCCTGATCATGTTGTGCGTGACCAGGCGCGCCGCCGGGACGTAGCTGTTCGGCAAGATCTGGTGGATATCGCCGATGGCGATCATGTGGCCGGTGGCGATCGTCTGGTTGATTGGCAAGTAGGGTCTCGCTGCAGAACACAGGACTGACCGGCCAGGCCCCACGGCGGGCGCCACGGCAGATGCTGCAATTGGCAGCGAATAGTATAACGAGGAGCAAGGGCGGCCAGCCATTTGCGGTGCGAGGTGAGGGCAAAGACACAGAGTTTTACCCAGGTTCAGCCCTCGGAGGGTAAAGACCTACTCCTGCTAGATTGTATTGATGAGAGAGTACAATGGGTGAGCTCGGCGGCTAGGCGAAGGTGTATGATGGAACGTAAGTTCTATGCCTGTCCTAGGGAGATTTATATAGAGTCACCTCGCTAGGGTTTACAGATCTACAACCGAGTTGGATAATGACTCGGTTTTTTTTGACCTAATCCGAATGGGCCTAGCTGCTTCTGGGCCTTCAGCATCCAGTCGTCTGGTTTCCTCTTGGGTCGCGGTCCAGTCGCCGTCCTGCAGGCCCACTCGCTGGGAGTATGATCCAGTAGGGAACGTCCTGCTGGATATACCCCACTCGTCATATCCCCATCAATTCCCGCGGCAACACCGCATGGCCTTGGTGCCTACCAAGCTGGAATTGAGTAGACGAGGATGTGGGGGTGCCCTTCATCGTTGTAGGAAGTCTCATGGACCAAGACTATCGTCCACCAAAGAACAACATGTCGATGTGTAGTGGTGCTACGACTAGCGGAAAAGGTGTGTGCGGAGGCGTAGAGTAGAGGCGCCACAGGGGGATTTGCGGATGAGGTACTCATCGTTGACCTCGAGGTAGCCATATTGTTACGAATGCCCTTGTTGACCAATGTCGGGACACTTTTGAGTTCTGACGCCTTGTCTGTCTTCCTAAAAAAACTCCCCCCTCGAATTCGAGTTGTCGTTTCATTTCCTCAACCCGATCGAGCGGAAAGATCTGTTTTCATATTATCATGACATCATGCATATGAATTGCACCTTTATGGCATGTTTTTCAAACCCTAAAACTATTTGCATACCCTATTTTCCTTTTCAAAATTAGCCAAAAACTATTTGCATACCCTAAAACTATTTGCATAGACACTTGTTTTCGAAATGTATAAGGTTATGTTTCGCATTGAAATGCCTAGTAAGGTGTCAAGCGGGACGGGTTGCGGCACAACTTTCTAACTAAACCTTTATTAGTTTTGCTAGATTTTGGAACCTCTTTTTATTTATATTTTCTTTTGCGAGTCATTACACGGGTGCCGCTTGCCACCCTAACGCGCCTAGTGTGTGGCTGGGACGTGAGCTCACAGGACAGGAGCAACGAATCGGCAGCCGTTTGCGCAAAGGACTGCCCCTTAATTTTCTATACGGTCGAATTCCACTGGCGCTTACTTTTCCAATAAGCTAGTAATGTGAGAAACGAGATGATTGATAGGAGGGCCGAAGAAATAAACGATAGCGTAGTGAGCCCGTGATTCCATTCCAAGCGCGGCTCTGATTCCTGATCACTTTCCTTTTTCTAGTAGCCATTTTTTGAATAGAGAAGAATCCGGTGCTGTAAACTTTGGCGTTCTGGTCACACCTCACCTCGCTTTGTTTAGAAGAGAAGACCTCGCCGCATTATGCTTGCGAATTGTGATTTGCGTGATAGGCATGACGTGTGCCGCCCCACCGTACACTCAAACGTCATATCCTCGGGTTTTAGAGCATCTCCACTCGCCTATACAGGAGGTCGATCCGGACACCAAATTTTGGTCCAGACGCTAAAAATGGCTCAGTCGTGTATTTAAGGACCTGTTTTTTTCCGGATTTCGTACGCCCTGCGAACGTCGGACGAAGCGAATTCGGCAAGTGGACCGCCTAGTCAGCATATATTCGCCCTTATTCGTCCAAAGTTCGCCCAAATTCGTCAAAGTTCGCCCATATAGACCATATTCGTTTAAAGTTCGTCTATGTAGACCATATTCGCCCAAAGTTTGCCAAAAATTCGGACATATTCGCCCAAAGTTCGTCCGTACCGTCCATATTCATCCAAATTTCGCCCAAAGTTGTCCATATAGACCAGATTCGCCCAAAGTTAAAATTCGAGCATATTCGTCAAAAGTTGGTCTGTATCGACCATATTCGCCCAAGTTTCGTCTATATAGACCAGATTCGCCCAAAGTTCGTCCAAAATTCGGGCATATTTGCTCAAAGTTTGTCTATATCGCCCAAAGTTCGTCCATATTCGCTCAAAGTTCGTCCGTATCAACCATATTCGCGCAAAACCGCTATATTTTTACCGAAATTAGTTAAATTTTTAGCCACAACTACGCAGAACGAGTGTGAAAATGGGTATCGGTAAAATCAGCTCCGTCAGAAAAAAAAAGAATTTTGGGTTCGTAGAGCAGTGGAGATGGTCTCCGCTTCTCCGATCCGTCCGGCCGGGTAGTGTACCGCTCTCTGTACTCCCATGCTTGGCCTGCAAGGTTCCGTCGAATCGACACAGAAAGTTGGCAGCAGGTGGAGGAGGGAGATGCTGATCCAGATTCCCGTCCGTCTGGATCGTGACTCTACTGTATGGTCGGTTTCAGAAGACGTGTCACTGTAGAGAGTGCACATACAGGCAGCAACCCCCTACCCCGTCGAAAAGACCCCACGTAACAGCAACAAAAAAGGGAAAGGACATGTCACGTGGTGACCCTTTGACAGCGCGCCGTATCCACTAGGAGTTTCGTTGGTACCTCGTGGAGTCCGGCCGGGTCCAAGACGTACGATCGCCGTGCACGGACGGTGCTCCCGGCCGGCGTCGCGCTATCCGCGTGCAATCGCCGGTCCCAGATCCCAGGACCTACTACTACTACTACACCTTATCCCAAGCCGCTCGACACTGATCTCGCTGCAAAGAAGCTAGCGATGGATTAGACAAGTCTAGCGTTTGATGGATTGACATGCAAAGAGGTTTCCGTGCTTCCACATGGCGGGGGCCACGAGCTTCCATCAGTTCTAGTGCAAGGAGCGAGCCAGGCGTACGTATCCGTATCCGCGATAAATTTATCGCCATCGGATCGCCACCATACAACGGAAATGGCTTCACACCAAAACAGCAGGCAGGGCCCGGCTCGTCACGTAACGGAGTACGTCGAGCTCCAAGATTCTCTGTTGTTGTTCTTGTACCCTACGTACCGGCCGGACGGCCGGTTCAGGTTTAGCGTCGCGTAAGCCGTGTCTAAGTCAGGATCACCGATTGTGTTTTCTTTGGCGTTCGTTGCTTCCCCACACTCGGCGAACCGTTGGAAACGTGTTAATAGCACCGTAATTGTATATCATTAGTGCCTTGAAGCGTAATTATTTCATCACTAATTAAGTAAGTAGAATGTGGAGTACTTGCCAGCGAATCTAGGATCTAGGAAGATCTTGCCATCATCTAGGATCTAGGAAGATCTTGCCATATATAGCGGCCTCATGAAGCCCACCCTCGGCTTATGTAAAACAACGGCTCTTCACGTAGAAGTCCGTCAACTCTGATTCTGAAGACGTTCTCAGAAGTAGAGATGTGTAGGACCTCCATCGACGAAGATCTCTTCACGACCTAACGGTTATCGTCGCCAATCACATGTCGGAACAAGGTCTTGCCGCGACCAACCATCGCTGATCTCGCTGTCTATCGTGCTAGCCACCATGCAGAACCTTGATTGCACCGACCACACTGAAGCAGCCTATGAGCATCTCCAGCCACCTCCCAAGAGCCCCCTAGGACCCCTCTTTGTGCTGGTGAAGTGATTTTCTCCCAGTCGGCCTCCTCAGAAGCCGAATTTTCGCCGGATTGGGCCTAACTTTAGCCAAAATTTCCCAGTTGGACGAAATGAAAAAAGGTGTGGACGAGCTCTATCAGCGAGACAACACATATCCGCGTCGAGATACACCTTCTCGCCCACCTCATTCCCTCTTCTTCTCCTCTCCGCCGTACCGCTGTCGGCACCACCCCTCCCCACTCCACCCAAAGCTCGCCGCTAGCAAGGGCGCCCACCACTGAACCACCCTCCAACTTCCTATTCCCCAAGATTTTGCGGCGAATCCAAGCCGTGGGCATCTCCTTGTCCACCAAGTGCGCGAAATGCTCGGCATTTTGTCCACTCGGTGATGGACTCCGACGACGAGGAAATGTTCGCCGTCCCGATTGAGGAGGAGACTGCCGCAGCGGCCGATGATGAAGAACACTTGAAGATCCTTGCCTGCTTGGACGACTGTATGCGCGGGATGCAAAGTCGTGGCACGGTGGCTCGACGCCGGGCTGCCACAAGAGCAAGCCGAGGCAGCGTCTGGAGGGGCACTGCATGTTGTACGCCGACGATCCGTTGCATGGCAAGATGACATTTCAGCGTCGTTTCAAGATGGGCTAGAAGCTCTTTATCAAGATTATGCATGTCATCCGGAAGTTCTGTTAGATGTATGTATATATATATTGTATTTCCCCCGTATGTTAGGGGGCTGCCTGCATATTTGCCCTGTACATGTACTATATATTGTGGCCTTTGGCCCCCAGAGGAATATAACTTGTCTATTCCTAACATGGTATCAGAGCCTTAGGGTTCGCTCCTCTCCTCTCGTTGCGTCGCCGTCGTCGCCGTTCTCGCGCCCGTTCGTCATTCGCCTCGCCGCTCTCCGTCGGATCGGATCGGATCCTCTGCTTATTTTTGCCGTCCTCCACGCTGTAGCAGTACTCCTGACAGCGTCCTGGCGGTGTCTTTGTGCTCCACTTGAGCAGCCTGCGGCTGCCACGCCTCCCAGCCTTGTTGCATCCTGCTCCCCAGCCTTGGCTGCCACGCCTCTCTGCAGCTGCATCCACTCCCAGCCTTGAGCCTGTGCCTTGCCTCTCACGCCTTGGCGCAGCTGTACGCCCACCGCCCGCGTGCGTGGCCCGCCCTCCTGGTTTGGCGCCCTCGCTGCTGCTGGCGGTGGCGCTCACACGCTGGCCGGTGGCGCCACCCTCACCACCCACTGCTCGGCGGGCTGCCATCGCCACTGACGCCACCTTGGCCCGTCGCCGCGTGCCTCCACACTGGCGCAGCAGTGCCGATCGATTCTCGTCTGTTTAAATGCGGATCTAGATCGATCTTAAAAAATGTCTTCTTCATCGGGTTATGTTGCGATTCCTCGCTGCCGGTGGTTATTGATGGCGAATTACCACGATTTTGCCTTTATGCGCGTTCACATCGCGGTCTCCGTCTTTGGGGTGTGCTCTCCGTGAGGTCTCCTATCCGTGCCCCCACTGCTCTGTGGCACTGCCTCCGACACCGATTGTGCTTTGCCGATGCTTCTCGGGAGGCCAAGGATCTTTTCAGGCGATGATATTCTTGTTCTTGCCTATGACACGAAGTTCAAGCAATATTCTCGATCTCGAGTCCTATCGCCACGCTCTTTTGCCTACACTCGGTGGGTCGATGAGGATGCTCGTCTTCTTCTTCTCACCTCGATGTTACGCTTGATGATCTTTGAGTTCATGAGTCTCCCTCATTGCTGCTCGGTGGGCCCATCTTCGTCGGCCTTCTCGGTAGATGGGATGCTCTTTACTTGTACGTGGTTCGTCAGAGCATGCTCTTGAGGGATTCCACTATTGATGAGTTTATACTCAGTCTTTGCTATCTGGCGTCGACTTGATTCTCTCCGTCTGCTGTTTGTGGCACATGCTCGTCTTTGCCAGTTGTGCGCTTCGGACTTGAGTTTCACCGCATCTATGAGTTTACATCTCGGCCGCTAGGAGTTTGAGCCGGCGTGCTCGGTTGAATGCTCGTGGCCGTGTTCCGCTCTCGAGGTGTTATCGAGCTTGGTGAGGAGACCCGTCTTCGTGGTGCTGGTCTTCTTGCGGTTCCATCTGCGCTTGCTACTCGTGGTGCTCCTTTGCCGTCTGCTCTCTCGCCTCAGCCACGGTCTCCTGTACCGCCGCCGCCGATACTACCCACTCCTCCCGGTCGGTCGGTCGATTCGGCACCGGTGACCTCGGGATCCGAGTCGGCTAAGCGGCTCGTGGTGAGGGTTGCCGTGGTTCTCTTAAATCCTTGCTCTTCTTGCAACAAGGATGGTCACACTTGGGCCACTGTTATACAGGACCCGTTTCGTCGTGACACCGAGCTCGTGGACGATCGGCTCCTTCCGGGTCTTGACGGTGGCCCTCTGATCAGGACATTATTAGGAGTCTTGGCATGCGCTTGCTGCTCTGGCTCTTCTTGGCCAGACACTTGGTTACATGGTGACTCTTGAATCCTTGTCGACCACCACCTTCTACGATCAGTGCGTCTCCATGGTATCTGGATTCTGGAGCTTCTTTTTATATGACATTTGAGTCTTCTTCTCTGTCCGCTCTTCGCTCTCTCCCTTCTCCTGTCCGTGTTTTTACGGCTGATGGTACCTCTCTCCCTGTTTCTAGTCGGGGCACCCTTTCTACTTCTTCTTTTTTTGTTCCTGATATCTCTCATGTCCCTCTTCTTAAGATGAATCATTCTCTGCTAGCCGACTTCTGACTCTGGTTGTCGCGTCATTCTTGATCTTTGATTCTTGTGTTGTTCGGGACCGTCGCACCCAGGCCTGGTTGGGCTGGCCCTCGCGGCCGTGATTCTTGAGGACTTTGGGAGTTAGGCGGCCAGCGTTCCTTCCGCTGCCACTTCATCCGATTCTTCTCCGGTTGTCGCCTCTACTACCAGCTCTTTTCAGCGGTGGCATCATCGTCTTGGTCACCTCTGTGACTCTCGCCTCGTCATTAGTTCATCGTGGTCTTAGAGTGCATCTCGGAGATGGGTCTTTGCATTGTCGGTGTAGGTTGGGTAGCAGATTGACTTCCCTATCCTACTAGCGTCGTATCTCGACCTTTTGATTTAGTTCATTACGATGTTTGGGGTCCGGCTCCTTTAAGCGAAGGGGCCATCGCTTCTATATTTTATTCATCGATGATTTTTCTCGGTACACTTGGTTGTATTTTATGCGCTCTCGTAGTGAGGTGCTCTCCATATATCAGCGTTTTGCGGCTATGATTCGTACTCAATATTCTACCCCCATCCGTGTGTTTCATGCTGATTCTGCTGGTGAGTATATCTCCCAGATGTTGCGAGTGTTCTTCTTTGAGCGGGCACTCTTGCTCAGTTCTCTTGTCTGGCGCACATGCGAGAATGGCGTTCTTGGCGTAAGCATCGCCATCTTCTTGAGACCACTCGCTATGATGATTGCTTCTTCTCTCCGCCGCATTTACGGCTGAAGGGCGTAGCTCGTCGGCTTACCTCATCAATATTCAGCCTTCGCTGCCTTGCGGTGGTATCCCTCTTGGCGCCTCTACGGGCGTCTCAGTTACTCCATGCTTCGTTTGTTTGGTTGTGTTTGCTATGTTTTACTTGCTCTCATGAGCGCACCAAAGCCGACCGCTCGATCTGTTGAGTGTGTTTTCCTCGGATCTGATGATGAGCATAAGGGCTATCGCTGTTGGGACCCTTGGTGCGTCGGATGCGTATCTCTCGTGATGTTACTTTTGATGAGACGCGTCCTTTTTATCCCCGTCCCACCGCTGGTACTTACCCGGTGGAAGATATCTCTTTTCTTCTCTTTCCTGACACACCTCCTTCTACCCCTATTGTGTCTTCTTCCGCATCTCCTCCCCCTGATGTCTCTTCTTCGACACCGTCCTCTTCTTCTCCGTCTAGTTCTCCTAGTTCTCCTCGTTCTCCGGAGTCTTTCTCTTCTATTCCCTCTTCTTCATTGTCGTCTCCTGCGTCGTCTTCCTCTGATGATCTTCCCTCTACTCGTCACATTACGTGCGTCGTACAACCGTTACTCTCCCGGTCGGTATGGTCTTTGTTGCCTCGAGCCAACTTCTTATCGGGATCTTGAGCATCATCTGAATGGGTAGCCATGGTGAGGAGCTTGCGCTTGAGCGCCGGCACTGGGATCTTGTTTCTCCTCCTCCGGTGTTCGTCCTATCACGTGTAAGTGGGTCTATAAGATTAAGACCGCTCGATGGATCTCTTGGCGCTATAAAGCGCGTCTTGTGGCTCGTGGTTTCGGCGGGAGCATGGTCGTGACTATGATGAGACCTTTGCTCACGTGGCTCATATGACCACTTGTCGCGTACTCTTCTTCTTGTTGCTTATTGCGTCATTGGTGCATGTCCCGGCTTGATGTTGAACGCCTTTCTCAATGGTGAGTTGCGTGAGGAGGTTTATATGCAGCCTCCTCCTAGGTATTACATTCGAGGGATGGTTTGTCGTCTTGACGTTCTCTTTATGGCCTCAAACAGGCCCCTACTGGTTTGGCGCTTTTTCTGTAGTGGCTGCTGGTTTCTCCCCTAGTCCTCATGATCCGGTTGTTTGTTCACACTTCTCCTCGTGGGCCACTCTTCTTCTTCTTTATGTTGATGATATGATCATTCTTGGTGATGATTACGAGTATATCGCCTTTGTTAAGGCTCGTCTTCGTGATCGTTTCTTATGGTGATCTTGGTCCTCTTCGATACTTTCTTGGGATTGAGGTTTCCTCCACCGATGGCTTTTACATCTCCCGGGAAAAGTATATTCAGGATCTTCTTGCTCGTCTTTGCTCTTGGGGATGGCGCCTTTGTTGATACCCTATGGAGCTTAATGTTAGCTTCAACCTCTTGATGGTGATCCTCTTCACGATCCGACGCGTTATCGTCATCTTGTTGGGAGCCTTGTTTATCTTCTTGTCACTCGTCGACATCTCTTATCCTGTTCATATTACGAGTCGGTTTGTTTGCTCCTACCACTGTTCACTATAGCCATCTTCTCCGTGTTCTTCGTTATCTTCGTAGTACGATCACTCGTCGCCTTTTCTTTCCTCGTTCCAGCTCCCTCCGGCTCGGTGCTATTCGACGCTTCGTGGGCGGTGATCCTTCGGATCGCCGTTCACTTTACGCTTCTTGTGTGTTTCTTGGTGGTTTCGCTCATTGCTTGGAAGGCGAAGAAAGCAGCGGTTTCCGTTCGAGTGTTGAGGCTGAGTTGCGTCGATGGCCTTGTTGATTCTGAGGTGACCTGGTTACGGTGGTTACTTGCGGATTTTGGGGTCTCTATTACCACACCCGATCTGGTTTTGTCGTGACGGTGCTATTAGTGTTGCACGTGATTCGGTCAAGCATGAGCTTACCAAGCATATTGGTGTTGATGCTTTCTATACGTGCTCAGTGCGAGCTTAGGTTGTTGCGTTTGATATGTGCCTTGATTCTGATTGGCGGATTTCTTCACGAAGGCACAGACCAGAGCGCAACATGATTTCTTACTCTCCAAACTCAGTGTTGTGGATCCACCATGAGTTTGAGGGGGGGGGGGGGTGTTAGATGTATGTATATATATATTGTATTTCTCCCGTATGTTAGGGGGCTGCCTGCATATTCTCCCTGTACATGTACTATATATTGTGGCCTTTGGCCCCCAGAGGAATATAACTTGTCTATTCCTAACAAGTTCGACACCTACTTCAAATACAAGAAGACTGCACCGGCACGATAAGATTTTCCTCGATCCAAAAGTGCACGGCCTCTTTGAGGTGTGTTTTAATTTGTGTTCCAAAGCTTGTTTAAATTAATACCGAACTATGTGCTGCCTTTGTTCGAACCTTCCACAGAATTTATGCTGAACTTATATAAAAGGTAATGAATTTAAGCTGAGTTTATACTGTTTTTTCATCAAAATCGGGGTTAACTGAAATATTTTCTTGGATAGCCGTTCAGAGAGAGGCTGAAACCATCGTTTTGCCGATTACAGCCGTGATGAAAGAACCGTTATGACTGGAGTACCGAAAATTGATTCAGTTTAGATGAAAAATGGGCAATGTTGTGTCCTGTTTGGTTTCAAAATATTGAATGTCTGCTTGGATGGCTGTTTTCTGGTGTTTCTGTGGTAAACATAATTACACTGAGGTTTGCAAGCATGTCGTGTCGAATAACATTGTATTCTTTGTTTCTTCGGTATGCAGTTCTGATATCTGAAAATAGCGGTTATGTCAAATAACATCTCATTCTCCTCTGGAGCAACCGTTAAACGGTGTCCCCAACAGAGATGCAGCAATTGAGCTTCATGTGTTTACTGAATGTTGAAAATAAAGTGCCGCGCTGCCAGCTATGTTAGTTACTGTACTTGTGATGGTACGTAACGACCCGATGCATGCCTTCATGAGTTCATCTACAGAGCAGCTTCTACATTGTATAGGGGATCGTCCAGTGTTCACTGCATCCATCTATAGATTAATTCACATTGAGTTTCTTCCTACTAGGGATTTTATTTTCTGTGTCTGCATTGTTTTCGGTTCTGAACAGCATATTCAGTGCAGTTTTCTGCCTGGTTGGTGGCAGTTACTGAGCAATGAGGTTGTAGTGTTATTTCACATGCTGGCTCTTTGTAAAAGGCATTCATTAAATGAAATGGGAAGATGGGTTCTTCAACACCCAGGAACTATAAAATAATCTTAAGAAAACAAGAGATACTTGCGCATGACTGGAGTACCTCTTGTTTTAGAGGGAATAATCTATCGAGACATGCATTTCCAAATGCAGTAATAAATTAGCTCATGTTTTTGCTGCTTAACCTTAAACTGTTGTCCTCGAATTAGGCTTTCGTCCCGCTTTATAAATAAAGCAACATGGAACAGGTATCGCTCCTCTCGCCCTCCCGACAGCAGGGCGCCGCCCCGCCTCTCCTCTCCCGACTTCCCTTCTCCTCCCATCGCTACTGGCCAGGCTGCAGGCTGTTGCCCGCGTGGTGCAGGCTTCTTCTCCTGGCGGGAGGACGGGAGTCGGGGCTCCCTCGCTCGGCGGCGGTGCACTTGGGGCGGCGGAGGTCCGTCTTGAGGCTTGGTAGCCTTGGCTGTGGCGGCCGGCGAAGCCAGCTCGAGTGGCGAGCCATGGCCCGGATCGGGCCTGGGCCCAGATCTGGTAGGGCGGGCCGCTCGGCTCGAATTTGACTGCTTTGCAGATCATGGCGGGTAGGAGAGATGGGATCCGCGATTTCCTCGACCGGCCTGTTGCGGCGCGATTGCGGACTTTACGGGTCCGTCGGGGCTCGGTCGGACCGTCATGAGACTGGTTTGCCTCCGCGGAGACTTTACGGGTCCGCTGGACCTGGCCGGACCTATGGAGGACTGTTCTGTCTGTGGCCGTGTCCGGTCGACTACCGTCTCCGGCGGTGGAGGAAGTTCCCTCCCGCGCGGCCACGGTACCGGGGGCCTTATTTCAGTTCTACCTCTGTCATGATGTTGCAGACCTCGCGACGGCTTGCTCGGTGAGACAACGCTAGTGGATTCGGGACCGGAGTGGCGCATGTTCGTGGGTGGCAAGTTTGGTGGTGGTGAGGCCTTCCCTCGCGGGGCTCTCGTGCTACGCCTCGTCCGGGGGTTGTGGATAGGGTCTTCGGGAGAAATCCTTGTCGGCTCATCTGACACTGACGCGGTGCCGCCCGCGGGTGGCATCTTCCTTCCTAGAGGGCGTCGTGGCTACCCTTCATCCACTTCCCTCCGTGCGCTGGGGGAAACCCTAGGGACAATTGGCCCGGGCAGCAGCAGTCGCTTCCCTCTTGAGGGTGCTGCTTGGTGCTTGACGAGTCGGGCTAGTAATGAGGTAGACATTCTTTGGAAGGCGCATCGGTTGCGGTTTTTCTAGTCTAGTTGATCCGTCTTTGTCTTCATTCTTTTTTGCTTTTCCTTGTTTTAGTTCGGGCGTGTGTGTGCTGCTGCCCCAGCATCTTGTGTCGTGTTTGGGCGTTGTGCTGTCTGGCCCAACATCGGTCTCACATGTGTGCTTTATTATAAAGCGGGGCGAAAGCCAATTTCAAGAGTATAAATAAAGCAACATCCAGATACAGCGTTCAGAACGCATTCACCACGGCCTAGGCCAAACGAAAAAATAAAAAGGGTTCACACAACCGCTGGGGCCACAGCACAAGCACGCCCCAAAAGAAACTAAAACCGCAGCGAGAAGGCGGGGAAGACACTCAGGACGCCAGGGAAGGTGAGGTCGGAGCCGAGAGGGGGAGCGTCGCCGTCCTCAAGGCCCGCATAGAGTCGTCGAAATCCGCCCAATCACGCTATCACACCAGGGGGACCACTGCTGGATAAAGGCAAGAAAGGAAAAAATAGGGCCAGACACACGGGAAGGATAAACCTTCTCAATCACCATCTTATTCCGCACGTTTCACAGAGACCACGAGATGGCCGCAAACACAAGCCAGAAGAGGCGGCGTCCTCCTCCGGCCTTGTTAGCCTGGGACTGCAGAAACTCCCCAAGCTCCTGCGCGTCCCAGACAGGCCCCAGCGTTTCTCTGACAAAGCTCCAAAGGGCCTGAGCCGCCGAGCAAGAGAACATAATATGAGCACAAGTCTTCGGAGTCCCACATAGGGGACACAGGCCATTGCTTACGTTCACAGCCACCTCCACTCCAGGGTAATCGGTCCTGAAGGCGCCACGAAGTCACGAATACTAAGCGGCAGGGGGGCCTTCCACAACGGTGACGTCCAGCTCAGCTCCGGGCCCTGGAACATGGCGCGATGAGCCGAGTTCACCGTGAACTCTCCGGAAGGATGCAGCTGCCACGCTGCCGAGTCTGGGGCCTCGGATAAGGCCCTAGGAGAATAGCGGTGTTGAGGTCATGACTTCATGGCGCTAAGGTGTCGACAGAACAAGACGTTCCAGTGACCCTCGTGGAAGGCCTCCCGCACCAGAACCTCGGGGGAGGCGGAGATAGCAAATAGGCTGGGGTATTGGCCCCAGCGGGATGGGGAGCAACCAGTGATCAAGCCAAAACCGAATCCCGTGTCCGCAACCAACCGTAAAGGAGATGCCCAATCCAATAAAATGCTTGATCTCCTGGAGGGCTCTCCAGAACTCGCAAGCCAAAAGGAGACGGCCCCGGAGATATTTGGCTTTGATAAGCTGTAGCCAGAGCCCTCCATCGTCCCTAAGAATGCGTCAGACCCATTTCAGCATCATCGCCACATTAAAGCGGCGAAAGTCAAAGATACCTACGTCTGCCCAATTAACCATATGGTATTTCTGATGGCCAGGCCATTGACAGGACTGTTGTGGCTACACTCGTTAACTAATGATGCACGTCTAATGGTTTCCACTTACTGCCGAGCCAAGCGAGTAATGGAATCATGTGTTTTTTTTTTAAAAAAAGAGAACAGACTCGTCGTGATACATGAACTCCTATCCGACCCGAGAGAAAAGTTTGCCGGATGAATAAAATCGCCGTGGGTTGTGGAGGGATGAGGCGGCGTGCCCACTGCCGAGGGCGACGCCGACGCCGCCCGACTCCGCCGAGGGGTTCCGCGATGAGCCCGTCTGCTCGGTCGCGGCCGAGCCCATTCCCGTGGCGGTCGCCGCCGTGGTTGTCGATGCGACGACGCTCGCGGTGGAGGGCCTTGTCCCCTGTCAGTGGCGACCTTGGCTTTCGGCGCGGCTCCGCTTGGCGTTCGACCGCGTCGCCGCCGCCTTGGCAAGCTTCTCCTTCGCCTTCTTTATCCTCTGCATCCATTCAGCTACTAGTATTACTTCCTGATGTCCCCTTCCATCAATTTTATTGATTTGATCCGAATTGCTTTTTTATTTGACACCAGAATTTTTAATTTGCTGTTTTTACATACAAATGAAAAATACGCCTGTAACTGTTTCAGGGTATCAAAAAAAAGTGGAGTCCAGTCTGCTCTGTTTATTTTTCTGGAATGTGAGACGAAGTCAGCCATGTGACTGTGACTCGTTCCTGACGGCACCTTTGGCAATAAGAACTCTTCGTGTGTATGCAACTATACATAACGGCATAACGCTCAGGTGTTCTTTAGACAACTACTGAAGCAATTTCCAAAGCTCCGCTGCTCTTTTTGTTAGGGAATCAACGGAGGGCGATCTGCCCACCCTGAACTTTGCTCCAGTGTCCTCGGTGAATTGGGAAAGAGAGATCCTTCTTCTATTCGAGGAGAACTGGACCCTTTCATTATTTCAGGTGAGTTCTGTTAACATATTTTCAAGAATGTGTCTTCTAGGATCCTCTTTCAGTTCGTATTTTCTTTTACTTCACGGTTAATTGTACTACGAATGTTCTTCTTTTCTTTTGACAGCCTAAATGAATGTTTACCTGTCCCATGCTGGCCGATACCCGGTAGCTATCCAAAAATAACTCCTGCATGCTTGTGTTACTGTGATCGTCTGATTGAGTAGGTTGCTGAAGGAAGAGTTAGGTTCTTCGCAGAACAAGCTAGGAATGATTTTGTTCCTTCACAGCAGATCCTGCTTTTGTTAAGCATCATGTAGCAAAACTATACATGTAGTCTCTCCTCCAGTCCTCCTATCTTATCTGTGGAGTAGGAATTCCATAGGTGATGTTTAACGAACAGAACATCATCATAGAGTTTCATCGCAAATTGGAGATAAAGATGAAAATCCTTTGGGTCATCAAAGTACTTATAAATCCTTTTCTTTTCTTAACAGGCTAGAATACTAATAGAAAATTTTCTACGTAGCCCACTGAAACAAAGGTGAGGTTGTGGAATCTGATGGAATTTTTATGGAATGGATTTCTGGAAAATTCTAACATGAGTTTGGACCTCAAGGGAAAATCCATTTCTATCTTCCATGGATCTTTCCCTTCAAAATTGACGCTTAGCACTAAAATAGCCAGTTTTGCACATTCTAGCATTTTTTTGTGTTATATAGGACTTTTTTAATATAATCCTTAGGAACTCCTCACGGTATTCATTAACAGTTTTTCATATTTATTATTAGTATTAGAGGAGCCACACGGTCCCAATTTCATTAACAAATTGAAGTCTGCTGTCAAACACATCCGACAAATTACATGCATTGCATCGAACAGATGCCAGGGAAAAACCTATGGTTTTGTAAAATTGGGTCACATCTAACATAGCTTAAAGAGTATTGTAAACAATGCAGTCTTGCCGGCTCCAAAGGCCTGTGTGCCATATTTCTGTAGTTGGCTATTAGCAGCTGTTGTCGTTTTAGCCTATGAAGGCTCTAGCTGTAGCGGGAGGTCTTTCCAAAGCGTGCCATACGTACTTAATTCTGGCTTATTGATTTTGGTCCCTGGGGCTGTCGCTATTGCTCTTGTTTGACCCCTATATTGTATTATTGAGCTTTCTTTCTCCATTCTTAACACAACACGCACAATTCTCTTGCATGCTTTTGGTTTGGTGTAAGAAGCTGTATGGCCTCCATTTTCTATGGTACCGTTAAATTTTTCTGTAACAAAGCTGTCGATTTAGTTAATTAACATTATCATGTTTGCTTATTCTCCAGCAAAAGAATATGCAAGTGTTCTTGCAGCTTGGCCTCAGCTTTGTACTGCTTGCAGCACAATGCACACCTGGAGCTGCGGTTCCTAGTTCACAGTGCCGAAGGCAGTGTGGTACTGTTGAGATACCGTATCCGTTCGGCATTGATCCAAACTGCTCACTCGCAGAAGGCTTCGACCTCAGTTGCAAGGTCCAAGATGGCATCTCTAAGCCATTCAACGGTGACTTCGAGGTGCTCAGCATGTCCTTGACTCAGGGCACGATGCGGGTGCTCAATTACATCGTGGCCAACTGTTACAACACCTCTACAAGGAGCATGGAGTTTATGGGCCGTTACACCGGGTTCGTGGGTGAACCTTCCTCTCCGTACCGGCTCTCTGATGTCCAAAATAGGTTCACCGTCATCGGATGCAACGCCCTCTACTTGATCGCTGACAAAAATGGAACAGGCTACCAGGGCTTGGGTTTCTCAACATGTCGCAACTTTTCAGACTTGGTAGATGGATCATGCTCCGGCATAGGATGCTCCCAGACTATGATACCCAAGATGATGTACAACTATGGCATAGTTTCCTCGGATTTGTTCAACACAAGCCAAATCTGGGAGTTCAACAGATGTAGTTACGCCGTGCTGATGGAGGCAACCACATTCAACTTCAGCACCACATATGTAAGCACCACTAAGTTCAATGACACGAATGATGGGCGGGTACCCATGGTCCTTGACTGGGCTATAAGAGATCAGAAGTGTGATGTCGCCGCAAAGAACAAGACAGGCACTTATGCATGCCTTAGCAGCAACAGCGTGTGTATCGATTCTGTCAATGATAATGGATACATGTGCAATTGCTCCCTGGGGTACAACGGCAACCCCTATTTTCCAGATGGCTGCCAAGGTACTAATTAGGTCTGAACTGAATGTGTATACGTACAAATGCTATTAAAATTCCACTCCGAATGTGTAAAGTCCTTTGTTTGCCGGAAATTATAATATCTACTTTTGCTTATCTTACTGCAGATGTCGATGAATGCAGAGACAACCCGTGTCCTTCAGGTGGCGTTTGCCACAATACGGTTGGAGGCTACCGATGTTCTTGTCGAGTAGGAAGAAAATTGGAAAGCAATACATGCAACCCTGATATCGGCTTAATAATAGGTAACACCAGAAAAAGGATCACCTAGCTAAATCATTAGTTTTTATCGCATTTTCTGTTGAAAGCATTAGTCCAACTATGATGTCTGCCTCTGTTTCTCTCTCTCTCACATAGTTGTCCAATCTGATGTTGTTATGTAGGAATTACAGTGGGAGTAGTTGGTGTAATGGTTATCATCATGATCGTTGTCTTCTGGGGACAGATGATAATCCAAAAGAGAAATTTGAACAAAGTAAGGCAGGACTACTTTCAACAACATGGAGGCTTGCTTTTGTTTGATAGGATGAAATCAGAGAACGGTCTTGCATTCACAGTATTTTCAGAAGCTGAACTCGTACAGGCTAGTGACAACTTTGACAATAGCAGAATACTTGGAAAAGGAGGTCATGGAACCGTCTATAAAGGAATAATAAAGAACAACATGCAGGTTGCAATTAAAAGATGTGCATTAGTTGACGAAAGGCAAAAGAAGGAATTTGGCCAAGAGATGCTCATTTTGTCTCAGATCAATCACAAGAACATTGTTAAACTCTTAGGTTGCTGCCTTGAGGTGGAAGTTCCAATTCTAGTCTATGAGTTTGTCCCAAATGGTACACTATTTGAGCTTATCCATGGCAAGAACCAAGCATTACAAATCTCATTTAGCACTCTCTTAAGGATTGCTCATGAAGCAGCCGAAGGACTCAGCTTCCTACATTCGTACGCGTCTCCCCCAATAATTCATGGTGATGTGAAAACTTCCAACATCCTTCTTGATGACAACTACATGGCCAAAGTGTCAGACTTTGGAGCCTCCATACTAGCCCCATCTGACAAAGAGCAGTTTGTCACAATGGTTCAAGGTACTTGTGGATACCTTGATCCTGAATACATGCAAACATGTCAGTTAACAGACAAATCCGACGTGTACAGCTTTGGAGTTATCCTTTTAGAGATCCTCACTGGTCAGTTGCCACTGAAGCTCGAAGGGCCTGAGAAGCAAAGAAGCTTATCGTTAATTTTCCTATCTGCAATGAAGGAGAACAATCTGGATGCTGTGTTGGTAAGCTATGTGAAGGGCCAAGAGAGCATGGAGTTGCTGAGAGGACTCGCAGATCTTGCTAAGATATGCCTAGATATGTGTGGTGACAACAGGCCCTCGATGAAAGAGGTCGCAGACGAGCTTAACAGATTGAGGAAACTTACAACGCATCCTTGGGTACGGCTTGATATGGAGACGGATGCAGAGAGCCTTCTTGGAGGAGAATCTACCGGTGGTTATCAAATAGAATTAAGTGGGTATCCAATGGGTGAAAGTGAGGACCAACCCATAAACCCAAGAAGTTCCTATTATGCAAGGTGATTCAGATACACACGATTATATGTTAAAGCGTCGAATTGCAGATAATAATGTTTCTTCTGGGCCTTGCTACCATGTATGTTTTATTTTGAGGTTAGCATTGCTGCTACTTGATTCGATTGCGTGTACTATTTGTAATAGGGACTAGTCTATCTCTTACAGCTTGTAAATTAGAAGTCCTTTTTAATCAATTTGATACAGTGTTAAATGATAGGTTCCCGTTGAGGAATTTTCTTATTAAGAAGATTCAGGGATGTTTCTTTCTTGGGAAATAGCACATGATAACGACTTGACTGCGAGTCTGCTCCGCTTATTTTTGGGATGGAACTGGCATGTGGCCTGTTGCTTCCTTTGACTAGTTACCACGGTTCAACCGTTGACGTCAACAGCTCTGTGTGTATACAATAGAAAACTCGAGGTTCTGCTTCTTCCCAAACAAGTACGGAAGCAATTTCTAAAGTCTAAACTGGTATGGTGCTCTTGGTGTCTTAGGAAACACAGACCCTTGAGCAAAGTTAATACCTCCAGGATACGTCTTCCATACGACGAGACCTCAACCTTCTCGTTATTTCAGGTGAGTTTTATGTAGAACAAAATTTCTGTTTTTACCAGATTTCAGTTTGTTTCCATTTGAAGGTTGGATGCTAGGAAAACTGGGTGAATTTTTATTTGTTTTGAAGACTCTGAATTGCTAGCTGCAAATATGCAATAGCTGTCCAAAGTTTAACTTCTGTGGGCTTGTGCTGGTACCTGTGAGTAGGTTACTGAAGGCAGACAGTTGCTCACGGGACCTTATATTAGGATACCAAGTCGATGTATGCCTAAATATTTAGAGTTATCCCCCAATTTAACCAACCAAATGCACTTATCGGTCCAGCTAAGATGCCATAAAGTGTAGTATGGGTACATGGTCTCCATTTGTTTATGCTAGTACCAATTTTCTTTTTCTGAACAAAGCTATCCATTTAGTTGACCTCTGATGTTTATCTATCCTCCAGCCGAAGAATATGCAAGTTTTCTTGCAGCTTGGCCTATGTTTAATACTGCTTGCAGCACAATATGTCCCTGGAACTGCAGTTCCTGGTAGTTCGCAGTGCCGAAGGCAGTGTGGCAATGTTGAGATACCGTATCCATTCGGTATCGACCCGGGCTGCTCAATCGGAGAAGGCTTTGACCTCACTTGTGAGGTTCAAGGTGATGTCCAGAAGCCAATGCTCAGGAGTGACTTTGAGGTTCTCAACATTTCCTTGACTGAAGGCACGGCCCGGGTGCTCAATTACATCTTAGGGTTCTGCTACAACAACTCTACTGGGAGCATGGAGTACTTTGGCCGATACGGGGGGTACAACGGAGGAGATTCTTCTTCTCCCTACCGTCTCTCCGATGTCCAGAACAGGTTCACGGTCATCGGTTGCAACGCCCTAGGCTCCATCTCGGATCCTGATGGTACAGGCTACCAAGGGTATGGCGTTGCAACGTGCCGCAACCAGTCAGACTTAATGGATGGATCTTGCTCCGGCATCGGCTGCTCCCAGACAACGATACCAAAGAGGATGTACTACTACGAAACGACCTTCTTCCACTCGGTCAACACAAGTCAAATATTTAAGTTCAACCGGTGCAGCTATGGTGTGCTGATGGAAGCAGCAGCATTCAAGTTCAGCACTACGTACATAGACACCAACAAGTTCAATGACACATATGATGGACGGGTGCCTATGATTCTTGACTGGGCAGTGAGAGATGTGAAGTCATGTGATGCTGCGAAACTGAACAAGACGGGCACTTATGCGTGCCTCAGCAGCAATAGTAAGTGCGTGGATTCCACCAATGATCAGGGATACATGTGCAATTGCACCAATGGGTATGAAGGCAACCCTTATCTTCCAGACGGATGCAAAGGTACTATGTTAATCTATATATAATACATATGCACTAATGAATACCAGTGAAATTGCACCTTTGATGGACGGTTCCATTTATCTTGTTCAAAGCTTTAATACTTCTTTTCGCTGATTGTACTGCAGATGTTAATGAATGCAATCACAACCCATGCCCTTCCGATGGACTTTGTCGCAATAATGTTGGAGGGTACCGGTGTTCTTGTCGAGTAGGGAAAAAATATGTGAAAGAAAACAATACATGCAGCCCTGACACTGGCTTAATAATAGGTAACACCCAAACAAATATGATCTACTTTATCGTATTCTTTTGCAATGTCATGAAATAAAATAATAGTGCAAACCAAGCATGCATCTAATGTGCCAATGTACACAACCTATGTTTTTATACTCTCCCTCTCAATCTCAATATTAATTGTCTCATCTACTGATGCTGTTAGGAATCACAATGGGATTATTTGGTCTAATGGTTATCGTCATGATCACTATCTTCTGGGGACAGATGATACTTCAAAAGAGAAAACTGAATAGAGTTAAACAAGAGTATTTTCGCCAGCATGGAGGCTTGCTTTTGTTTGATAGGATGAAATCAGAGAAAGGTCTTGCTTTCAATGTATTTTCAGAAGCTGAACTAATACATGCCACTGACAACTTTGACAGTAGCAGAATACTAGGAAAAGGAGGCCATGGAACTGTCTACAAAGGGATAACAAAAACCAATATGCCAGTTGCAATAAAAAGATGTGGGGTAGTTGATGAAAGACAAAAGAAGGAATTTGGCCAAGAGATGCTCATTTTGTCCCAAATCAATCATAAAAACGTTGTTAAACTATTGGGTTGTTGCCTTGAGGTGGAAGTTCCAATTCTGGTCTATGAATGTGTCCCGAATGGTACACTATTTGAGCTTATCCATGGCAAGAACCAAGCATTGCAAATATCCTTTAGCTCTCTATTAAGGATTGCTCATGAAGCAGCTGAAGGGTTGAGCTTCCTGCATTCTTACGCATCTCCCCCAATTATTCATGGTGATGTTAAAACTTCCAACATCCTGCTTGATGATAACTACATGGCCAAAGTGTCTGACTTTGGAGCCTCCATACTAGCCCCATCTGACAAAGAGCAGTTTGTCACAATGGTTCAAGGTACTTGTGGATACCTTGATCCTGAATACATGCAAACATGTCAGTTAACAGACAAATCCGACGTGTACAGCTTCGGAGTTATCCTTTTAGAGATCCTCACTGGTCAGTTGCCACTGAAGCTCGAAGGGCCTGAGAAGCAAAGAAGCTTATCGTTAATTTTCCTATCTGCAATGAAGGAGAACAATTTGGATGCTGTGTTGGTAAGCTATGTGAAAGGCCAAGAGAGCATGGAGTTGCTGAGAGGACTTGCAGATCTTGCTAAGATATGCCTAGATATGTGTGGTGATAACAGGCCCTCGATGAAAGAGGTCGCAGAGGAGCTTAACAGATTGAGGAAACTTACAACGCATCCTTGGGTACCGCTTGATATGGAGACGGATGCAGAGAGCCTTCTTGGAGGAGAATCTACCGGTGGTTATCAAATAGAATTAAGTGGGTATCCAATGGGTGAAAGTGAGGACCAACCCATAAACCCAAGAAGTTCCTATTATGCAAGGTGATTCAGATACACACGGTTATATGTTAGAGCGTCGGACTGCAGATAATAATGTTTCTTCTGGACCTTGCTACCATGTATGTTTTATTTTGAGGTTAACATTGCTGCTACTTGATTCGATTGCGTGTACTATTTGTAATAGGGACTAGTCTATCTCTTACAACTTGTAAATTAGAAGTCGTCTTTTTAATTAAAATAGGTTCCCGTTGAGGATTTTTTTTTGAACATAGGGACTGTGGGGCAACGCCCCCCCAGCATTTTATTAATAAAAATAAAAAGAGGTCAGGAGATTACAGCATATTTACAGAAAATGAGTACAACAACCGGCCAGCTATACAGGATATCAACACATGATCAAAAGCCATCAACACTATTTAATCAGGGGAGAGTTGCAACCCAAGCCATCAACTTATCCCTATGCTTTGCTTTAATCCTATATTTCAGCAGCGAGATGTCATGAATGAACCTGCCTTTCCATTTTCCAAAACTAGGTTTCTCATCATTGAATATCTTCCCATTCTGCAAAATCCAGATATTCCAACACGCCGTGATCAAAACTTTCATGAAAAAAGGATGACTAAAACTAGCACGGGCATGAGACACCACAGCTTGAGGAATTTTCTTATTAAGAAGATTCAGGGATGTTTCTTTCTTGGGAAATAGCACATGATAACGACTTGACTACCAGTCTTATCCGCTTATTTTTGGGATGGAACTGGCATGTGGCCATGTTGATAATACTATCCTATCATTCCTAATAACCTTTTGATCACGATGTCATAATAACCCTTGGGTCACAATGTGATGCTCCTTTATTTATTTGATTCCAAACAATTATTTAAATAAAAAAATGAATAAGTAATAATATTGAATCGAAATAACAATAAAATGAATTTTACTTTTTTTTTGCCTTTATCCATTTAATATGGAATAATTTATATATAAATCCGTAAATCGGAATTCAACAAATAATATGTCTAAATTGATCAGAAAAATATGAGGAATCCAAATATGACATCCATATCATCTTTTGAATCATGAATAATGTCTTTTTAATAGTGTACTACAAGGTTTTCCAAATAAAATTCATCTAATAGTGTCCAAATCTTAAAACACACACCGTTTTTAGCACTTGGAAGATGAAAAATGGCTTTTTGGGGCGACGGAAAGGAAAACTTCTTCCTATAACATTGTTTGCCATCCCAAGATGAACATGTGTGCATAATATGGGCATATTATCATAAATTATGACGCGGTTCTAGTCATAACATTGGTCGTCTGGCCTGGAAGTCATGAAACCTCTCGTGGTCGGTTTCCACCAAAACCCTAGACCGCCCCTTTAGATCTACCCCCCTTTGACCGGCCTCCAATGACGGTTGACCAATGGACTTATATCTTCATTTTTGTTTGTTTAGGCCATACCTACATGGAAAACAAAGGATGTGTCCATTTTAACAAATGATTCCCGTAGCGGGAGTTTTTGAGGTATTCACCACATTTTCTATTTTGAATATATTTTAAAATGTGTTTTACATGTGTTTATGTTTTACTTAATTTTTATTCAACACAAATGTGTAATATTTGAGTGTAGATAGATAGAACTTATTTTTCTGTAAAATTTGATATATTATTTGTATTTTTTTGAATTAGAATGATTTAGTTATGATTTTTCTAGGATTAATGTGGTAAGGGGAAAAGAGCTATGCCGACGGCGTAGCTCCTATGCCGTCAAACCTCTGTCAACCGTAGGCGCCAGCGCCACGTGTCTACAACCTACGCCGATGGCCGAGCTGCAGATACATCGACGGCTACACCTACGCTGACGGCTGCAGTCGGCGTAGTCGGTCCTACGCCGATAGACGTTTTGCTAGGATGCCCGACTCGTGCCCTACGCCAACGGCCCCGACTAAAAGACGTCAACGTAGGAAAAGGCCACCGGTGCCTTGACGTTTTCCTGTAGTGCCTGGATCCTGCTGCTCCACAAGAGAAAAATTAGGCATGCTGCCATTCCTAGGCTCACATACGGCCCTATGATGCTCCGAGATGAGGAGAGGACGGGAAATTTGAACTATATTTACAACTCAACCAATATGGAGTCTCTCCAAATGCTATGGATGGCCAAAGCCTGTGGTGACCTAACACTCCACTGCATGTTATAGAGCGCGAGTCGTTGGCATAACATCCACAAAAGACCGTTCCAAGAACATTACACCTACCAGAGTAGTATAACAGAAACATCGCAGGTCCAAGGTATACCTATATTACCCACCAGGTAAGTTCCCGTTCAATCCAAAATCCAGAAAAAAGCAGCTTGTAGTCTAGTCTGGAACTGGATCTACCTCTACCTCTAGTCCCATCTCGATAACTAAATGTTGTTTATTTGCTCTAGTGACAACTTCTATTGGTACGGTTCCTATTCATGGGAATTGCATCCCATCTATATTTATCTTGATCTCTACTATTCCAGTTTGAAGTATTTGATACCATTGACTATTTTGCTCCTTGGTTCTATGTAGTTGTTCTCTTTTGTCATCTTCTTGGTCTGGGATATCACTAATTAATTACCGTGGTCTAGAAAGGGATAATAAGATAGATTGAGTATGTCATACTGAGCAAGTTCTAAATATATAGGTGTTTGATGAATAACCGTGGATCAAACATCCTAGGACTATGCAGGTTTTAGAAAACGGGATTTAGACAAGGTAAATTTTAGTTTATAAAATTCTATGTCTATCAGTCTTCACGGGTTGTGAGAACTTTATGCAGTTTCTTTCCATGTTGCAATCGTAATCCTTTTCCACGATATGGAGTATCATAACATGTTTATACACTCTTGAGAGACGCACTACTTTACCCACAAACATTTTTATCCTTGTTGCATGGCTAGGAGTATATCCCTATTCACAATTCCATATGGCCCAGTATAAAAAGTATCCAATCACGAGCCTCTCCATGACCCTGCTGTCCACCCTTTGTAACGGATTTCGGTCACAAGACCTACACCCAATTACTATCCCTTCTAATATACTTAGTCGATATCCTAGGACATGGAATAGGGACGTCACGGGCTCCCACCCATTGCTATTCTCTACAAGGAACAACTAACCAACTAAACATACGATGAAAAACGAAAGGAAGAAGGTCTAGCTGACTTGCCCATCCCATTTCAGGATTTGTGGTTATCACGGTTTATACAATGCTTTAAATCACTAACCAGATCTCAATAGGTAGCAAGGGGGAGAAGTAAAGCCATAAAGCGAAAAATAGGTAGCAAGGAGTAGAATGCTCGCCTAGAAACCATTGCCAAAGATACACCGAAGAACTTGTCAAATCTCTTCCACATCTCATCATCCTATCCGGAAAGAAGCAAAGCACTAAAAGAAACGATTGATGCAATAATTCTAACTAATGCGAACGGACCTACATGATTATCATATGATGCGTGACATGGTAAGTTAATGATGCAAACCATGTTAAGAAGATGCCATTTTTGTAGGGATTCGTAGCATGGAAAACAAAAAATTTCTATCGCATACAAACAAACAAGCCAAGATCTATCTACTAGATTGTAGCAACGAGTCGATGAAATAACTTACCCTCGAAGATTCCAAAGCGTTTAACGAGAGCGGATTCTCGTGGGTGATGTAGTCGTACTCTTCCCGATCTCAAGATCGTAGACGATCCTTCCATTGCGTTCGGCTGACTCCCTTGATCGTCACACGTTCGGTACTCGACGAAGACCTTCCTCTCCCTTGTTCCAGCAGCGGAGGTTGTAGCACTCTCGCCATGATTGACTGTGGCGTGGCAGGAAGTAGAGGGAGATCTCCTGAGGCCTTAAGCCGAGTATGGTGGAGTATGAGAGAGCTCCTCGGCGATCTAGGGTTTAGACACACCAAGGAGGGGATGCTAGAGTCGGCGGCTAGGGTTCCGGGGACTCCCAAGTCGGCGGCTAGGGCAAAACCCTAAGGGGGCGGCGGCGGCTATGGTGGGCTGCAGCTTCTAGGGTTTGAGGTGAGGGACTTGTGTGCTCTAGGAGGGAGCCCCGCCTCCTTATATAGGTGGAGGGCGGCCAAGGGAGGAGGAGTCCCTCCCCAACTCGGCTTGGGTGGTGCGGCAGGAGGAGGACTCCTCCCAACTCAGTTTCACCTCCTCCTCTTTTCCACTTTCCAAATTTAGCCGTTTGACTTTTCAATTTAGCTATTTGACTTTTCAAACTAGGATTCGATTAATCCTTTATTTGGAACAGCGATGACACTTAGTACATGATGCAATCATACCAACTTTGATACAACACATTCATGTACCCTTCCTCTCGAGTGCGGACATTCGGAACCTTCTAGAACATTCGATGAAAACAGGAATCATTCTCCAACTCAAAGCAGGACTTTCCTTATATGAATCTTATTCTCCGGACCATTCCGGATCACCTCGTGATATCCCGGATCCCATCCGAGACTCCGAACAACATTCGGTCTCTTTCTCATCATACCATAACTACTCAAACAACGTCGAATCCTTAAGTGTGTCTCCCTACGGTTCGTGAATTATGCGAACATGATCGAGACACTTCTCCGAACAATAACCAATAGAGGAATCTGGAAATTCATATGGCTCTACATATTTCTCGATTACTGCGATCGAATGAACCACTTACATACGATACCAATTTCCCTTTGTCTCACGATAGTTTACTTATCCGAGGTTATGATCGTCGGTATCTCTGCATACCTAGTTCAACATCGTTACCGATAAGTACTCTTTTCTCGTTCCCGTGATATGTGATCCCTTGTGAACCAGTCACATGCTTGCAAGCTAATTGGATGACATTCCACCGAGAGGGCCCAAAGTATATCTACCCGTCATATGGATGGACAAATCCCACTCTTGATCCATGTGTCTCAACCAATACTTTCCGAACACTCAATGCCACCTTTATAGCCACCCAGTTACGGTGTGGTGTTTGATGTCATCAAAACATCCATCCGGTAAAGGTGATATGCATGATCTCATGGTCGAAGGAATTATGTTACTATGTATCAGAAAGCATATAGCAATTGAACTATTAAAATGACTTAATCTTTATGCTACGCTTATCTATAGGAGTATGTCCACCATATCATTCTCCTAACGATATGATCTTGTTGTTGATAACATCTCAATGTTCATGATAGGGAAACCACAATCATTTATCAACCAACAAGCTAGTAATGTATAGAGGCTATACTAGGGACTTAAAATTAAGTTTACAAATCACACAAGTATCAATGTTTCCTTGTTAATACTATTATAGCATGAATGTAAACATTTATCATAAACACAAAGATATAATAATAACTACATTTATTATTGCCTCTAGGTCATATCTCCAACAATTTTTATAGTACATTGATGATGCAACATTAGTGAGGCATTATTAACAATAAATTATTATTTCTCAATTTTATTCATCATGTTTTCCTTGCATAAACAGTTCTGATTTTACAAGTTATCCATGATGCATGATGCAATTGCAAGTATGGAATATACAGTTGGAAAGGGCTCGCGGTGATCTATTTAGACATATTATTTATCAAATTCCGACGTACAAAATTAAAGTTATAAATTTATTAAGAAAAGTCCATTTAATAGCATTAAAACAATTTCGCAATTTTAATTTTCCAGAAATTGCATTTTTATGATCTCAAAACATATATCATTTGTAATATTTGGAATTATTAATTATAATATGCCATTTAATAATTATGAAAGCATTTATTAATATAGGAAAAACATTTATTATTTTACAATATTTGACAAAATAAACCAAGGACAGATTCATGTTTAGAATTCAAAAAGAAACACTCTCCATGTTTTAAGTTTTTCAAAATTTGGCTCGGAACATGCTCAAAATCTTGGTCAAAGATGTAGCAAAGTTTGTCTTCCAGTTTGAATTTAAATTTTAAACTTTCTGAACTTTTCGCACTGGGCCTTACTAACCACACTCGCTGACGAGTGGGGTTCGTGGCCATTTTGTTTTTTTTGCAGGGAGGGGTTCGCGGTTCTAGCTGGGTCACTGACGAGGCGGTGGCGTGTGGTAGAACAGGTGGCTACGCTGGGACTGCAGGTTGAGAGGGGGAAACAACCAGGGTTCAAATGAATATGCCTACGAATCGGTGAAAAATTTGGATATTCCGCAAAAACTAAAGTTGTATAACTCCTCAAGATATATAACTTTTATCAAGGGATATTCTTCACACGAGGAATTGTTGCGCCGTAAATAAGCCGAGAAGAGGCCGGGATCAGTCTAGAACGTGACAGTTTCCAGAAACGCGGATTTTGATCAATCTTCGCAGGAAGCTATCTTCACGCTCCGACCTCCAAATTAGGATCTGTTTAATCTACTAGAAATCTGGAGGGTAGTTATAGATGTTTTGTGTTTGGAGTTTTGTCAACGAAAGCCTGAAACCGCCGGGGAAAATTATAGAAGTAGAGGGCCTGGGAGTATCTCGGGCTGCTGTCGACTTCGTCAGGGAACGCCTCGAGGTTCAACGGTATTCGCCGGAAGTTTTCGGCCAGCTCAGGTCGCGGCTTTGGTCGTAATCAGATGCAAACGGAAGTGAGGACATCAGGGAGCGTTTCTGGTCCAGGCGGCATCACCAGAGGTGGACTAGGCTCGCCGGAAAACGAGCGAAGGCAGGGGCTGAAATTGCGCGGGCTGCTGCTATCTGTGGCAAGAGCGAGCGCGAGGCGGCGGCGACTGCAGCGAGCGGCGCGAGTGCGGTTGGTGAGGCAGGAAAAGAGTCACGAGGGAAACTTGTTAGAGCATGTCTAACCGTATAATTTCGGCGTATAATTTCGGCGGGATAGGGGGTGAGCACAGTTTAGGCCGTCTAGCAGGCCCCGTATTCGGGCCGGCCCGTATCGGCGGAATACGGGGCCCGTCAAAACCCCACCGCCGCCCCTTACAAATATATGGCGTAGGTGCGAGTGGGGGTCGAACCCCTCACTCGCAACCCTAGCTCCGCCGTACGTCGCCGCCTCCCCGCACACGCTCGGGCGAGAAATTCCATGTCGCACGCCACAGCATTAGCACCGCCGCTCGCCATGTCCGCACGCCGCAGCAGTACCGCGTCGCCCGCCTCCAGATCGAAGCGCTCGCCGCCGAGCACGCTCGAGGCGTGGCGGCGCGCCATCGCAGTCGCCGCCGGGAGTCGGTGTGCGGCGTGCAGGTACGCCGACGCCCTCTACGTGTCGTCGAAGCTCCACGAGTTCGCGGCGGGCGGGCGCTACTACAAGGCCGATCCGCCGCTCAAGCCGATGAGCGGCGTCGACTTCGACAAATGGGGCGTGGATTGGGGGCAGCACCGCTGGGCGAATGGGGCATGGGAGGCGAGCACCAGCGGCGAAGGAGCGCCGCGAGCCGGCGAGGAGGAAGAGGAGGCAGAGGGGGGGGAGACCCCCTCTTCTTGCGGGCGATGGCCGCATCCCTGAAGGATGAAGCCGACAAGGAGAGGGCGGAGGCAAACGAGAAGGCGCAGGCCATCGCCGCCGTGAAGGAGATGGAGGCGCGGGAGGCGGAGGAGAATGCGACAGTTGTCATCCCCGACGACTAGATCGCTTCATAGAAGTCGCGATCCATTAGGATCGCGCAATTTTGTAAAAATACGTATGTATGATCTACCTATGAACTGATGAACTATCGAAGAAATTTCCCGGGTTTGCAATTTTCAAATATACGGGGTAAAATACGAGGTCTGCTAGACGAAATGGTTCTTGCGTGAACATTTTATTGATACAGGACCCTCTACTTGCGTTTTACGGGGCAGAAAAATAGAGGGCCTGTTAGACATGCTCTTACGGACATAGGGAAGATCACCAGTGTGGGTGTAGGCGGAGAGGGTTGGGACGGAGGCGATCAGCTGCGAGGCATGCGGACACATGACTCTTTTCATGAAAATATATTTTTTGTAGATGAAGTGTGATGTGTGTGGAAACCGAGATGGTCCTTGAGGTGAGAAGGACAGCACAAAGAACTCATTCTACATTCAATTTCGCTCTAACTTTAAAAACACCTACTAGTAAGTACTTTTTTTGGTTATTTCGCAAAAAAATGTACTCCCTCCGTCTCATAATAGATGTCTTAGGTTTTTTAAATTTTAGATGAATCTATATACTAAATAGTGTCTAGATTTATCCAAATTTTGACAAACTTGAGACATCTATTTTGGGATGAAAGGAGTACTATTTTTTGGTTGTTTCTGGAACAAACCGGTAGAATGAAGAAGTTTAACTCTGCTATCTATTCTTTTTCATCTTACCTATTCTTTTTCACATAGAACGTGTCATGTTTCGCAAGGAAGAAGTTTAACTTTGCTACAGATAATAATCGTGGACACAAAAGGAAGAGAACTGTATGTCTTCCTGTTGGAAAAGAAACAACACAAGACACACATACATGGCGGTGGAGGAGTTCCTACTTGACTACAACATGCAGCGAGGTGACAGAATTAAGCTAGACATGAAAAACAAGCCTCCATATCTTTTCATGTATCCAATGGACAAGTATGGCCAAGACAAGGAAAGGGTGCTTAGGTACATTTTCCAACTTTTTCTTTCTTTCTCTTTTACTCTACAGTTTTTTTTTATTTTTGTAGTTCAACTTCAGTTTTGATACACTATTAACTTCAGTTTGAAAACACATAGAAGATTTTGTGTTCAAGGATACAGCTAGAGCAGTTGTGTATTCAAAAAATTTCAAACCAACAACTTCTAAGGTTGCAAGGATGAACGTTGCTGCAGCGAATCATGGTTTAGGTCTTGGCGCTGTTTTTGTTGACACTATAACTAAGTCGGACATAGCTCAAAACATGATGGTCATTAAATTCCTGAACAAGTTTTCCATCTTGGTTTAACAAATTTTAAATCTATTTTTCATTATTACTGCTAACTACATTGTCTTATTTTTTGTAGCACAAATAGGCCCACCCAAACAAGGAAAAGCCCAATAAACAGAAGCTGAAGCCCAAGACGACACAAATCAACAATACAAGACAAAAGAAACGCCTGACAAAACAAATCCAGAATCTACAGGAGAATCAGGCCAAATCAGCAGTGCTGACGATCGACACTCAACTAAGAATTAAGTTAATTCTCAGTTGACTGAGCGTTAGAGACCTCTTAATTTAAAGCCATACGGCTAACCCCTTGCATTAAAAAAGTACATGCATACCTGCGACTAGTCGATGATAGTGCCCCAGCCATGACTCGTTCCGCGTGACTAATCTTCTAGCAAAAAAATTTAATCAATACCACTACTAGTCAGTCCGTGGGATCTAACACACATCTTGCTGGATGTTATATATATATAGAGCATAACAAGTTGAAGCAGCCGTGTACTACCCACCACGAACTATACATATACAGTACACAAGAAGATGAGCACGGCCATTGTATCGCTCGTCCTTGCCGTCCTTGTGTTGCCGCCGTTGGCAACAGCTGCCGCGGTGACCACAAGTAGTAGTAGAAGAAACTGCTCCGACACTTGCAGTTATAGTCAGATACCTTATCCGTTTGGACTAGGTCCTTCGTGCTCTTTGCCTGGTTTCAGTCTCACTTGTCCCGATGATCTCCGGCTGGGCAACTTAACCGTGATGTTAAGTATGTCCACCGCATCCGGCCACTCCCTGCGCCTGATGAACAGTTTGTCATACTCCGTGAACATGATTCCTGGCGTCCTCGACTACTCCGTCTACTGGGAAGCTCCAGGCAGGCCCTTTGCCATATCTGGCTCCTCAAACATGTCCTTGTTCGTTGTTGGCTGCGGGGTCAATGCCTCGCTCTTCGTTGGCGACTCGGCCGCCATTGAGGTCGGGAAGTGCTCCATCGTATGTGCAGAAGCTCAAATTATGGAGAAGCTACCTGTGGGGAAGTGCGATGGCATCGGGTGCTGTTTCATTGACATACGGGTGAACCTAAGAGCCTTCACCATCAAGATCTCGCGCACCACCGATTCTGCTGCACGCTCCGACAAGGTGCAGGCTTACATCAGCGGCAATAAGAACCAAACATTCATGCCCATTGACGCCCTAAGATCTCTGTTACCACTGCAACTCGAGCTCTACCAAGTACTGGAATGGGCTATCCCCTACCAGCCTACCTGTATGCGCGCCATGGAGGACATGGACAGCTATGCATGCGTTGCTAATCGCAGCAACTGTCAGGACTCGCACATCGGTGGATACTTTTGCTATTGCCTGTTGGGCGATGGCAACCCCTACATCGACGGCGCGGCTGCCCGGAATATCCACCACCACCGCAACCTCTGCCGCCTCCCCCTCCGGCAGGTCAGCTCTACATTAAACTATCTAGCTGTGGGTTCGGTTGGATTTACCTGTGGATCTTGTTTTCAGCGATGTGGTTAGGGTTAACTCTAATTCAGCTACAAAATTCAAAAAATAAGTTATTGCGAGGAAGGTAATTGTTTAATTGGAAATCGTTCTTCCAACATATAAGAGCATCTCCACTCGCCTACCCATGACGCCGATCCGGACGCCGAATTTAGGTTCGGATGCGAAAATTGGCCCAGTCGTGTACCCAGGAACCTGTTTCCGTCCGGATTTGGGCGAATATTGGTCCGGGCTTTCAGGCCGAACCCAGGTTCCGGGTACGCCCTGAGAATGCCGGACGAACCGAACTCGGCGGAAAAAAAAGCGACACATGGATCCGCCGAGTCAGCGACGGAAGCCGAGTCATCATCATCCTCGGAACCACGCGGCGACCGCCAGACAACAACTGCCCGTCGCTTCGGCCACGCGTTGCCGAATTTCCGCGCCACCGCCGCCTCGGCTCCCGCGACGGACCGGCGGGCACTAACTTCCTGCCGTTTCCCCTTTTCCCGCCCTCGTCGCTACACCCCTCCCGCCCTCGCTGCCCCTCTCGGCCTATAAAATCCGTACCCCTCGTCGGAGTCCCTCACACTCTCTCACAGCTCCCTAGCCCGCCAGCCCAAAACTTCGGTGAACACACAACTCTCCCCTCCCCACTTAGCCATGGACGAGCGCTTTCCCGGCGATGGTGCGGCGGCGAACGGCTTCGGCCAGCGCACTCTCTAGGCTTGGGAGGCGCGCATGCTCTGTGAAGCCGGCTACATGGCGCCGCCGGACACGCGGAATCCTCCGGGGTGGAAGCTTAGCGCCGGCGGCATCCCTATCCCGCCGAGGCCGACGCCGGAGGAACTGCCGTTCGAGATCCAGGAGTTCATCGCGGGCATGGATGATCCCTCCGCCGCCGAGAGCCCCGACAACCTCCTCTACTAGGAGACGTTCTTCCCCGAACGCCGTGCCCAGGAGCTCGCTCGCCACGAGGGACAGCCGAACGAGTCGCCACCGAAGCGCAACAACGCGGCCGGTCGCCGGCGTTTTTGGAGTGCGCCAGGCCGGACGCTCAAGGCGGTGCTGGAGCACATCAACGCCGGGAACACGCCGCGTCTCGGCTTCCCGCGCACACCCACGCCGGCGTCCAGGTCGGGGCAGCGTCCTCCGGCGAACTAGATACCGAGGAGGATGGCCAGCCTGAGCTCCTCCTCCTCCGCCTCGTCCTCCCACTCATTGGGATCCACCCCGCTATGTACGCCGACGGGTTCTTCGTCGGCGCTGCGTCCAGTCAAGCGCGAGGCGGTCTCACCTGTACGCTCGCCCCGTGGACACGCTCGCGCGGCATCATCATCGGTGAGCCACGTGTGTCGGCGTTGTCGGCTCCAACTGGCTGCCTTTGCCTTCGTCGCCTGAAGCCTGAGCCGGCTGAAGGCTCGGCACCACCCGAGGATAGCGTTGGAGCAGTCGCTCGGCGACTCGGCGCCGCAGCCGCCATTGGTGGAGCCGTCCCCATCGGGCATCCTGGAATGGTCCAGGATGGACTGGGAGAAGACGGAGCGGCAGCGCGTCCACCGCCTGCAGCAGCAGGCCGAGGAGCAGGCGGCCTGGAGGCAGGCATTGTCCGGGCGCGTGCTCGCCTACCAGGGCGCCCCGCTCTTCGTCCTCGACGACGACGAGAAGGACGACCCTTCTTACCAGCCGTGGAGGTGCGGCGACCCAGTCCACGGGAGCTCCCGCCCGCCCCAGTCGCCGAGCGACGACGACGACGATGGCGGCGAGGATGATGGCATGGCCGATCCCGGCTACACGGCGTTCTACAACAACTTCGACATGTAGAACGCCGACGGCGTCGGCGAAGGCCACGGCGGCGGCGTTTTTAAATATTTTTTTAGTTTATTATCTACTATTTTAGTTTAAATTCGATGTAATCCGCCTATATTCACTCATCTTTAATGAAGTACGCCTGAATTTGCCAAACTCGGCTGAAATTTAGCCAAACGCGGGAGCTCGGCCTCGGAACCCGAGTGGGAAACTCGACGTTCCCAGGCCAAAATCAAGTTCCGTCCGGCTAAAATTTGGTCCGCATTTCGGCCTGGGTTCGCCCAACGAGTGGAGATGCTCTAAGGGCATACATAATGCAGCCTTCTCTTAGGTTACCGTGTTGGATTTTTACTTAGTTAAAGGCGAGAGTAATAATAAAGAGAATGCTGTCTTATCTTAATTAAGCGATAATTTCTTAGAAATAAGAGAAGGATGCTTTCTCCATTATACCATACATCTTCCCTTAGCAAATTATTTTTTACTAAACAAAGCTAATTCTTGTTCATTGTTAAAAGATGACAACAAGAGATAATATATTGTACAATTTATATATATTGTCTTCTCTCGATGAAATAGACGGCTAAGAGTGCCTTCTCTACCATTGTACATGCCCTAAGATGAAATTATAGATTGTGTTATTAGGCTACCCATAATGAGAGTATCGTAGCTAATATCATGTATGCCATGTTGATAAAAATATGATGTGACACAATATATAATGAAGAAAAATATGGCTAGAGTATCATATATAATACCGTATCATGCCACGTAAAACTAAAAATCCTAATGGCAAGTAAATCGTGTATACAAATACATTGAGATTCTATAAATCAATAAATATGCTACTACTATGATACAAACACATGATACAATCCACTATAGAGATAGTATCTTATAATAATATCATATGCATGATACTCCTCAATATGGTTAGCCTTATGATATCGTTTCCTTTAAAAAAGAAAGGCAAAAGACTTCATTTACATTGATTAAGAAGATACTTTACCCAATTAATTATCATAAAACCAGCCTCAACTGGAGATACCATTTCCTGACATACACAAGTTTGATTAGGTTATATTATGGAAAGATCCAAAACTGGAGTATCTTTTTTTCCTTTATATTATGAAAAGTTCGAATCGGGCCGAATCAAGGGTGCTGACGTTAGAGACCCCCTTAATTTAAAGCCAGACGGCTAACCCCTTGCATTAAAAAAATACATACATGCGACTAGTCGACATGGTGCCCCTTCTTGCTCAGCCTGACTCCATTTACATTGATTAAGAAGATACTTTACCCGATTAATTATGAGAAAACCAGCCTCAACTGGAGATATCATTTCCTGACATACACAAGTTTGATTAGGTTATATTATGGAAAGATCCAAAACTGGAGTCTCTTTTTTTTCCTTTATATACTCTCGAAATAGATGACGATATCAGTAAATAAATACATGATACAATAAATATGCTACTACTATGATACAAACACATGATACAACCCACTATAGAGATATTATCTTATAATAATATCATATGCATGATACTAAAAAATATAATGTGACACAACAATTAATAAATAAAGAGATGGTTAGAATATCACAGATGATACCGTATCATACCACGTAAAACTAGAAATCCTAATGGCAAATAAATCATGTACACAATTTATATTCAGATTTTTCAAATCAGTAAATATGGTACTACTATGATACAAACATATGATACAATGCACTATAGAGATAGTATCTTATACTCTCTCCGACCCATATTAGCTGACATGGATTTGTCTAGATTCGGATGTATCTAGACATGTTTTATTGCTAGATACATCTCAATCTAGACAAATCCATGTCAACTAATATAGGTCAAAGGGAGTAATAATATCATATGCATGATACTCCTTACTACGGTTAGCCTTATGCTATCGTTTCCTTTAAGAAAAAGAAAGTCAAAAGACTCCATTTACATTGATTAAGAAGATACTTTACCCGATTAATTATCAGAAAACCAGTCTCAACCGGAGATATATATCATTTCTTGGCATACACAAGTTTGATTAGGTTATATTATGGAAAGATACTAGAGTCTCTTTTTTTCCTTTATATACTCTTAAAATAGGTTTGTGCCCTTTATAATTAAAGCCAAACGGTCGAGCCGATAAAAAGGTGGCTAAATCGAGACAAACTGACAAGGGATCCTCTTACAAAGTAAATCAAAGATAAGAAAACAAGAAACAGGGAGAACAGAACCTGCCACCACCGAGTTACCGACCGAAACTCCATGACGACAACCTCAAGAGGGTAATGGTGTAGCATGTTGCCGACGATCAAGGGTTTTCAACTACAGTCATAACGCGTGAAGGTACCCACAACATCGTTCCCAAGAGGGTTACGATACTGGCAGGCATCACCGCCATTGACATCAAAGCATTGAGCTCTCGGTTCTGAAAAATCTTCGCATCACACCTGGTATGTTGGACCGCCCATTTCTCCCGAGCCAGGCCTCTAGAATGTGACCTGCTGGGAGCTTGTTTTGCTGAAACGCTGCCACCATCAGGATCCCCCACCGCTCGCTTCTCGTCATCCATGACCGTAGAGACGCCACGTAGTCCATCTTCCAGTGCTGCCGCTCTGACGTCCACAAACTCAAGCCCAGGGAGATGGTGCAACGACAACGGACCGTGTGTGGCCAACATATCCCATGAGGTATGTCGACGGCAGATTGAAGCCCGCGTGAGCAACAACCGTAGCCAATAGAATAAGATCAGTCATCCTTGGCACCGCCAAAGGAAAACATAGACCGGTCTATCATGAAAAGAGAAAACATAGAAGTCAAACTATCATACGTAACATTTCTGTAGTAGGTATCCCTTTTTTGAAAGGTCGGCGGGAGCTCTGCACATTCTTTAGATGGAGGAGAAAAAGTCACACGTTACAGGTTACACCCAAAGAAAAAAAACAAAAAACAAAAACTTAGCCTAGGTCATCATTTACAACCCTGATGAAGAAGGTCGTCGATGCACACATCCTTCACCAACACAAGGACCCGGCCAACCAGCGGATTATTTGGCCTAAAAAACACGCTGGCTTCTTTGTTTCCATAGATTCCAGACTGCATACCGCAGCGATACCATCGATCCGAACCCTGGACTGACTCGGCTGGGTCTTCCTGAGCTGATGACGCCGGTAAAGGAGGGGATAATTGACTTTTTTTAGTAACGAAAATTACACAGTCTATTAATAATCATCAACGTTAGTATAAAAAGAAATAAAAATAATATAAATTATAAATAGGTCCATTGATCATCTAGCGAAGACTACAAACAGTAGCACGAGCCAAAAGCTCAGAAGAACATGAGCCCAAGGTAGAGATCAACAATACATAAAATCATTACTTGTACAAAGATGAAAAAGACCAGCATAAACCCCTTTTATACATCTCAAAGTCCTAATTTTAGTTTGTGAAAATCAGCCAAAACACATTTAAATGGGAAAGGTAGCTACAAAGATAATGTGTTATATCTGGTATTTGAACATCCAATGCATAAAACTTTGTGTGAAAATAGGGGTGGTTCCATTTTGCAATGGTGACATTTGCACCTTATTTTTGGTATGCACTTCTAAAAAAACACTTTTCACTCTTTTTTGCACTAATAAAATGGTAAATTATTTTTATTAAAATTTTGAAAATCTATTTTGCAATATTGTTTTCCATGAAAAGATGTACATCCATACCTAATCTGGACATATTATCATGAAGTATGCAAAAGTTGTTTCAATTAACAATCACTTGCATGGAAAGCCAATTTAGCTCATACATGATAGTGTTATTTGTGATTTTTTTTTGAAATTACCATATTGCAAGTGTGGTAAGTTTTACTAGAAACAAGTTGGCATAGAAGGACTCCATGCGCAAGATTTCCATTCTTTGAATTTTATTTTCTACAATTCAAATTTGGGTCAACTTTGTCAACACGACCATTCTTATAGAGAGGCAGATATTTTGAAGTTTTATCATGCATATTACATAGCATCAAATCAGGGTATATTGATGTATTTTCATTCAAATTCCAGTACTAATATTCACTATACCTACAGTTTAAATTTGATTGAAGTCGTTTGAAAAATAAATCCAAATATCGCAACACTTCGAGAAAATTTGTCATTTCTCGGAATTGCCATTAATAAATGTCTATATTGTGTGAAAATTGCAATAGTAGCATATTGCACCTTATTTTTGGTAGGTGCTTGATAACCCCTAAGTGTAAGGGATAGTTGTATCACGTCTCAATGTGGAAATATAGGGTATAGAATCACATGAGTAAGAAGGTAAAGCTATTTATTCCCTCAAAATAGCCACAACTCTAGTTATATTATAAACTTAAAATTAAAGAAATGATGGAAATTGATTTGATACTTGAAAGTAAAATGCAACAAAGTAATAAATGTAAATAAACTCATGGATGACCAATCCTCTAAAATTCAAGAGAAAAAGGTGGATGTTTACTCTTATGTAGAAAGTGGACATGGGTTTTGTTAGGAATGATTCCCTAAAGGTGACACTTTCTGCCTTGTATGCACAAGTAGTCCATGTATGAACACTTTGTACTTGTCATTGATTACATGATTTAATTATGAAACTTTGTTCTTAATTTAGTCTATGCAAGTTCGTCCTTAGTTGTTTGAGGTTGTGCTCGACACATACTACTGAGATTAATGTGTAATGCAGAGGATGGCTAGGTTCCACATGTCATATGCATGCAGATGCTAGTTGGCTTACGCAAAAAAACTATGCTAGTCGAACAGACCAGAAATTTAGCCGGTGTGACCATACATTATACAATATGGCAATGAACTCCCTAGACCTGAGGTGATTTTACGATTTGGGTTATGGACTAGCCGTCTTTGGGGCCGCCAAACGAGGTCCATAACTAGTAGATATAAAGGCTCCTGGGCCGACTAAGAAGTAAGTTGCGCGACATGGATCTACCAAGACAGGATTACCCTCCACCGCAAAGATATATTCTCTGGGCCCTCTCGTGTGGTATGGTTTGAAAGCATGATCATATGCTACTCGGTTAATTGTAGATAGTCCAACATTATCCATAAGGAATCACTTATCATGGATATGAGAAAACATAGTTACTTCGACACTGGGACGGCCTTAAGTCCATGCACCTTACCACCGATATCGCGGGGCAATGGGAATTGGACAGGCCATCACATTGACGCCACTCATGGGTATCTGGGATCCAACATGTTTTGATAGACGCCACTACCATCACATTAGCTCTAAGCGTAACTCAATGGTTCAGGTTTACCTTGAGCCTGCAGGGTTACACACTTAAGAGAGTGGATCTAAGCAGATAATGATCCGACCAACATGATCCGACTAAGTGGATACTTAACCAGATAGGGGCACATGTTAATGGGTTCAACACACTTTGACTAGGGTTAGGGTTGTGGACTTAGGGACACAAGGTGTTGTTGTCACCTCACCTACTACTCTATATATTGGGGGATGGACTAGCGGCAGATGGTATCAGAACACTTGTCTGTAGCTACCTCCTTTGTCCTGAGGGTGGAAGAACCGAGGAAAGCACCTAACCGCCACTGCTTCCACCTTGTATTGTGCGAGCCAGCTGAGGTATCACACTTGGGTTCTCAGGCGACACTACGTGATACCTTTGATCCAGATTATGGATGTAGTATAGCTTGTTTTTCCTAGAAGACCTAGGTTCAAATCCTTGGGAAGAATTCACTCTTGGTTATGAGTCATATGCTTGACTCATTGACCTCTTTTACTTGAGAAAGTTTCCATCTCGTATTTTTCCTTAATTTGCTAGATTCATCCTTAATGTGTCCATTTTTGCAATGAAATAAATGATCAAGAGAATTTTCACATCTATGCAATAATTAGTGATTAGTGGTAGGTCTAGAGGGATAACATCATCAAATTCATTAGTAATATCCCGTTAAACGAGAATAAAAATGAGTGTATTTTGCACTCATAACTATGATGCTAGTGCTAGACATGAGACACAATACAAGGACAACACTGCCCCGATATGCACTTGCACAAGCTTTTGCATCTACGCGTCCAGGGGTAAGGATCATAGCCTTCTCCTTTAGCTGAATCTTGGTGGTGCCTCTCTAGAGTTGCAGGAAAAAAAATTATTCCTTGTTCTTGCACCGATCATGGCCTAACAAGTTCATGGGTTCACTTGATATCTCTCTCCAACAATGGTCGCATAGTTATGAGAAATTAATCATACACAAGTGTTATGCAAAACATTCACATGGGCAACATGTTATAAGATCAAAACATACCTACTATCCTAATTTTGTATTGCTAATACTTCCCAAGGAAGTGGATCCCGTAAGCTTAGATTTAAGTAATTAAACATAGTATTATATTAAGTTTCATGCCATGAGATTGAGAACTACAATACCTTTAAACATGCACCTCGTGTTACTAGGTGACGAGTAATTCGTTCTCTTCTTATCTCTAGACTACGTCTTCCAACGATGTGTTTACTATTATCTCATTAACGAATAACACTGATGTTTGACTATATCTAACACACACCATACTATTCTATAGTCTACTTCAAGAATTAAACACAAAATAATTACATAGAAGCACACTTATATCATCTAGATAGCATAATTGCATGTGTGGTGTGTGTCCCACACTCTCTCTTTATCTACCTACACTTGGTGTTGTTACACAGCTCATGACATTGGTAAACAAGGCATTAAGAATAATGAACTTGATGATGAAAAGATCTAACTATCGCATGAGATATTAACATAAATGTTTCTTATTTTGGAGGAGTCATAAATAGGTGAAGCGTACACATGCAATTACATCCCTAGTGATTGATCCCTAAGCCACTTTCGTGCACAAGCAAGGGATGAATTAATACTAACTTCCAACCACTGCATAAATCTTCAAGGTCCCCTTATTTCTCCTACAATATGCATCCAAAGAATTTGGTCCTTGTTTCCGTCAATTCAGACAAACCTGCATCTACTTCAACAAGGTATAGCACAATCCAATCACATATGCAAATAGTCCGAAGTATAACATCCATATATAAGTATCTCAACATAACAACAAATTCATCATCTCATAACAAAGATCCACCATGGGAGTTACATCAATAGCACAGTAATCATGCAGGACAGATCATACAGACTAGAACAAATAATAATGCATGGATAGTTTGGATCAAGTTACTACCACAAACCCATATCTATGTGGTGTACTACACCTCTTCATGGTGGATATAATCAAGGAGGCCATGATGATGGAGGAAAGGCGGCCAGAGGCAATTTTGGCTGCGGATCCCCCTCTAATTCTCTTAGGAGACGAACTACAATCTAATTGTTTCTGTATATCTCCACTATGTCATCGCTCATCGCAAAATACAATAGCCAAAGTTTTATTTAGATATATTATTTTAGGTCAAAATCATTCCGATAGCACGAAAAAACAAGGCAATCGGACACCCGGGGTTCCGGGACCACCTCATGGCATGACCATAGGGGATCTGCGCCATGGGCTCTCCTAGCCGACCTGTTGGGCTCCTAATTCTCTACTTATCTTGTTGGATTCATGTCAAAATTCTAACATGCTCTTTGGCTTTGCGTTTTTGGAGTTCCGAAGCTTCCTTAAAGGTGAGAACACTAACATGAGGTTTTCCTGCCATCGAGAGTTAAATAACAAAATAATAAGATTTTGTAAAAGAACCCGTAAATCATTAAAAATGGCGGTAAAAATTACTAATGTGATACACACATGATGTATTATAATACAATAAACTACAAAATTCATGGATTCAGTTCCAATGTATTAGTGCTTCAAAAAGTAGTGGCACTACAAAGCAGCAGAAGAGGATCTTATAGGTGGAGGCGCATGCGCTGAGCGAATTCTTGCTTTCTTGTTCCTCCTCTGAGATGAGGAATGAGATCATGTGTGAGGGTGGATGCAACTTAGGGTCTCAACCTACAATTATGGTCATGGTCAAGGTAGTTGGGCGCCTAGGCGAGCATAGCCTATGTTAGGGCCCACTTCTATATCAAGGGATGTGCATATCTGGTACTTCTTGGCACATTTCATAAAACTGAATCGTATATTTTCTTTGTACAATCTAGACTCACATAATGTGCAACTGGAAAGTACAAATAACCTAAGTAATAGAGACATGATTTTACCATGTGAATGTAGATTGTACAATGAAAATATATGAAAGCATATTGTCTATTGTCAACTTCTACTATATGTGAAAGCATGGCACACCATAGAAGAAAATATATAGTATGTTAGAAAATCCTAAAACACAAAAAATTCCACCATCGAATAGTTTTTTTTTGCGCGTAACCATCAAATAGTTGAACCCACATTATTGCATAGTGTTAAGTGCTTAGATTTAAACAAAATTAATATACATGGGAAGTTCACCGATCCTTAACGTTGATGACTATTATACCCAATAATTACACTATTTTTCTAATGTTTTATGTGATATATTATCAACTGATATCTGTTGCTTATTTGCAAAAACTTGTGGCATGATCTCTCCGGCATCAACAGTGCTAGTATACGATTCCATCCAGCCGAGAATGGATTGTCCTACATCATGCGGGAACGTAAGCGTCCCGTTCCCCTTCGGAACAGAGATTGGCTGCTTTGCAAAACTCCCTCTCTACCTCGCATGTATCCCACAGCCAACGTCCGTTCTTTCGGTCCTTGAATGGACCGACCAAACAATCGTCACAGACATATCTATCGACGACGGTATCTTGCACGTTCGTGAGGTTGACGATTATTTCATTCCTGGTTCGGCCTCGGATTCCACCCTCTACGCCTTATCCGGAAAATTGGGTGTGGTGAAGTGGGCCATCGATAATGTGACATGCGAGCATGTGAAGCTAAACAAGAGCGATTACAGATGTTTCAGATCCTACAGCGACTGTCTTGATGTCACCGATGATGCAACACTCAAACATCTAGGTTACCGGTGCAAGTGCTCTTCTGGTTTTGAAGGAAATCCTTACATTAAAGATGGATGCACAGGTATATCTTATCTCTCATAATATTCCCGAGTTTTGATAATATACTAGTAATAATAATATGCTAAACTATGATGCTCGGCATTACCAAAATTCTGAACTTGTGAAACTACACTAGTTAATTAGGATTTAATAAGACCCTAAAAGCTGGTCAGGCGCCGGAGTTTTGTATGTATCACCACTGATGTTGTTGTGCGGATTACAGATACCAACGAGTGCCTCCAGCCAGATAAATTCATCTGCAATGGTATTTGCCACAATAAGTTCGGGAGCTATACATGCTTCAGTACTGTGATATTGGGTAAGCGATCTATACCACTTGTGTTCCCATCGATATTATGATCAATTAATGCCTAGTTCAAATGAAGAAATGTTCGTCTGCTGCTTCCACTCCTCAGAGGACGATAAACTAGACTTAAAATGTCAATAAATGCAGGTGTCATCATTGGACTAAGCAGTGGTGGAGGCATTTTGTTTCTTGCTGCGATCGTTGCTATTATTAGCAGGAGATGGAATAGAGTCATCGAGAAGCGGCTTAGAAAAAAGTATTTCCGGAAGAACAAAGGCATGCTGCTAGAACAACTGCTATCTTCCGACAGAATTACCAGCGAAGGCACAAAGGTATTCTCCCTGGAGGAGCTGCAAAAGGCAACCAACAATTTCGATCAGTCCCGTGTGATCGGACGCGGTGGTCATGGCACCGTCTACAAGGGCATCCTGACCGACCAGCGCGTGGTGGCGATCAAGAAATCGACGGTCGTCGCGGTGATCGGCGAGATCGACCAGTTCATCAACGAGGTGTCCATCCTGTCGCAGATCAACCACCGGAACGTGGTGAAGCTGCACGGATGCTGCCTGGAAACCGAGGTCCCTCTGCTCGTCTACGAGTTCGTCTCCAACGGCACCCTCTACGACCTCCTGCACCGCGAGCACGACGGCAGCAGCCTGCTGCTGCCGCTGTCATGGGAGGAACGCCTGAGGATCGCCACCGAGATCGCGGGCGCGCTCACGTACCTGCACTCCGCGGCTTCCGTGTCCATCCTCCACAGGGACGTCAAGTGCATGAACGTGCTCCTCAACGACAGCCACACCGCCAAGGTCTCGGATTTCGGCGCGTCGAGGCTGATCCCGATCGACCAGACGCACCTGGTCACCGCCATCCAGGGCACGTTTGGGTACCTGGATCCGGAGTACTACCACACCGGCCAGCTCAACGAGAAGAGCGATGTTTACAGTTTCGGAGTGATACTTGTTGAGCTGCTGACGAGGAGGAAACCCATCGTCCAGAACGAGCACGGCGAGAAGCAGAACCTGTCGAACTACTTCCTGTGGGCTGTGAGGGAGAGGCCCCTCGAGGAGACAGTGGACGCGGAGATCCTGGAGGAAGGAACACAGGAAGGGGTTTTGTGCATGGCAGGATTGGCGGAGGAGTGCCTCAGCCTGACCCGAGTTCAGAGGCCTACCATGAAAGCCGTGGAGATGAGGCTGCAGCTCCTCCTCACGGGGCGCCGTGTTGCTCCGAGGGCCAGGCGGGATGAAGACCCGGAAGAAGATCGGCATGCCGGCACCGTTCCGGTGGCTGGTCAGCACGGCTCACGCCAGTACAGCCAAGAGCAGGAGTTCGTGTCTTCGCTGCGTGTACCACGCTAGATCGCCGCCGTATCTAAAATTCTTTTTCCCTTTGCCTGCGATTTTTTCTTGCCTGTGCATTTCAAATTTCACCTGATGAAACATATAAAGAGTAAATTGTAATATAGACGAGTTGTTATTGTGCGAATTGTAATTAATTGACAATATGGAGGTGCTCAGGGGACCTTCAGCGCATGTAAAATGGTAGAGAACACGGTTCTTCTCTTAGCCCTTCACATATAATAATTTAGAAAAAAACAACAAAAATAAGTTGATCTGTTATTATCATCTTTAAGAATTTATGTAAATTTACTAATTATAATAAGAAAGTGTTTTGATAAGAGAAGGCACAAGATATGCTGGAGAAAAGATTCTTCTCTTATTTTTATTTAAGCAATCATTGCTTAGCTAAAAGAAAATCAACATTTTTTCTCTTAAGTCTTCTTCTATTAAATGGAAATCTGATGTGGCAACTTTATGGAAAGACTGACGTCATAATATTGTACATGCTCTCACTCCGCATTATTCTCTGACTTAAGCCTCAGATAAAGGGAACACTCTCAGCGATTTGAGGCGCGTGATGTGATCGCTTCTCTCTACTTGTTCGAGCGATCTGGGGTGTCTGCGGAGTGCGCTGCCTATTCTGAGCCTCTGGTGTGGGGGCCTGTTGCTTTTTTGGTCGGACGAGACGACCCGGTGGGTGGGCGCGTGCTGCCGCCGTGGCCTGGCTTGCGCACGCGTTGGCCGTAGGGAAGCTCGGCCGTGCGGTGCCCTGTTTTTGCCAGTGACATGTGGGCCGTGCCTTGTGGGCCACGTCTGTCAGTCTCCTGGTGACTGGGTCGAATTGTTTCTTTCTAACATTCCGTGGGAGTTATGGGGAGTATTTCTCGTGGTCTTCTCGGGCTTTGATTGGGGCGGATTTCTCTGCTTAATTTCTGCCGCGATTGGATTTCTCGGTGAGCGCTGGATTTCTTGGCGGCGGTGTGGTTCTTGGTATTGCGCTCTCTCCGTCCCGCAACGACCATCGCCGCCCTTTCTCGGATCGTCTCAGCGGCTTCGGCGACGATGGACATGACCACCATCGTCCCTCGGCGGAGGTAGCCGTCTCGGACCTAGCCTACATCTGCCCCGTTTAAGCTCTCTAGCCACGCCTCACCTCTTCTCCGCGCAGCTCAGGTGTCGGCCCCCATCGCACGTGCCCGCGACAGAGCCCTAGCCTGGCCCAACCTTGGCAGGGGTAGCAGCGAGCCAATGCCAGATGCCCTCCTCTCCATTTGATGCCCTCTCATCCACTCGAACTGGTTAGGGAAAGAGGCTCCTCAGATCCGTGCTGGAGGCTGGACCCTGCAGATTGAGTTGTGGAGATGGTGGTCCTGCCCAAGAGGAGCCAAGATGGCCAGCCACCCATGGAGAAGAAATCGCGGTAGCGGCAACAGACTGGAGCAACGGCAGGATGTGGTCCTTACACGCAAGACCACCGCACACATGCTCGCGCTCCCGCGTGCTGGTGTTCATCGGTCGGCCAAGAGGTGATGTCCTGCTCAAATATTGTTCTTATGTTTTTTTTTTCAGTATATGTGTTTGTGTTGATTGCTTAATGGAACAATTTTGGCCTGACTTCCATAAATTGCAGCCTGATCTACAGCTGCAAATCACCGCCGCTCAACTTCACATAGCACACTCATTCTGCAGGCCATCCTCGACTCTAGATCACATAGACTAACCTTCAGTTTTTTTTGGTTTGGATAGCTTGGCCAAATAAGTTGATAACTCGTGTCACAAATATAGACCTTTAATTTGTTGATCGATTGGTACAGCCTGGCTGAATAAGTTGATGACTGATGTTGGGTATTCACTATTCACTGGACATTACCAAGAAATGAACTCATGTCGCAAATAGACCTTCAATTTGTTGATTGATTGGTACAACCTGGCTTAATAAGTTGATGACTGATGTATTTTACTCACCAAGTATTACCAAGAATTAAACATTTTGGATGTGGACATATTATTCTATAGATTAAGCGTGATCACTGCGGTGCACTATGAGGGTACTTGTGGGACGTCATGTTATCTTTGTGTTTCTGCCCTGTGGGCCTATCTCGATGTTGCGATGCATGTGGACGGGCGGTTGGGTGCACGCCGGTCTCCCCACGTGTTGCCTCAGCGGTCGCCTGGGTGTGCGGTGTTTTTATTTCACTGCCTGGCGGGTGGAGCTGGCTTGGTGGCCCGTTTCTGTCAGTTACGGGTGGATCAGGTCGGTTTGTCTCTCTGCTATAGATTGTTTCGTACGGGCGGGTAGTGGTCTTCATCTTCTCCGTTTCTTTGACCAGGGACGCCGATTTGGATCTCATGTGCTGGCTCTGGGCGGTGGCGGGCTCCTCGGCAGCGTTCTGGCCCTGTTTTGCCGGCGGCTACATCTTGGGTCAACAATTTCTGCTCCGGATCCGCGGGATCGCGCGTCGGCGGGGCTGTCTTGCAGTGGTGCGTCGCGTTCCTCTTTCCGGCTGGCTGCATGGTTGCCGGCTTGGAGGTCCGTGTTGTTCGGTCTCAGTTCTCTGTGGCTATAATTCTATTCTTCTTCTAATTAAAGCCTCGATGGAGAAGCTTTAACCGATCAAATTGTGTAGGTGAGGTAGGTGAGTAGGCGGCTTCCTCTTTATTCTCCTCCGGCCATTACTTCTCTCCATGAATGCCTCCCTCCATTGTTGTCCTCACTCCATCATGTACAAGTTCAGTGGATGCGGATGACCATGGATTTCTTTCATGGACGAGGAAGCGATGAAGCACATGCGCCCGTCGTCTTAGATCATGGTCTCTAGGTCAAAGCGCTCTTCTAATGTCGTGAAGTGGACATCTGAAACCACAGTGTTTTGTTAATTTGTTGATCTTGGCCGGAAGTTCTTTCTTGATGTCAATACCGTGAGTGCCTGCCAGATCTAAGATTGCGGTGCTTCCTATGAACATTGTAAGTGTCTTTTTCTTTACCCGAGCATTTATCTCCTCATTTTTGTTGCATTCTCTATTAGTAGCCTTTCCAAAGTGGGATAAATTGCCAGCAAAAAAGACCAAAGTGGGCTAAATAGGAGGCTTCATTTCTAAAAAAACTTGAGTTGTTTTTTACATGTGAAGATGGCAACAGAGATATATGAGTATTTGCAGTCAGCTACATAATACCTAGCAGACACTAACATCTTATTAAGGTATTTACAGTTGTCAAAATATCCACTTAATCTTATTGTTGACAACCAAGCCGACGATGTCACTACCACTTGATATCTTAATTTTGGTGTTGCTGACCATGTCGTTTTCCATTTTTTATCACATATATTTTTCTATTGATTACTTGCTAAATTTATCTTAGTTTCATGTTTTCTGAATATTCTTGAATTCTTCCTTAAATTTGTGATCAGTTTTTTCATATGTTGTTGGGTCTATGAATACTCAGACTAACACATGGCTTCTGCTGAAGGTATCGATTGTGTTCAATGTAGCCAGGAATCTTGGATGTAGACATACAAAAATGGCACCTTCTCACTATTTTTAGGTGTATTTCTGAAATTCATTACGGTTATCAAGTTTTCTGCAAGCTTTGAACTAAAAAAAAGTATACAAGGTATTCAAATTATCTAGCCATTTTCCCTTTGTTGCATTTCTATCGTATTGTCTTATTGATAGTCAATTAATTTGGACTCTGAACTGTTTCTTTTTTTCAGATAAAACTACGAAAGTGGTTGCCACTTCATTCCTGTATCAATTCTATACCGGCTGGTAGTTGATCATATCTCTCCATTTTCAGACACAAAATATGTTCCTTCCCCATCCAGGGTGAAGTGCTAGGATCCACATTAGATTTCTACCAAACTACTTATTACAAAATCCATTGGTACATGTTGAGCATAATTATCTAATAGCTTAAGCGTGGTCACCAATGGCTGCGCTGAGGGCACTTGTCGTGTGCTACAACTATTTGTGGGCCTTTCCCTCTAGATATGTCCGAGTCTGCCTGTGGATCAGAGGCTTCTTTTTTTGCTATGCAGCTGGCGGTGGGATGTCTTCATGGTTTTCTCCGAGGCTTTGATTGATGATTGGTTTGGATCTCTCAAGCAGTGGTGGACGGCGTTCTTCCTGGTCACCCTGTCCTCCTCGCTACGCCCCATCGACGAAACACATAACCCACGACCCTAGATCCACACGGAGTTGTTGCGAGGGTATGGGAGACCGGCGCTGCACGAGGGTAAGAAGGAGGGCCGGTCGGAGAGCTGGGTCTCTCCTATGGCGCACCGGCCGGAGAGCTCGGCTCCTTCACTAGAGGGTCTAGGCAAGGAGGCCCTAGCTGGTGTGGCGCTGTCCCGTGGCCCTAGCCAGGGGGCGGGGAGGAAGCATCATGGTAGGATTTTTTTTGTCCTCATTTTTCCTCTTCTGTCAATGTTCGATTCGTTTTATCTGTTTGTTGCTTGCCGTAGTAAAGGCTTAAGTCTGGTCACCGCCAGTTGCACTGAGGGCATCTGCTGCGCAACAATAGTTGTTTAGATCATACATGGCCACCGCTTGCACACACGCCCAGTGGCCCACTGCTTGTCTTTCTCCTCTTTTTTTGGATCCCCTCTTTTCTTCCTCCTAGAGCACCTGCGTGTTAGGGTTTTGGGTCACCGCCTTAGTCATCGGCGACCTCATGCATCGCCATGGGCCGACCCTTCGTACACCCATGCCCCACCCTCCCTTCCTCCCTATCATCTTTCTCTGTTACCCTCTCCCTCCACAGGATCTCGACCATGAAGACCAGACGCTGTAGGACCTCGACCGTGACGTGTTTCCTTTCCCCACCTTGGTCGCATACCAGGCTATTGTCCTCTACGGCTCTACCACCAGCGTAAAATTCTTTGGTTTCTCCTCCGACATGTCCTGTAGATGCTCTATCTCACAAACTATTTTCAAAATCCAAATCACAAGTTCTTATTCCCTCTGTCGTGGGAGTGGTGCTGAGGATATGACCGTGATCGGGTGTTCCTGGAAGTAGTGCGGCAGGCGCCGCTGAGCTCTGAACACCGCGTATACCAGTTTTTGGTACTGGGGGTACCGCTGGCGCGACTCGGTGAGCACCTCGCTGATGTAGTACACCGGACGCTGTACTGGGCGCTCCTTTCCTTCCTCTGGTCGCTCGACGACCATCACGGCGCTGACAACGCGCTCGGAAGCCGCGACATAAACCAGCATGGGTTCTTTGTCGGCGGGGGCGACGAGTAGCGGTGCGGCGAGTAGCACCTTTTTGAGACCGTGGAGCGCGTCGTCCGCCTCCTTGTCCCATTGGAAGGTAGGGTTCTTGCGCATCAGGCAGTATAGGGGCATCGCCTTTTCGCCCAGACGGGGGATGAAGCGACTGAGAGCCGCTACTCGCCCGACCAGTTTCTGGACGTCGCGTAGGCACTCGGGTTTGCCGAGCCGGGCGATCGTGTCGATCTTCGTGGGGTTTGCCTCGATCCCTCGTTTGGAGACGACGTACCCCAGTAGTTGTCCTGCAGGTACACCGAAGGTGGATTTGCCTGGGTTGAGCTTTATCTTGTATTTCCGCAGGTTGGCGAATGTTTCCGCCAGGTTGGCGAGTAGGTCGCCCTGGCGGGCGGACTTTACGACCACGTCGTCGATGTAGACGTGGATGTTGCGGCCAATTTGGCTCGCTAGGCATTCTTGCATGCACCGCTGGTAGGTCGTCCCGGCGTTCTTGAGGCCAAAGGTCATGGCGGTGTAGCAGAAGGCTCCGAATGGCGTGATGAACGTTATATTTTTCTCGTCCTCGACAGCCATTTTGATCTGGTTGTACCCAGAGTAGGCGTCGAGGAAACATAGCGACTCCGAGCCCGCGGTGGAATCGATTATCTGGTCGATCCGCGGGAGGACGAACTGCTCCTTTGGGCAGGTGCTGTTCAAGTTCGTGTAGTCGATACACATCCTCCAGGTCCCGTTTTTCTTCTCGACCAGGACTGGGTTTGCCAGCCACTTGGAGTATTTGATTGGCCGGATGAAGCCTGCGACGAGTAGACGCTGCACCTCCTCGGCGATTGCTCGGCGGCGCTCTTCATTGAAAGGCCGCAGCGACTGCTTGACGGGTCGCACTTTGGGGTCGGCATTTAGATTGTGCTCAGCGAGCTCCCTAGGGACACCGGGCATGTCAGAGGGCTTCCATGGGAAGATGTCCCTGTTCTCACGGAGGAACTCGATGAGCGCGCCTTCCTATGCTGGGCTCATGCCCGTCCCGATCGTCACCGTCTGGCTGGAGTCGCCTGGGACCAGCTCGACGCTGCGGGTGTGCGTAGTGGCCTCGAAGGTTGAGGTGTTTGCACCCTCTGAGTTGGGCTTCTTGAGTATGGTGGGGTCGTCGTTGTTGACCCCGCTCGCGTACTTGGCGAGCTCATCGGCGTGATTGGTCTCTGCCGCGATGACGGCGTCGGCGAGTTCGGCTCCTTTGGCCTCACACTCGGCGGCCATGTCGGGGTCGCCGTTGATGGTGATGACGCCGCACGGCCCGGGGAGCTTCATTGCGTTGTACGCGTAGTGGGGCGCTGCCATGAACTTGGCGAACGCTCGGCGCCCGTGATGGTAGGGGCTGTCGAAGGGCACCAACTCGAAGACGATCCGCCGGTCGGAAGTTTGCTGGTGTCTTAGAAGGTGATGGCGTGACCTTGTCGATCGGGTACGACTTCCTCGGGGGCGATGCCGTGGAACGTGGTGTGAGTCGTCTCGATCATCGCGGGAACGCCGCCTTTGAAAGGTGTCGGTATAGGATGTTGATGGAGCTGCCGTCCATCAATGTCTTGGGGAGCGATGGTCGCCGACCTTAGGGTTTGACCACCGGGCGACTCGACGGTACTCGATGTGGCGAGTGGTCTTGTCGACTCAAGTGATGGGCTGCCCGACCGTTGAGGCGGGAACGTCCACGGGCCACGCGTTGACGGCGGCGCTGGCGATGACTTTCTTCGCGCCGTGTTGAAGCCCGTGAAGTGAAGGTATGGAGCGAGCCGGCCACTTTGCCGAATTTTCCGCCGTTTGGCGGGTCGTTGTCGGGGTCCTCCCGTGCTCACCGTGCCTTCTCGATCTCCCTGAGGGTGTGGCAGTCGGCGGTAGTGTGCGTTGCGGGCTTCCCTTCCCTGCTATGAAACGCACATGGTTGGTTAAGAAGAGCCGCGGGGTCGAACCTTGGCTTGGCCTTGTAGTTGCCGCCGTCGCGGCGTTGTCCTCCGTCACGGCGGAAGCTCTTGGGCTCGCGTTGCGCGTGCCCGGTGTTGGCGACGAAGTCGACTCGCCCGCCACTTCGGCGCTTGCCGGTGAGGCGAGTGTTGCTGTAGCGTAGGTCAGACCGTCGTCCGCTGTCGTTGCCGCTCGTGCGGCGTTGACCTCCCGACTCGTCGTCGGTTTCCTGGTTTGGATCTTCCTCCGTGTACCGTTTGGCGATCTCGAGAATGTCGGGGATGTTGTCGAGTGTGCGAGAGTGTCGCTTGAGCTTGGCGACCAAGGGCTCGTAGCGGCACGAGGTCTTGAAGCAATGGATCGCGGTGTCCGGGTGGATGCCGACCGCGTTGTACCAGAGTTCTTGCCACCGTTGGACCCAGTTGCGGGTCGACTCGCGGGGTCCCTGGACGCATCACTCCAGGTCCTCGATGGTGGTGGCGCGGGTGTAGGAGCACTCGAAGTGGCTGACGAAAGCGTCGCGCATCTCCTCCTAGGAATCTATATCACGAGGAGGTGTTGATCCATCGCACACGTCCCTCCATCATCGGGGAGGTAACGGCGGCTAGTCGGTGTGCCGCGATCCCCATTGCCATGAGGTATGTGTCGAGCACGGCGGGGTCGTCGAGTCGTACTTTTCTATCTCCTTGACCCTTGAAGTTTGGCGGGTACTTCTCGCCTCGGATCATTGGTCCAAGCACTTGGGCGAGTCGTGGCGACCCCATGGGCTCGCCGTCGCGGCGATTGGTTAGGGTGTGTCGCAGGTCGTCGGGCTGGCGTGCGCGCCAGCTTTGGTTGTTGATGATGTGGTTGCGGGCGTCGATGGGTTGACCGTTGGCGGCGACGAAGTTGGTCGCTGGCCTTGGGTCGTTGGTGGAGAGTGCCGCGTTCGCGGGTCGATGTTGGAGCTGCAGTGGCTCTGGTGGCTGGCAGTTGAGTGTGTTTGCCGCCATTGGGCGGCCTCTCGAGGCCGCCTGTGGCATCCCGCAAAATCACTACTGGAAAATCGCGTTGAATTTGTGCATTGCATCGTCATCCTCATGCATTGTTTGCTTAAAACTATTTTTGCGGAACCCGTGTTGTTTCTAAAACGCCATCTTTATTCAAACGCCAAAACCCTGCCGGACTATTTTGTTTTGTCTCATATCGGGTTGCAAAAGACTTGTTCGAAATAAATAAAATATTTATTATTTTAGCGGAATGAACGCCAGACGTATCGAACGACCACCCCCATATTTCAGATCGGCCCACCCCTTATTCCTACAGCTACCCAGAAAACCACCACACCCAGCCTCCACCTCACCCCCTCCAATCCCTGAACGCCACCTCAGCTACCCTCTCTCCCCTAACCAATCATAGCCCTCCACCTAGACCCTCTCTCTCTCTCACCCTTCCCACCCACCAAACACACCCAACACACTCCACACACAAGACGCCACGACGACCAAAGATCAGCCACAGCAGCGGCCCCCACTCGACCTGCCCGTGGCCCTCCCAGCCCAAATGGGCCCACCACGACCCCACCAACCCGTCCTCTTCCTCCACCCTCTCCCTCCTTCTCTCCGGCCTCACAGCCCCCTCACCGCCTGCCTCTCCGGCCACAGCCCTCACCGGCCCCTGCAGAAGCTCCGCAAGGCACTGCTCTCTGGCGCTGCCCTGGCCGCCTCCGCCAGCCTCATCGCCTCTCCCGAGCCTCCTCCACGCCCAGCTCCTAGGCCTCCCTTGGCCGCCACGACCTCAGCCGCTCGCCCTCCGCCACCTCCTCGCCTGCCTCAGTAGCCTCCCGGCCAGGCCCGCCTCCACGCGCCACCTCGCCTCCAGCCGCACAGCCACTCGCGCGCCGGCCATGCGACCTCCACCTCCGACCCCGGTGCCGCTCACCGCTGCCACCGCAAGGTCCGGCCTCTCCGGGCGAGCCCCACCGCCTTCACCAACGCGCTGCAGGCCCGCCGCCAAGACGCTGCCTCGCCCGCCTAAGACCGTCCACGCGACCCTCCGCCGCATCTCCACGTCGATGTTTGGGTCCGGTTCGCTGCTTCCCAGCGTGTCTGCCTCGTCGCCAAGGTTACTCAGTTGTTGTTGCAGCACCCGGCTATCTTGGTGGTGGTTGTATGTTCCGCCGTGGTTGGCGGATAAGTGGTGTGCCCCTGACAACAAGATCGGCAGTGACCCAGATAATCCCGAGGTACTGAGACGCTGATCCAAGTAGGCCATCGATGGTTGAGGCGAGAACCCCAAGTTCGACATCCGACAAGATCCTCCTCGATCTTTGAGCGGGCACCAAGTTCTTCTCTCGGGCCGTCAAGATCTCTCCACAGGACCTCGAGACCTTCCACACGGAGCGGCGATGCATAATCTGGAGAAAGCCGACACGTTCCAAGATCCCCGAATCGAAGGTCCCCGGAACGCCAAGACCGCCACCGATACGACAAGTACCCCGTCCCGAACGCCATGACCGACAACATGACCCGAGGACCGCAAATGCGACAAGATCCGCATGCGACAAGAACGACAGCGACCGGGAGAATCCGATGCGCCCCGACGCCGAACCAAGTCCTCCTTCACGGATGCGACAAGAGCTACCCCTGTAATTCGAGAACGACCCCGGAGCCGAGAACGTTCCGTCGAACCCTGGACCCTGAGACCGACCCCGAACCCCGGAACCCCAAGATCGTCGAGACCCCTAATGTGTGACCCTTATCCGAACCCCTATTTTATAAAATGTCAAACATAAAACTTGTTGCATATTAAATTGTCATACTCGCATGCATATTATCATGTGGTTTGGGGGCCTTACGCCAATTCACCTAATAATTAAATATGGGGCCCATATCAAATCTAGCCTTATATTGGCCTCATTTAAATTTGTGTAGCGCACCGGTGCTATATTTTGCCATGTAATCCAACATTTAAAATGCGGGGTGTCTAAATAACTTGAACCATTTAATTAATTGCCGGGACCCCGGTTCCGCTTAATATGACCTAATTGCATCGCACCGTTGCCATGCCATACATCATACATGCATCATGCCGATCTTCCGCCGAAATCTTAAATATTGCATCCGATGTTATTATAGTGTTTTGCTTCTTCGCGGATAAGGCCGTTGAGTTGATGTGAGCTTCGCCCCGATCTTCGGTTGAACCTCCGACAATGTTTTCAAAGCAGCATCTTCCCCTTTCTACCCATCTTACTTTTATAGTATTTATTCCCTCCTATTGATCTATTGCTATCTGTGTTGCGATGCTCTAGTTTTTCGTACCCGTGATATTCCTTGCAGCCCTATATTGCCATGGCCACCTCCTATTACCTGTTGTTTGGTAGATAGCTGGACTTGCGTAGCCGTACGCTTGCTCAAGTGTTAGGTGTCGCCATAATGCCACAGTTGTTGATGTATTGCCGCATGTTGATGTTGGAGATGATCATAGTTTTACTTATCGCTCACTTTAAATTCTGTTTAACAACTAAAATTGAAATAAGCAGAGGCATCGGTGGGTGATAGAAAATATTTGGTTTCCGAACGCCCACTTGTGTCCCGTGAAGACCCAGTACTTGATACCGTTTCCTTGATTTATCGCTATCCACATCCGGAGGTATATGGGACCCCGGGCCGAGCTTGATTCATTTTATTTCTAGGGGCCACAAACTAGTTTGAGGTTTTATTTACAATCGTACTTATGCCATGCTACTTATGTATTTAATTGTGCGAGGAGCACATCTGCATCGCTTAGGATCGGGACACGCTTACGCTGTGTCGACAAGCCCAGCTTTTGGGTTCCCGGTCCACGTACATTCATCCAAACCTTGAGTCCGTCTCGAGTCACTATCTTCGCTATGGTGTACTTCAAGGGTGGCCTCAAATATTTCTCGAATCTGTGATTGTTCACCGTGAAAGCCTCTGGTTTTGATTTGGTTTTTCCGAGGTTGATCGGCGTGTGTTGCTATTGGTGCACCCGGCGGGTAAAACTTTCTCGAAAGCCGTGTTCATGGATATGGACGACTTGGAGCACAGATCTCGATCATAGACAAGCATAACTAAAGTTTATTGCTATAAATTTGACTTTATAATGACTAGTAATCAGCTTCACTATAATGGAATGGCTAATTAATACCCACAATTTGTTTGGCGTGGTCGCCATACCATTGTACTTGACTAGTAAGTATTGCAACTACAACGGAATGGCTGAATAAAAGTACCAACAACCGCTGGTTTTGGAGTTATATCATGCCATCTCAGATTCGATTAGTAATTGCAACTATAACGGAATGGTTAACTAAAATGACCCATCGCTTATTTTATCGTGATGATTATCTAAACCGACTAGTAATTGTCGCAACTATAATTGAATAAATAAAACCGCCAACCGTGTGAGTTCCTCGGTGACTTCCTCGTTTGGTCTCGAGGGAAAACACCGTGATGGGTTTGTTTGGTGTTAGTATCAGTTGGTTCGAATAGGTCTTTCTTACCCTCTCGATTGCCGCCATTGTATCGAGTCTCTATAGGTTGTTTAGTGCATGCGCCGCCGCACCACCATACCTATGTAGGCGAGGACCGCCAATTCTAGCCTCGCCGTGTCGGCCTCGATCGACGCCTCTTTTCCTTTGCCCTTTCGGCACCCCTTTGTTAAGCAGGTTTTGAGATCGACGCCATAGGTGGTTACCCTTCCGCTTGGCCTGGGCAGGGTTATGGACGCCATTGGATATTCTTCGTGGCTCTTAGCCTCATTTGCATCTTTGTCCGTAGGGACGCTTTATCGCTTTCGAGGTGATTTGGATCTTTGTATATTATATTTGTATTCTTGACTCATGGAGTCGCCGTTATATATATCTGCTCGTGGGTCCCATCGAGGACTGTGTAATGTTATTGCTTTGCTTTCCACCCGCACGAAAGTGCTCGGTGGCACCTATGAATCGCTTTCTATGCGGGTTTGGCGAATTTTGCTCAAACTTGCATAGGTCCGATTCGAGGGTGTTACAGAGTGGTATCGAGCTCAGTTGCGATATTCACAAGTCCAAATCAGAGGATAACCTAGCTAACGTCAAGTAGAGTGTCAAAACTATTTTGCAAAATCGGTTGGATAGTTCTGATTAGGTCTGATTTTATTCCTTACCCCTCTGCTATTCTCCTCTTATCTCTACGCGTTTTGAATCCGCTCTCTTCTCTTTCTTCGAGTCCAGGAATTCTCGTGGTTGGGTTTCCGTCGTACCTTCAGGGTTTCGCTTCCTCCTCTGATAACGGTGATCTAGCATCCGGTGTTCAAGCTGCTTGAGGAATCCGTCTGCTGTGGTACCATCCTTTGTTCCTTGTTTGTGCTTCCGGTGTTTTCCGACGCGACGACATCATCCACGCCAGATCCGATGCAGAGTCTGCATCACTCCTTTGTTCCGAACCTCGCTTGTCGAGATCTTCAGTCTGATTCCGAGAATGGGTGCACGCTCTTCTACTGATGGTGCAGAGTAATAGTTTGGGTGCGTGATGGATTGGCCCCCATGCCGACTACCCCTTCTATTCGCTTTTGTACATTGAAGTGGACGAGAATGCATCGGTTCCCCTTTCCGGAAGTTAGAGGTGGCTTTATTTGTTGATACCTCTACCTTCGACCTTTTGTTCCCGGAGTGTGCTCTCGACGATCACGGACAACGACCTCTTGTTAGCGGTGTCGCGAGGATCTACACGATGCGAGAAGATTCAGATCGTCGACCTTCTTTCCGGTATCATGAGGCGGATCTCGAGGGCGAGATCCCTTGTTAGTGGTGTCGAATTGTGGCATCCCGCAAAATCACTACTGGAAAATCGCGTTGAATTTGTGCATTGCATCGTCATCCTCATGCATTGTTTGCTTAAAACTATTTTTGCGGAACCCATGTTGTTTTCTAAAAACGCCCCATCTTTATTCAAACGCCAAAACCCGGGTCGCCGGACTATTTTGTTTTGTCTGTTATCGGGTTGCAAAAGACTTGTTCGAAATAAATAAAAATATTTATTATTTTTGTGAGGGCAGTCGAACGGGCCGTATCGACCCGAACGACCACCCCCATATTTCAGATCGGCCCATCCCTTATTCCTACAGCTACCCAGAAAACCACCCACACCCAGCCTCCACCTCACCCCCTCCAATCCCTGAACGCCACCTCAGCTACCCTCTCTCCCCTAACCAATCATAGCCCTCCACCTAGACCCTCTCTCTCTCACCCTTCCCACCCACCAAACACACCCAACACACTCACACCACACAGCACGCCACGCACGCACTCAAGACTAAAGCACAGCAGCCACCTCGACCCTGCCCAGCCCAGCTGGCCCACCACGACCCCACCAACCCCGCCCTCTTCCTCCACCTCTCCTGGCCTTCTCTCTCCGCCTCAAGGCCTGCCCCCCCACCGCCGACCTCGGCCTCCCTCTCTCTCCGGCCCCCAGCGCCTCACCGCCTCGCCTCACAAGGCTCCGCCTCTGGGCGGCCTGCCCGGCCCGCCTCGCCCGCCCCGCTCAGGCCGCCACCGCCTCCCGAGCCTCCTCCACGCCCAGCCTCCTCCACATGGGACTGCCGCCTGAAGCTCGGCCTCCGCACCTCCGCCTCCTCCTCGCCTGCCTCAGTTCCTCACGGCCGCAGCCCACCACGCGCCACCCGCCCAGCCTCCACAGCCGCCACTCGCCCGGCCGACGACTCCACCTCCGCGACCGAGCGCCTCACGCTGGCCACATCAAGGTCTGCCTCCCTCCGGCGAGCCCCACTGCCTTCACCAACGCGGCGTGCAGAGCTCCGCCCGCCAAGACGCTGCGTCTCGCCCGCCTAAGACCGTCTCACAAAGGCCCATCTCCGTCGACGCCGGTGTCGGTTCACGCTTCCCGCCGCTGCCTCGTCGCCAAGGTTTCTCAGTTGTTGTTGCAGCACCCGGCTATCTTGGTGGTGGTTGTATGTTCCGCCGTGGTTGGCGGATAAGTGGTGTGCCCCTGACAACAAGATCGGAAGTGACCCAGATAATCCCGAGGTACTGAGACGCTGATCCAAGTAGGCCATCGATGGTTGAGGCGAGAACCCCAAGTTCGACATCCGACAAGATCCTCCTCGATCTTTGAGCGGGCACCAAGTTCTTCTCTCGGGCCGTCAAGATCTCCGTCACCGGACCCTCGAGACCTTCCACACGGAGCGGCGATGCATAATCTGGAGAAAGCCGACACGTTCCAAGATCCCCGAATCGAAGGTCCCCGGAACGCCAAGACCGCCACCGATACGACAAGTACCCCGTCCCGAACGCCATGACCGACAACATGACCCGAGGACCGCAAATGCGACAAGATCCGCATGCGACAAGAACGACAATGGGAGAATCCGGCGCCTAACGCCAACCAAGTCCTCCTTCACGGATGATAAGAGCTACCCTAATTCGAGAACGACCGAGCCGAGAACGCCCGTCAACTCGGACCTCGAGACCGACTCAACCCCGAACCCCAAGATCGCCGAGACCCTAATGTGTGACCCTTATCCGAACCCCTATTTTATAAAATGTCAAACATAAAACTTGTTGCATATTAAATTGTCATACTCGCATGCATATTATCATGTGGTTTGGGGGCCTTACGCCAATTCACCTAATAATTAAATATGGGGCCCATATGCGGGCAAATCTAGCCTTATATTGGCCTCATTTAAATTTGTGTAGCGAACCGGTGCTATATTTTGCCATGTAATCCAACATTTAAAATGCGGGGTGTCTAAATAACTTGAACCATTTAATTAATTGCCGGGACCCCAGTTCCGCTTAATATGACCTAATTGCATCGCACCGATGCCATGCCATACATCATACATGCATCATGCCGATCTTCCGCCGAAATCTTAAATATTGCATCCGATGTTATTCTAGTGTTTTGCTTCTTCGCGGATAAGGCCGTTGAGTTGATGTGAGCTTCGCCCCGATCTTCGGTTGAACCTCCGACAATGTTTTCAGGCGAGCATCTTCCCCTTTCTACCCATCTTACTTTTATAGTATTTATTCCCTCCTATTGATCTATTGCTATCTGTGTTGCGATGCTCTAGTTTTTCGTACCCGTGATATTCCTTGCAGCCCTATATTGCCATGGCCACCTCCTATTACCTGTTGTTTGGTAGATAGCTGGACTTGCGCGTCGTAGCCGCTTGCTCAAGTGCTGTTAGGTGTCGTCATAATGCCACAGTTGTTGATGTATTGCCGCATGTTGATGTTGGAGATGATCATAGTTTTACTTATCGCCCACTTTAAATTCTGTTTAACAACTAAAATTGAAATAAGCAGAGGCATCGGTGGGTGATAGAAAATATTTGGTTTCCGAACGCCCACTTGTGTCCCGTAAGACCCCGAGTACTTGATACCTGTTCCTTGATTTATCGCGCTATCCACATCCGGTAGTATATGGGACCCCCCTGGGCCAGAGCTTGATTTAGTCTTATTTCTAGGGGCCACAAACTAGTTTGAGGTTTTATTTACAATCCTGTACTTATGCCATACTACTTATGTATTTAAATTGTGCGAGGAGCACACTGTACTGTTTAGGATCGGGACACGTTTACGCGGTGTCGACAAGCCCAGTTTTGGGTTCCCCGCTCACGTACCGCCCACCCAAACCTTGAGTCCGTCTGAGTCATCTATCTTTGTTATGGTGTACTTCAAGGTGGCCTCAAATATTTCAATCCTGTGATTGTTCGTGAAAGCCTCGTTGGGTTTTGATTTGGTTTTTCCGAGGTTGATCGAGCGTGTTGCTATTGGTGCACCCCGCCGGGTAAAACTTTCTCAAAGCCGTGTCGCGGATATGGACGACTTGGAGCACAAGATCTCGATCATAGACAAGCATAACTAAAGTTTATTGCTATAAATTTGACTTTATAATGACTAGTAATCAGCTTCACTATAATGGAATGGCTAATTAATACGCCCACAATGCTTGTTTGGCGTGTCGCCATACCATTGTACTTGACTAGTAAGTATTGCAACTACAACGGAATGGCTGAATAAAAGTACCAACAACCGCTGGGTTTTGGAGTTATATCATGCCATACGTACCGATTAGTAATTGCCGCAACTATAACGGAATGGTTAACTAAAATGACCCATCGCTTATTTTATCAGATGATTATCTAAACCTGACTAGTAATTGTCGCAACTATAATTGAATAAATAAACCGCCAACGTGTGAGTTCCTCGGTTGACTTCCTTGGTCTCGAGGGAAAACACCAGATGGGTTTGTTTGGTGTTAGTATCGTTGGTTCGAATAGGTCTTTCTTACCCTCTCGATTGCCGCCATTGTATCGAGTCTCTATAGGTTGTTTAGTGCATCTTGCCGCCACCACCATACCTATGTAGGCGAGGACCGCCAATTCTAGCCTCGCGGTGTCGCCTCGATCGACGCCTTCTTTTTCCTTTGCCCTTTGTCGGCACCCCTTTTGTTAAGCAGGTTTTGAGATCGACGCCGTTAGCAGGGTTACCCTTCCGGCTTGGCCTGGGCAGGGTTATGGACGCCATTGGATATTCTTCAGGGCTCTTAGCCCCATTTGCATCTTGTCCGTAGCTGGACGCTTTATCGTTTTCGAGGTGATTTGGATCTTTGTATATTATATTTGTATTCTTGACTCATGGAGTCGCCGTTATATATATCTGTTCTGTGGGTCCCATCGAGGACTGTTGTGTAATGTTATTGCTTTGCTTTCCACCCGCACGAAAGTGCCTGGTGGGCACATTTGAATCGTTTCTATGCGGGTTTGGCGAATTTTGCTCAAACTTGCATAGGTCCGATTCTGAGGGTGTTACACCGCCCTGCTTCCCGAGGAACGTGATTACACTCGACCCTGCGAGTCGGCGCCCGCTCTTTGCTGCTCGACGGCCTTTGCGAGCAGGGCCCTGACGTATTGGATCTGTAGGGCGCCGTCGCCGGTGGCCGTGATGCCGCTTTGTTGCTCGCCCGCCACGAGGTTGTCCATCGTGGTGGAGAATGCTGGAGGCCATTTGCCTCGCCTCCCGTGAGGAAACTACTATCCGCGGCTGGTCCTCGGGGTGTGTGGTTGGGTGGAGGCGGGCATCGGCGTCGACCTGGCGGGGCGCCTCCCGTGGCGCTGCTCGCAGATCGGCCGCCACGCTGGCCGGGTCGTTTTGTCCGGTTCAGCGCCTGAACGGTGGTTCAGCGTGACCTGATCCGTTGTTGGTGGTAGCGATAGCTCTGCGGCACTGTCACTTGCTCGAGGCGAATTTTTCGCCGCTTGTTCCTATGCGCACCATCTCCGCCAGCCAGCGGTTCCTCGACCTCTGCCGTGGCGTTAGGAGGATTGGGATGGAGAATGGATCCTCCGCGGTCGGTGCCGGCCGCCATGTAGGTCGCGGGCGGCCGGTTCCGCTGCTGAGGTCGGCGAATTCTCCCACCCGAGTCGACCAAGATCCCGAGGATGGAGGGGTCCTCGAAGTCTCCCACGTTGGAGACCTGGGTGATGGAGCCCGCTGTTGAAGCCGCGGTGATGGACCCGGCGAGTGACGCCGGGGTCGCCGAATCAGCGTCGTCGTTGAGGGCCGCGTCTTCTGCGGCCGCTGAGTTTTCGGCCACGCCGCCTGGGCGAATTGTACGGAGGCGGCGATGGATCGTGCGGATCTGGCTCGAGAGCCGATCGTATATGGCGATCGCGCAGCCGAATCCTCCGAGACGATGACGCCGGTGAGGCCGACGAAGAGGCCGATCGTGCCGATCGGGATCACGCCAGGCGTGACGGGTCGCGCCCGGGACGAGCTGCTCGGCAATATTTGGAGCATCTCCGATCGCTATCATGCGCGGTGGCGCACCTCGTTGATGGGCAGATTGATCTCGCCGCAGAACACCGCCAGCCCCACTTGGGCGCCACCGTGGGAATGGTCACGATGTCTGCGATCGGCGAGTAGTAGAACAGGGGCAGGGCGGCCATCATCTGCGGTGCGAGATGAGGGCAAAGACAGGGGTTTTACCAGGTTCGCCCCGAGGGTAAAGACCTACTCCGCTAGATTGTATTATGGAGGTGGTACAATGGGCTTCGGCTAAGCGGCGAGTCGCTTGGGTGTATGATGGAACGATTCTCTCACGCCCGTGGAGGTTTATATAGGCTCACCTCCCTAGGGTTTACATATCTCAACCGATTCGTTAAAGCTTGCACTGCTTAACCTAATCCGACTGGCTATCTACCGCCTGGCCTTCAGCTTCATTCGGTGCCTTGTCGGCTTCAATCCAGTCGCCGTCTTGCAGGCCCACTCGCCAAGTCTTGGGCCAGTCGGAAACGTCCTGCTGGGTATACCCCGGTAGGCACATCCCCATCACCCTCTGCGGTGCACTTCGAGGTGTAGCAATGCTCACCATCTTCATGTTTTTATTTCAACATTATACATGTGATATTTGCCGAAAAAAGGATAATTTATGTATGGTCAGATTCATGTATGTGCAGGCCCTATATTATTGTGCTATTTCAACATTATACATGTGATATTTTCTTGAAAAAGGATGATTTATGTATGGTCAGATTCACATATGTGCAGGCTGTATTCCTATGATATCCGTTGTTGTCTACCCGACGCTTTGCCCCTGTCACCAGCTCTGCAAGGCATGTCTGGTGGAAGAACAGAAAAGAGGCTATTGTTGTGTGCGCAAACAACATTAAGTCCTCCAAGCGCATGCACCTCCCTGGCAAACTTTCGTTGGAGGTATAAAATCTAGCTTTCTATCATGTTTGATTTGGAGAAAAGGGCGAAAGGTTATGTGTCAAAAGCTTTGCATCCAATGCTCTGTTTTGATATTGCTTTGTAGATTGTTAAGAGTTACTGATTCAACTGTTGCAATATGCATTGGAGAGGAAATTTTGGAGGATATTGCTATATGATCTATTTATTGCTAATCTAGATAAAATCTATTGTCATATTCATATTCGCTCTTACCTACTTACATATTTTATGACAGTTGACGTGTTGTTATTTCATCTCTTTTACTCTTCATGGTTTGGATGTATGAAATGTTATGTTGAGAAGTTAATCATTCCATCAGATGTGTAGACTATAGAATGCAGGTTGTTGTTTTTCTTTACAAAATGCTGAAATATGAATATGTCTCACACCTTTAATGCATTTTCCTTTGACTAATGGTGTCAGCCTTCTGTTCCAAATTACACCGGTGTGAATGATGTCCAAATCACTTTAGACTTCCCATCGATATTGTCAAAGATTTTCATGTTTTTCCTTTGTCTTTTTTAACTTGCTTTCTGCTCTATAGGGTTGATTTATTGCTCCTGTATTCATGTATTTAGGATATTTATGTAGTTGGCTGCATAGTCAAGTAACTGAAGGATGGGGTTTCCCCAAAAAATTTAGTGATGCTATTTCACTATGCAAGTAAGAATATGTTTGCAACTCTGGCACTCCATTCAGTTGGTGCACGATGGGTCTATTTAATTTTGTATTAGGACTTATTTCAGTTCTCCATTTGGTTAGTGCATCATTTTCCCTATTTGATTGTATGATCGAGTCCACAACCAAGGAACATCACTGTCTAGCGGTATCACAAAGATTAGAAAGGACATTTAACAAATACATTATAGTGTGTCATGAGTGGATTTGCTGCCCTGACCTTCGTTATACTCCTAGATAGCTAGATGGTGAAGTGCACAGTGTTATGTAGGTGCCTGATATGAAGGTGTAAAACTTTGGTAAAACATTTTATTAGCTCTCTGTAATTTATCATCTTTGACTTTAACTTTGTCTATGGGAATTTGAATGCAGCTGCTTTTTCGTGAGTTCATCGAGGTACTATTTAATAGACTCATATGAGACTCTTTATTTTATTTTTAATTATTGCAAAACTGATTTCCAAGATTTCCATGAAGAAAGTTTTTTATTATTGTGTTGGTTGAACCGAACAAGCAATTTCTCCTTTTTTGCATCGATCACTCAGGTGCAGCTTATCTCTTGATTGGATTATGTATTTCAAAAGAACTTACTGGCTCAAACAGATTCTTGTGCTATAGCCTTTTGACGGGGTGCATATTTCAGTAACTAATTGAAGATAAGTCAAGTGACAAAGACAACAAAGAGGTAACTGAATTTTTTTCTGGTCGACCAGTTATCCTTTGCTTCATGTAATATCCGCAATTCTTGCTTCTATTGTATTTATCAGACCAAAGATATAGAGAATTTTGCAACCCTCTAATGAGTATCTTAGAACATAGTATGTTGATTGATGGACATCTTTCCATTCTTTTGAGTTTAATATATCTTTCTCAGACTTGAATATACATGCCTGAAGCAACCCGACGTAACATGATTTTCAAGCATTCCATGGCCATCTGTAGCTCAAGAGATTTTTGAGTATACTCAGAACCGCATTTCACAATGAAAGATATTATCAGAAATGATGTATAATGATATAGAGATATGAAGATATGAATCTCTGCAAGTGAATTTATTTTGAGCTAATAATTCCGTAGTTTCAGATCTGAAATCATTTCACTTTACTGACAAGGATAAGAATTAGGAAGGCATATTTGGTAAACATGCATGCACATTATTCTGGGTGGGGACACAGTAAAAATACAACAAGATTATTTCCCCCTTCACATAAGTTTGAATTCACCTCAACTTTATTAGGATTTTTACTTCACATAACTGCATTCTTTGTACCAAAAAAATAGGGAGATAACAGAGGCAATCTTTGTTCAATGATGCTACATTTCTTCAGGAAACCAGGTTAAGGCTATTGCGTGTCTACTGATAAGATTAGGGTGACAATGTACAATTTTGCGTTGATATTTTATTCCGTTCTTAAACATTTTCCCCTTTTGCTCACTGCTTCCTAGGGGCTAGAGTTTTGTACTTTTAAGATCACCCGTAATTTACCCGAGAGAGCTCTCCCTACAAAAACATGAAACATACAATGGAGGATTATCATCTTGCTAGAACCAGTTGTCATGGCTAGCTGACTAGCACTCTCATGTAAAACACACATGTAACTTTTGCATTGTTTCCTCCTGTTTATATTTTTTTGCCACAAATTATCACTTCATACAAAGAGAAAATGCATGATTTAAAACCGTTAGTGTAATTTTTTTAATTCACAAGCCCGTGAACTTGGTTTCTATGATTTGAAAGCTAAGTCAATGAATATCTCTTTGGTTTTCAGAATCGCCATGAAATTACGAGTGTATGAGTAGTTCAGTCGTCCGTGCAAAATGAAACTTAGTTGTAATATACTTAAATATTTTTCTGTTTCTTTTTGTTGCTCAACATTTAGTTACATCATTTCAAATGTACATGTCTGAGGCAGTTTTAATAATGATTTCACGAGTGATCGATGAAATTTAGTAATCAATTGTAGTATGAAACTAAATGACAACTGTTTTCAAATTTCTACATGTGTCCTTTTGTTGTACATCATTGCATTCATTTTTTCAGATGACATGTTTGAAAGCATGCACCGGACAATTAGTTTGTTTTTAACTCAGACACCCATGGACCAATGCAGTACCTCTGCACAATTCTTATTTTTGAATGCATACCAAAAGTAGCCCCATGCCCATTATTTTTATGTTACTACCATATATCTTATTATTGTCTTGAGTAATAGATCTACATGAATACGGTGCGCTCAAGAAATGGACAGGTGAAGCAATAAGTTTTCAGCTGATGATAAGTTAGATGTAAAAGCTAAGGTCAAATATCTAGAAGTTCAAGGTGTTCCATCTTTAGTTTTCGTGACCCGAGTTTCTGAGAAAGATCGCTAGACAAACGTGTTTGTGATTTACTAAGTAAATTGGAGTATTTCTAGATGCATAATGCTTTGATATTTTTGTTTGGTACCGACCTAAAATATTTATGTATTTCAAAATTGTAGGTATTTTGTAGCTGTTTACACTAAATTCATTGTTACGTGAATTTGGCGCTTTACCTTGGATGTTGGTAGGTCGGATTATTGCCTTTTCTTCTTACCGAGTGGTACTAATAGGGGTATTTGAAGGCACACACTTGACATGGAGCCGACAAAGTTCTACTGATGCAATATTTTGATTATGCATCCCATTTGTTCCTTGGATCTGTGTAATTATACTCACTGTAAAATTTTGATTATGTATCCCATTTGTTCCTTGGTCCACCACTATTATCTTTTTGATCAGTGTACTTATACTCACTGTAAAATGGGTGTAACGCTATTAGATGTATGTATTAGATATATGGTTCATAATAATTGCATGAAGAATTATCAAAGTTCGGTTTCTACCGAGAGGTTACGTGCTGGAGTGAGAAACACCTGCAAGTCTACCACATGTATCATACAGTGTCAGGACAATTTATCGAAGCTCGCCTATCCATCTAGTCTTAATTAACTCTACTCCAGTACCAAAATTTGGTGATTTGCAGTGTCACTAGATTAGTATAGGTAAACACTACATATCTCAGTCGCATGGTAAACAGCTTGTCGGATCAATCTGACGCTGTTGATTCCTCTCTCCATCGCATGGTTTGTAGATTCATAATATAAAATGTTTTAGTTTTTTTGAAACAAATGTATCTAGACATCTTTTAGTATATAGGTTTATAGTAAACCACACTAAAAACCGTCTAGATACATTTGTTTCAAAAAAACTAAAACATCTTATATTTTGAACCGGAGAGAGCAGCAGCAGCGTTATCTCCACTACTTAAAATCTATATATCTATCTATCTATACTTAAAAAGAATATCAGTGTTCCGTTTTCTGCCACTATGTCGTTGGTTTCATCCGACTCAACCTGTCGGTTTCTTTCGCAAACTATACCTTTCTAAATTAACATGTCCTTCAAAACCGCAGCCATGTCTACTAAGAATATCAGTGTTCTGTTTTCTGCCACTTTCGGCACTATGTAATAGGTTTCATCCGACTCCACCCATCGCTTCCTCCCGCAAACTACGCCTCTCTAAATTAACACGTCTTTTGATGACCCACAAGTATAGGGGGTGTATCGTAGTACTTTCGATAAATAGAAGTGTCGATCCCAACGAGGAGCAGAAGGTGTTGGCTAGTGGTATGGAGCAGGAAATATCTGTAAATACTTAGCAAACGGATTTTTAGGGGTTTCTGATAAAGCAAAGAAATAAAGTGCAAGTAATAAAGACAACGAACAATTGCAGCAAGTGGCCCAATCCTTTCTTAGCAAAGGACAAGCCGGCGGAAATACTTATAAGGACCAAACGTTCTCGAAGACACATGGGAATTCTGTCAAGTGCTTTCGCTTTAAATATTTGAGTAGTCTTCTTTGGTTTTTTAAGTGTTGTGTGGGTGAACCTATGCTAATGTACCGACCTTACTTGGACTAATATATATTTGTGATTAAACCCCCTGCAAACATCTGCAACTACAGAAAAGCAATTAAAATATAAACCTAACTACGGCCTTAAACTCTGAGATCCTACACTCCCTTGTGCAATGGTGTACTAACGGGGATTTAGGTTTCTGTCACTCTGGCAACCCCACAATTAGTAGCCAAATACACAATGCATCCTCCTAGGCCCATAAATGGTGAAGTATTATGTAGTCGACATTCACATGACACCACTAGAAGAATAGCACCACAACTTAAATACTAAACCATTGAATAATATCTCAACACAAACCAACTACTAACAATATGACTTCTCCCATGTCCTCAAGAACTAAACGAACTACTCACGAGACATCATATGGATCCAGATCAAAGATGATATGGTGATGGATAACAATCTAAGCATAAACAATAATCCAATGGTTCTACTCACGAGAATCAACTACAATAGTAATCAACATTGGGAAAGTTTCCCCTAAGAACTATGCAAGTATTCGACACGATTGTTACAGCGGAATGGAGTGGTGATGATGGTGCTGGTGGAGATGATGGTGTGGATGATGATGATGATCCCGATGAAGTCTAGCTTGATGATGGTTTTGATGGCGACGACCTCCCCTCTCCGGGAAGGAATTTTGTAACACCCTCAGAATCGGCCCTATGCAAGTTTTAGCGAAACCCGCCAAACCCGCATAGAAACGATTCGAAGGTGCCCACCAGGCACTTGCGTGCGGGTGGAAAACGAAGTAATAACATTACACAACAGTCCTCGATGGGACCCATGAGGAGATATATAAATGACTCAAAGAGTCAAGAATACATATATAATATACAAAGATCCAAATCACCTTGAATGATAGAGTCCGACTACGGACAAGATGCAAATGGGGCTAAGAGCTCAAGAATAACCGATGGCGCCCATAACCCTGCCCAGCCAAGCCGGAAGGGTAACCCCGCTAATGGCGCCGATCTCAAAACCTGCTTAAACAAAAGGTGCCGACAAAGGCAAAGGAAAAGAGGAGCGCCAAGATCGAGGCCAAGACAGCGAGGCTAGAATTCGCCTCGCCTACATAGGTATGGTGGATCGAGCGACATGTAGCATGCACTAAACAACCTATAGAGACTCGATACAACCGGCGGCTATCGAGAGGGTAAGAAAGACCTATTCGATCCAACCGGATACTATCATCAAACAAACCCATCCTGGCGTTTCCCCCTCGAGACCATCGAGGAAGTCAACCGAGGAACTCACACAGTTGGCAGTTTTACTTATTCAGTTATAGTTGCGACACTTTACTAGTCAGGTTTAGATAATCATCCGGATAAGTAAGCAGTGGGCACTTTTAGTTAACCATTCCGTGATAGTTGCAGCACTTACTAGTCAGATACATTTAGCATGAGATAACCCCAAAACCCAGCAGTTGTTGGTACTTTTATTTAGCCATTCAGTTGTAGTGAAGCTGATTACTAATCATATCGGATACAAGTCAATTTATAGCAATAAACTTTAGTTATAGTTGTCTATGATCAAGCACTGTGCTCCAAGTCGTCCATAACCGCGGACACGGCTTCTCGAAAAGATTTAATCCTGAGGGTGCACCAGTATCCACAGCACTTGGCCCTTTTGCCGATCGTTAACATACACCCATCGATGTCGGCGGGCCTAAGTCATGACGCTCCTGCACCAAAGCAAGCACGGGGGGCCACCCCACTAAGTACACCCGCAACGAAGTCGGCCGGTCTCCGAGATGGACTTAGGGTTTGCGACAATGGCTGTAAACGACAGCAGGTCCCCAATCGGGGACTGTCGATACCACGAAAACATTCCGCTTCCTAAACAAAGACACAGGCTCCTCACACAATCGTAAATAAAGCAAGAAAGCATGGCATAGGTACAGGATAGTAAATAAATCCTCAAACTAGTTGTGGCCCCCAAGACAATACTTTGAAATCAGGTAATAATCAATGGGGGCCCATATCTCCCACCGTGGTTAGCGCGCCGATCTCTAACAGTGTCAAGAACTCGGTCCCACGGACACAAGTGGGCGGTCGGAAACCAAAACTTACCTATCACCCACCGATGCCTCTGCTTAATTCAATTTTAGTTGTTAAACAGTAATTAAAGTGAACAATAAGTAAAGCCATGATCATCTCCAACATCAACATGCGGCACTTCTCCAACAGTTGTGGTACTTGACGACAAGCGAAACACTTGAGCAAGCGACTGCGACACGCGGGTCCAACTATCTACCAAACACAGGTAATCGGATGTGTCCAAGGCTATATATGGCTGCAAGGGATATCACGGGTACGAAACTAGAGCATCGCAACACAGATAGCAAAGATCAACAGGCGGGAATAAATACTAGAAAAGTAAGATAGGTAGAAAGGGGGAGATGCTCGCCTAAAAACATGCCGAAGGGTTCAACCGAAGATCGGGTCGAAGCTCACATCAACTCAACAGCCTTATCCGCGAAGAAGCAAAACACTAGAAGAAACAACGGATGCGATATTTAATACAACGGCAGAAGATCGGCATGATGCATGTATGTTGCATGACATGGCAAAGGTGCGATGCGATTAGGTCAATATTAAGCGGAACCGGGGTCCCGACAATTAATTAAATGGTTCTAGTTGTTTAGATACCCCGCAATTTAAATGTTGTATTAACATGGCCAAAATATGGTACCGGTTCGCTACATCAATTTAAATGAGGCCAATATGAGACTAGATTTGCCCGCATATGTGCCCCATGTTTAATTATAAGGTGGATCGGCATAAGGCCCCCAAACCACAGATATGCATGCGAGTATGACAATTCAATATGCAACAAGTTGTTATTATGTTATAAAATAGGGTTTGGAAGGGTTCACATTGAGGGTCTCGACGATCTTGAGGTTCCGAGGGTTCCGGTTCGACAGGTCCGGTCCGGTCTCGGTTCGTGGTTCGCCGGGTCGGTCTCGGATAACGGAGGTAGGTCTTGGCGATCCGGGAGCAGGACTTGGGTTTGGGCGTGCTTGGATTCTTCCGGCCGATGCCGTTTATCCGATGGGGATCTGGTACGCCATCGCGGTCTTCGGTTCCGGGAGGTAGACCTTGGCCCAAGGAAGTCCATAACGATCCATGTCGACGACCTTATGCTCAGGGATGTTACCGGGTCCCGAGAAGATCTTGGCCCGAGGGTTTCTCCGCCCGTGCGAAATCATGGCGCCGGAGGGAGAACATGGCATGTCGATTCCGTTCGGATCCCGCGGAGAGCTTGGCGCTCGGGTCTTCGGCCCGCGTGGCGCATCTTGTGGACCCGAGGTGGAGGCCTCAGCGTTCCGTGTCGCCACCATCGTTCGAGATTCTTCAAGACACACACACATGCCAACAACACGAGTAGCTCCGAGATCTCCGACAAAGACATGCATGTAACCAACCCTAGGATAACTTGGTCTTTGTCTTCACCGAGCCCACAAAGATGTCGACGATGGACACCGACGGCAGTGTTCAAACAACGAGGACGAGACGCGACCACGGCGATGAGACACAGAGGACGCCGAGGATGGGGTCGACGCACTGGTCTCTGAAGGGGCGACGGAGGAGGGCCCATGGCGCAGGCAGACGGACTGGACAGCGGATGACGGGAACCGAAGGGCGGCGCCTGAGGCGGACGGAGGGAGGACGCCCGGTGTGGCGGGAAGCGCCCGGCAAGGGAGCGCAGGCGACGCCCGGGAGGAGGCAGACGGGTTCGGGCGGCTGGCGAAGCCCGCACGCCGTCTGCAGCAGCGCGGCTTGGGCGAGAGGCGGGCGACCGCGGTGGAGCGGGTCTGGGAGGCGGCATGAGGAGCCATGGCGCCACAAGCGGAGGAGGTGCGAGAGGGGGCAGGCGATGGAGGGCGCTGAGAACGCGGACGGTGGCCGGAGGAGGCGGAGGACGCCACAAGGAGGTTGCGGGCGGCAGGTGAGCGTGTCGGGGCGCTGAGGCGAGCGACCTGGCCGGGCGGCGGCGTGGGCGATGCGGCCGGTGGGAGGAGGACGGTGGCGGGCGGGCTGGCTCGGGCAAGGACGGAGACAGAGGAAGAGAGAGGAGCGAGGCGCTGGTGTTGCATGAGCAGGCGGTCGGGAGGCGAGGTGGAGAGGGAGCGACGGGAAGGGGGAGAAGGTTGAGGCGGGGCGGTGCGCGGTGGTTGAGGAAGCGGGGCTCGGGCGGCTCGGTGAGGAGGGAGAAAGGGGAAGAGGGAGGCCGGGGACAGGGGGCCAGGGGTGTGTCGGTGGGGTGGGGGGTTGAGGCAGGTGGGCGGGCGACATGGGCGAGGTGGAGAGGCAGGGCGGTGGGGCCCGGGGAAGCGGGTCCACGGGACAGGGGCGGGGCAGGTGGCCGGTTTGGCTCGGGAGTGTGTGGGGCTGGCGTGGTGTGGGTTGGTGGAGAGAGAGAGGAGGGGTGAGGTGTCAGCAGGAGAGTGGTTGGGGGGAAGAGAGAGGATGAGGTGGCAGCAGGAGATTGGGTGGGGTGAGGTGGAGAGGTTGGTGTGGGTAGGTTAGTTGGTAGTTTTAGGAATTGTTGGGGCGGACCGATTTAGAAATGGGGGTGGTCGTTCGGGTCGATTCGGCCCGTTCGACTGCCTCCGCTAAAAACAATTGAACTTTTTATTTGATTTAAACGGCCGTGTAAAACCGATAGCTAAAATAATTAATCCGGAGAACCGGGCTTTGCATTTGAATGAAGATGGGCCGTTTTAGAAAACAAAACGGGCTTTGCGAAAATAGTTTTATGCGAACAATGCATGATGATGACGATGTAATGCACAAATTCAACGCGATTTTCTAGTAGTGGTTTTGCGGGATGCCACAAATTTCCCCAGCAGAAATCTGTCTGCCGGAGAGCTCTTTCTCTCTCGGTGTTTTTCGCCCCGTAGAGGCGGCAGAATCTTTCTATGGTCGCTCCTCATGTATTAGGGTTTCGAGGGGAAGATATAGGCGAGAGGGCGGAGCCAGAGGTGGTACAGGTGGGCCACACCCCCTGTAGGCACGGCCTAGGGGTGGCCCGCGCCTAGGGGGTGGGCCCCCTATGCCCCATCTCCGCCTCCCCTTCTGGCATTCTTCGTCTTCTGGGAAAATATGATTTTCCATAGTTTTTCTGGTATTTTTATGATCTTCGCGAAATTGCATCAAAACACCTATTTTTCCATCAGAATCCTGACTCCGACAGTTCATCCTCCAAGAATCATCCAACATGCAAAAACAGATGAAAAGACATAAGTATCACCTCTTAATATGAAATATATTAATGAATAGAGGCAAATTATGATATAGAATGGTTATGCAAATTGGACGTATCAAGTCCCCCCAAGCTTAGATCTTTGCTTGTCCCCAAGCAAAAAATGAGCTCAGTAAACATGTCCACAGGTTTATGGAGTGAAGTGTCGATAAAAATAATACGGACAAGAAGCATCACACTTACCATTACACAACTCATAGAAGAAAGCAACTCACCATTATATAAATTAGCTTGCAACAAGTACATGAGTCACAATAGAGACGCATAAAGATAAATCATAATTGGAATTGGCAAACTTTGTTCTTGGTCAGAGAACAACTGGCAAACAGTTTCACAAATAAAGCTTTTGTAGAAGTTTTACAACAGGAGCACTCTTTTCTCAAACTAAAATGTTTTTCATAATGATAGCTTTCAAAGTAATACTCAATAGATAAGAGTCTTGTGCAGACAAGGAAGATGAAGAACATGCTCGAATAAATCATCATATGAATGCTTGAAACACAACAACTCAAATGTTGGCTGGAGATAGAGAAGAAGTAGGTTTACTGAGTCAACTTAGAAGTAGAAGAAAGGCCCTTCATAGAGGGAAGTAGGGATTTCAAGTTCATAAAGAGCTTCCAAAATATTATGGTATTTACTAGCTTTGAGATCTCATTGCCCCTATAATAATCATCTTGAGGCGATTAAGGTTAAAGTGAACAAAGATGGAGTATATGCTTGACGAAATATAAGTTGTCAATATCATGTCCCTTGAGTACGAGGGCCGCTCCTCATGCTACTCAACTTTAGTTACCGGTAAGTTCTTGTCATTGTAAGCATATGTGTATCATAAAGAACCTCCAACAGGGTACCCCTTGCACGTGGTACATGAGCTTTCGCATAATCAAAATGACAAGGGAAGCAGACAGTGAGCATCTCAGCAATCTCTTATTTGCCATGGAAAATAACGCATTTCTCTATCTTTCCTCTTTTCAATATGTCTCTTCTTTTTTATATAAGAGGAAAGCTTCATAGATTGCTCACTATGGTGATGTTGCAAGTTTCCACCATGTTTAGGCATGGGTTAGGCTAGCGGCCCATGCGTTTCTCTAACACATATACATAACTCCATGGACTTACAATCTCCCCTTTTATTTCACAACGATGACATCCGCAAACAAAAGAGCATGATATCAACTAGGTATGTATTTACAGGTGTTGAAAGCGTTCCCCGTGACAGCACGGTTCTGCTAATCCCAATGTATAGATGCAAGCATATACAACTTCTATGACACAATGGTTCAAGTTTATTAGGGGCAAGAAAATAAGTTGTGCCATCAAGTTCATGAGAGCTTTACTAACTAGTTTTCACATAACAAAATAATTTTTAATTCGAAAGGTAGATCAAGCTTGAGAATTTTCTTGGAATATCATTAATGCTAATGGGTAGATATGGTGGACACAAATGGCACAGGTTTTGGTTCAAAGGGGGTTGGATGCATGAGAATTACTCCTTCTCAAAACAGGCTTTTGGCTAGCAAGGCTGGGTAGCAAGCAAAAGAGTTGGAGGAAACAAGAAAACCTACAAGTGATAAAGCCAAACATGCAATCTTCCTTGAAGACACAAAATATCTTAAATAAAGAATACTAAGCTTATGAGCCAATGAAGAAAGAAAATAAATGATACAAAATACCTGTAAGCTTTTTCTCTTTTCCTTTCAAACCTCAAAAAGTGTTGCTACTGACCAGAGCTCGGTTTGCCAAAACCAATTTAGATATACTTGATGCTCCCAGAGTGATTGCCAATACTGATCGACAAGATCAATCATATAATAGAGATTGCAAACTAAAATAAGAAGTGCACGAAGTAAAAGATGAGACTTCTCATTAATATTCCATAAAGGCACTCACACTAAGGGATACATAGATAACCAACTAAAAGAGAGATACTTCCACATGCAAACCAACCTATAAGATAACTTCTTTACCCAAGATATGAATCTACTAAAAAGGTAAAAGATAAAAGATAATGATGTGATACCGCGGCACTCCCCCAAGCTTGAAACAAGCCAAGGGGATGCCAAACCTAATGACGAATTACTCCATCGGTGGTGGTGGTGTTCTCTTGATAAGCTCTTCAATCAGTTCCCTCAAATCCTCAATCTCGAAGGTTAGAATACAAATCAACTCCGAATTATGCTCAGTGCGGTTCATGATCATGTCGGACCGAGAATCCTAGTCCTTGTTATTCTTTTCCCACTCTTCCTTCATAGAGTGTTGATGGAGCCCACCACTTGTCGTGGGACTATTCGTTGGAAACCCCAAGAGCAAGGTATGAAGCAGCATAGAAGCAAGTTTCCCTCAGTAAGAAACCGAGGTTATCGAACCAGTAGGAGGAAGGAAATGTCACACATGTGTTGCTGGTAACATGGAGACCTGCACAACACAAACTGAAGACTTTGCCCCAACAAATCAGTGAGGTTGTCAAGCTCACCGGTTTGCTATAACAAAGGATTAAACGTATGGTGTGGAAGGTAATGGTTTGCAGCAAGTAAACAAGTAATAGTGGAAGATGTATCAATGGTAAAGATTGGACCGGGGTCCATAGTTCACTAGAGGTGCTCTCCTTAGATAAACAACATGGAATGAAGGGTAAAAACATTACAAAGGGGCAATTGAGGCGAAAGCAAGGCATAACAATGCAATTACTAGTCGAAATATCCTATGAGATTCGATTGGGCAATACAACAAGATACATATACCGCCATCCAACTGCATCTATGACTAGAAGTCCACCTTCGTGTTATCATCCGAACCCCTCCAAGATTAAGTTGCAATGTATAACTGTTTAAGAAAAGTGTGTAAGGTAAACAGTCCACATGTTCCATGAACAAGAGACCGTTGTTTTCTCCCTAGTAGCAACAACACATCTACAACCGAAGAGATTTCTGTCACTTCCCTTGGAAACTAGAGGCATGAACCCACTATCGAGCATAAATACCCCCTCTTGGAGTCACTAGCAACTACTTGGCCAAGATAACTACTAACAACGGAGAGCATGCAAGATCACAAAAAACACATACATGATAGAATCATAAAGACAAAACCATTAATCAAACCAACATCATAATATCAATATCCATCGGATCCCCGCAAACACAACATGCATGATTACAAATAGATTAGATCTTGATTATGAACGGAGCTCACAAGATCTATACATGAAAGCACAAAGGAGGAGATACAACCATCTAGCTACACCCATAGTACAAGGTGGAACTACTCACGCATCATACCGGAGAGAAGGCCTCTGGGATGATCTCCCCTCCGGCGGGGTGCCGGGAAGAACTTCAGATCCCCCCGATCTAGGAACGATGGTGGCGGCGGCTACCAACGGTTTCGTGGAATATTGATCGGGTACCCAGGGTTTCTGCATCAGGGGTTTCTTATAGGCGAAGAGGGAGGCTGAGGCGGCGGCCAGGGGCACCAAACCCTAGCCAGGCGTGGGCCCACCTGTGGCCGCGCCTGGGGGGTGTGGCCCCTCTGGCTCGCCTCCTGGCTCCCCTTTGGACTTCTTGTTCCCCACAGAAAGTAATTGACTTTGTCGTTTGTCCCGTCCAATTCCGAGAATATTTCTTTACTAACTTTTCTGAAACCAAAAACAGCAGAAAACAGGCATCTGGCACTGTTGCAACTTGTTAATACGATAGTACTAGAAAACATGTAAAAAGCACCTCAAAGTATAGACAAGTAAATCAAAGTAGATACTAAATAAGCATGGAGCATCAAAAATTATAGATACGTTTCCAACATTTCAAGTGTTCCTTACCTGCATGGTTAGAATGAGGCAGATCCCAAACAGAGGGCAAGTTCCCTTTGGGAACTTGTTGGTACTATTGCTCCATTAAGAGAGTATGGAAAGGGTTCTTGGTGCGCGAAGGAGGTGACCATGGAGCAAGGATATGACGCGGGGTTTTACCTCATGTAGACATCCGTGTTGTCCTCCTAAGCTTGGTTGGGTTTTCCACCACTCCAATGCTTGCGACGGTAGCGCGGGTGTCCGGATGCTCGTCTTCCTCCATGTCTTCCTCATCCCCAACCAAAATCTCCCCCTCCTTGGGGTTTTGAGGATCATCTTCCTCGGGCTTCTTGCCTTTGTCGTTGGCGGAGACCATGGTGCTCTAATGTAAGGTTCCCAACCTTTAATAAGGTAGATATCCCTGTGTTTACAATGCTACTCCCTGGATCAATAGCTAGCATTCACAGTTAAGATGTAATATCAAGAAACAAAGGTCATAATACAACTTTATAACCAGGAATAACATAATTTATTGCATCTTACATAGCTCATTTGGCTATCTCATTACAATGCAGCAAAATATAACAATAGAATGGGGTCCTTCATCTTCAAAGTTCCACATGCAGACATGTTGGTTGTAGACTTGTAATCCTAATCAGTAAACTTCACTAACATCAAACAAACCTGCAACATAACAAGTTATAGCCACAAGGGTCAATACATTTGATTTGTACTGTCAAGTGATACTATGGTAGTATAGTGGAGTCTATCATCTATATGCATTTGGCTAAGTGGAGATTAGGCTTGCTTTGCTCAAAATAGATTTTCCTTATCATTTGAAAACACTAAGTTTTTGCTTGAAAAAAATCACCCAAGGCATCTCCCAATAGAAATTGGTGATCCTTCAACCCTTGTTCAACCACAAGTTTTTAACTTAGAAATTTGGATGAGGAGATTCATGATAGCTTCCATGTCTTGATGCTCAAATTGTCCTTTGCCAGGGACATGGCTAAGTACTTAGATTTTACACTCTGCAGAGGTGGTGCACTTTCCCCACAAGACTTGGTTTCACCAAGACAAGATCTTTCAGAAGCCTTCCCTTAGACCAGAATGGACGCGCTCCAACCTATCAATCCCCTACCACCAACTGTCCATTTGGCTAAGTTATTGCAACCTATATGATCTAGGCAGAGCCCATAATGCCAAGTGGCTGCACTTGAAGCTTCTCAACATTTGACATCTCGGATCTCTTTCTTCCTGGGTGGCCATCCACAAGTGAGATACACAAGGTAAACCATAGAAATGGGACTTGTGTAACCACTCAACACAAACCATTCCTTCCATTCCACCCAGGTGATTCATTCACTTAGTTGTTTTATTAAACAAAACACAAGTCCTTGACTTAGAAATATTTCATAGTATGAATATATTCCACCCTTGTTTTATACTAGCTAAACTAAGCATGATAGTAGTAGGAATCTTAACTTAGGAAATTTCTACTAAGGTTTCATCTACTAGGATTTCCCATGGCATAGTTTACACTTAGCAAAAATTCCATGCAAGTCCTACTTAGAAATATCACTAATGCATAGTGAAAATAATGGGACAAAAGTATGAAGCATCACTTGCCTTTTTGGTAGATAATATAAGTTCACTCCTTGATCTTTGCAATATTCACACTCTTCAAATCACTACAATTCAATCAAGCAAGCAATATTTCAATCTACCATTCAAGCAAACATCACATCACATAAAATAATAGAAACAAAACAATGCATGCAAGCATGCCAAAGATTGTTTTATTTACAAAAGTGGTTTCTAATAGGTTATAAATATTCTAAAACATTTATTGGTCATTTTATAAAGTGGCAAAACTATTTGCAAAAGATTTTACCTATAAACCATTTTTTAAACCAAATCATTATTTTATGTGGTTGAAAATGCCTTTATCAAAGTAGCAATGTTTATAGGGTTCATTAAATACATTTTTAAATCATAAAACTTGGTGCTTGGGGTCAGAGAGTTTAAATCAAAACATTTCCCAAAGGTTTTCCTCCAAAAGCATTTTTAATAAATAAACATTATTTTTATTTGTCTAGAAATGGTTTAAATCAAAGATTTATTCTTTTGCTTCACCAAATATATTTTTGAAACCACAAATTGATTCCTATGATCAGTAGGTTCAAAACAAACCATTTTCCAAAGATTTTATCTCAAAATTCATTTTAGGACAAATTTTATATTCTAAATATTCCTACATAAGTTTCTGCAAAAACAACCATTTTATGAGAAGGAATTCACTAAACAAAGGGCATGGCCAGAAAGTACTTGTCTTTTTGATTCCATTGATATAAAATTTGCAAAAATTAGACGTGTGGTTTGGAAATTATGAATTTTTCAAATTGGAACATTAAATAGATCAAATCCTGGTTTTTATAAACAGGCAGGGCCACGTGGCTTGTTCTTATTCGTCTGTACCGCTTCGTGCAGATCGTGCAGCAAGAGGCGTTGGATTTTAAACAGATCGTGTGGTTCAGAAGCAAGCATACCCCTTCGTCTAGATTCTATCGTGTCACTCCGATCCAGATCGGACGGCTACCATCGTATTGCCAAGATCTGGCGGCGCGACGACGGTGGCGCGCGGCGGCGGCGCTCTGCTAGCGGTGTTGCGGCGGCTACAGGAAGCGATGAAGGGAAAGGATGTGCTCACCGGGTTCACGGGGTCGTGATGTTTCAAGGTGGTCGCAGCTCGAGGGGCGACGGCATTTCGCACCGCCGAGTCGCTGACGTGGCGTCGCTTCGCCAGCTTGTCGACGGGGCAACGATTTATGGCATGCTAAGACAAATGGAGGGCATCGTTAGGTTCGTATGAGAGCCACGAACATGTGAGCATCCAGGAGAGGGGAAGGGGAGGTCTGGTCTCACCAGTAGTGCTCATCGGAGCGGAGGCAGTCGTTGTCGAGGTGCAGTGGTTGTCGTTGTCAAGGTTCTGGGGCGCACGGGGGCGAGCTGGCGCTACGGGGAGGTTCGCCAGGAGATGGGGAGCAAGTGAGCATGCAGTGGGAGGCGAGGGGTGGTTGCAGTTCGCCGGAATCGATGAAAATGCTCGCCGGAGTCCGCGGCGGTGCAGGGTAAAATCGAGGCGACCTGGTGGCAGGGAGGGTGTGGCGACGAAGGGGAAAGATAGAGGGCGTCAAGGCACTTAAGATGGCATGGTCACGGGGTGGTTTTACTGCGGCGTTAACGCGAATTTACTTGGGTCTTAATCGACTGCAATGGCCGGAGAGGTGAGGGGCGGGGTTAGCGGGGCGAGGAAGATGATGACGCGGCCGAGTGGGCTCCGTTTGGCAGCGAGTGAGAAAGAGGAGGAGTGGGGCCTGGTCGTCAGCGACGCTACAGGTAAGTTCGCGAGTGAAAAACGTTTCACTGCGGGGGGAGGGGGGAGATGGGCTAGTCTGGGCTGGCTAGATTCATTTTTTTTGTACTGGTCATTTTTTTCTTTTTCCATTCTTATTATTCTGTTTTGATTTTGATTAATCAATTTAAACATCAATTTGATTTCAAAACTCAACCAAAATTTGTGTAGATTCAAATACTGATTAATAGTTCATTTTAAAGTCAAAATTAGAAAAAAAAATTATTCTCTTAGGGTCTTTTAATTATTTAAAAGTAGGCCCATGCATTTAAATTTAATTAATATCAAATATATTTTAAACCCTTATTTAATTTCAATTCTCACAAAACCTTTTCAGTTGGTTTATTTATTTAATAGGGTGTCAAATATTTCACCTTGACTTATTTGGAAAATGATTTATTAATCATTTTTAATTTGGTACTTGTCCTTTATTCTCATGAAATTAAATATAGTTTTAATTCCATAAATTTTATTTGGAAGTTTTCTTTGATCTTATTTAGGTCAATTGATCCACTTTTATTCCACTTGGGTAAATTCCAAATATCTTTTCCCATGATTTAATTAATCATTTCTAATAGGGATTTTGTCTTTATTCAAATGGAAATGAAATTTGGTTAATGCCACTTTATTTTTATTTTGGAAAATTCTTTATCCATTATTTTATTTGGATTTTGGATTATATTCATTCCATTTGCTTATGGATTTGGCCAAGATTTAATTTGGTCTTTAAATATTCCTTATTGAATAATTTCTTTCCTTATCTTATAAAATCCATATCTTTTTATTTATAGATCCAAACTTGGTGATTCCAATTTGTAAAATCTTATTTGATATTTATTTATCCTTTTAAATATCTTTAGGATTATTTGCGCACCATTTGGTATGAATTTATAGATAGGTTCTTTATTATCTTTGGAAATTTAATTTCCTTATCTTATTATATTCATAAGATTTTATCTATGGCTCCAAATTAAGTGAAACCAATTTCTATGGTTTTAATAACATTTATATTTGTCATTCTTGATCATTTTGAAATGTTTGCTTGACATCTTTTTATATGGATCAAAACCATGGTCTTAGTCATAACTTGAAAATGATTTTCTTCCATTAGGGTTTTAGGGTTTTGGTTTATTTCCATGTGTTTAAATTTCCAGATGCATTTATGAGGTATGCATTTCACTTGATTTGAATTTAGTTGGATTCAAACATTAACCACAGTTTGTTCAAGATGGGATTTTAATTTCCATTTAGAAACAAAAAGTTTCTTTTCACCCTAAATTTCAACAATTATTTATTTATTTTTCACATAACAAGATTTGGAAAATCTTGGGATGTGACAGGCTACCACCCTTAAAATAAATATCTTCCCGAGATTTGGGGAGGCTAGGGGTTACAAGTTGGCTCAAAGTAACTAGGGTACTACCACCCTTAAAAATTTTCCAACTAGATTACATCTTGGCTTTCTTGGGATCTTTTTGAAATCTCTCTGGGCAAACATCTGCATAGTGTCCTTTGTTTCCACACTTGAAACATGTGACAAGGCTGAGATCCTTCATAGGATTTATCTTGTGCTTCATATTTTCTAGACAATTGCTTGCATAATGTCCTTGGTTACCACAATTGTAACATGTGATAAGATTGAGTTCTTCACGTATCTTCTATGGACAAGCTGACACATAGTGGCCTAACTCCTTGCAGTTGTTGCACCATACTTGGCTAATCTCCTTATACTTTTTCTTCTTCTCTGGACATTCATTGGCATAGTGTCCCATCTCTTTGCAATGACAACATTGCACTTGGCTTTTGTCTTTCTTCTTCTTGGGTTTCTCCAAAGCTAGGAGTGCTTCTAGTTCATGCTCTTCATATCTTATCTCAAAGGTAGGAAAGTTTCCTGGCCTCCTTGACCTTTTCCTTGGATAATACATATGTCTCCTCTTTGGTCCTTTAAATTGAGTCATATTGCATGGAGGTGCAAGCTGAGATTTTCCTTTGTCTTCATCCTTCTTGGGTGAAGTTGTTTTCTCATAGTAGTCTGCAATCAGTTGTTGCACTCCACCTTGTTTCCTTTGTTGAACTATGGAATAGATGGGGCATTGGATAGGGATATGATTATTTCCTTCACATAGGAAACAAGTAGCTTGAGATGTGAGGCATTGATTATTTGGATGTTTCTCTTCACAATTGGGGCATTGATCTTCATGCTCTTTGGAAGTGTGATCCTTGTCTCCACAAACATTACAAGCTTGGGTTCCTTCTAGAATATCATCCTTGACATCCTTGTTGTCACAAACTCCTTGAGAAGAGTTGTCTCCCATGTTGATCATTTGATCTGTCACCTTATGCAGCAATTTGGTTTGGGTTTCCAAAAAACTTTGCATGGTTGGATCTAACTCACTGGTGTTGGCTAAAAATTGAGCTGTCACTTGGTTCAACTGGGTTTGGGTTACTATGAGTTCTCTCATGTTGATCTCTTGGTTGTTGTTGTCACCATCCTTGATGTTGGAGTTTCTTGGAGTAGTCATCTGTTTGGGTTGGATTGGAATTAGAATAGGCAAGAGATTTCTAAGGAAATAGTTCCAATCATACACATCACAATTCACACAAGCAAAGTGCAAGCAATCACAAACAAACATTTCACTCAAACAACAAGTTTCTAGCATATTTTTAGGCAACCAAAAATATTTTGTTACACCACATAAGTTGGTGGGTTTGACTTAAACTAAATATGGTGGTCCATCTATATGGTTCACTTGAGATTTTTCCATCCTTCTTGGTTGATTCTTCTGGAATGAGATCATGGTTTCCTTGGGAAAATTATTGTGTCTTGGTCACAAAGTTTCAAAGGTGATGATGATTCCCAAGTTATGTTTCCTTAGTCTTCAAGTCTTGAGAAACATTTCTTGTCACACTTGTAGTCCTTAGTGATATCCAAGGTTGAAGTCCTTGTTGAGAATAAGGTTGAAATCACTTGAAGATGTTGAAGTCATTAGAGTTGATGAGGTCCTTTGCACATGGTGAAGTCTTTGGCCAGGTAAAGGCTTTATCCATCAAGTTGAAATAAAAGATATGTAAAGTCAAAACCAAAATGGTTGAGGAAAGAGTTTACAAGATTGTTTGTAAATAAGTTTTGGAACAAATACAACTCCTATTTTTCTAAGGGGTTTTGTCCAATCCTAGGGTTACAAATCCTACAGGCAACACAATGCTCTGATACCATCTGTAAGGTTCCCAACCTTTAATAAGGTAGATATCCCTGTGTTTACAATGCTAGTCCCTGGATCAATATCTAGCATCCACAGTTAAGATGTAATATCAAGAAACAAAGGTAATAATACAACTTTATAACCAGGAATAACATAATTTATTACATCTTACATAGCTCATTTGGCTATCTCATTACAATGCAGCAGAATATAACAATAGCATGGGGTCCTTCATCTTCAAAGTGCCACAGTGCATATGTTGGTCAGAGACTTGTAATCCTAATCAGTAAACTTCACTAACATCAAACAAACCTGCAACATAACAAGTTACAGCCACAAGGGTCAATACATTTGATTTGTATTGGCAAGTGATACTATGGTAGTATAGTGGTGTCACATCCCAAGATTTTCCAAATCTTGTAATGTGAAAAATAAATGAATAAAATAAAACTTTGCTGATTTTCAGGGTGAGAAGAAACTTTTTGAATTCAAATGGGAACCTTCAAACTTATTTTGAACAAATAAAAAAATCCTTAAAGGATTTAAAAAGATAAACATTTAATAAAAGGAAAATAAAATATTTGGAATTACTAGTTTGGATCCTTAATAAAAAAATATTTGGTTTTCAAATGAAAAGAATTATAAATAAGGAATTATTTTATGGAGCCAAAATAAACCTTGGCCAAGCTTTTGAAATAAAAACATTTTGTTTTGATAAAAATAGTAAAGTTTTATTTAAATAAAATAATAAGGATTTAATATCCAATTTTATTTAAGTAAAGGCTTTTTCCATTTTAAATAAACACTAAAACTATTTATTTATTTTGAACAAGTTTTCCAAGTATTCTTTATTTTCAAATAAAACCTACTGATTTGGTTTTGAAAATAATTAAATTTCAAAGGGAGAATTTAAATAAAACAAATTCCATTTTGATTTAATAACAATGGTCTATTTATTTAATTAATAATGGACCCTAAAATAAAAATATTATTTTGATCTTTGGACTTTGGTTTTATGTTGTTAAACAGAACCAAATTCAATTGCAATGTTTGGTGAATGTTTGAATTGATTTGAATGTGGATTAGTTGTTTGAATTTCAAAACAGAAAATAGAATTGGAAAAAGAAAAATCAATCAGGAAAGAAAAAATAGAAGTGGACAACAGCCCAGTCGGCCAGCCCAATAAGCCCAGTACCAGCCCAGTCCCTCTCCCCCTCTGCGAAACGATTTTCACTTAAAGTCTCACCCGCAGAGCAACTGACTGGTGGCCCCTCCTTCCCTCTCACTTTCTCGCTGATAGCAAGGCCCCACAACACTGTTCATCGTCTACACCGGGCCGACTGCCTCGCCGCTCGCCGCGTTTAATCTCCTTGAATTGCGTTGATGGATGGTTTAAACCCGCCATGACCACCGATTAAACGCCAAGATTCCTCTATCTTTCCTCTCTCACCCGACCCTCCGCCTGTGGCTGTTCCACCGAGCCACACCATCTCTGACTCTGGCGAGCTCCGCGGGAAAATCCGACCACACCTCGCCGCCCTTCAACTCCCTCTGCACACGAACTTGTTCTCAGATCGCTGGCATTCTCCAGCGTCAATCGCTGGCGCGACCACTCTAGACGCTCGGCTTCGTCAACATCTGAGCATCACCGACGACGCGTCTACTCCGGCGAAACCTCCCTGGTAAGCCAGACCTCCCCGAGCCCTCCCAATGACACACCCTTACTCCCCATACTCGTACGCATATAATGCTTCCTTCCACTTGCCTCGGCGCGACCTGCAACTCCATCCCCGACAACCTCCAGAGGCACCCGCCGCCCACAACAACTCCGGCGAGCAATCGCCAGCACATGCGAGCGCCGCTTCGTCTGAAACCAGCACGTCGAGCTTCCCCACGTCCTTGCGATCACGGTGAGCCTCTCCTCCTATTCTCTCGCTTCCTAGAATGGCCAGACCACCTCGGACAGAGCGTGGCGCGCCGTCATGCCGCCGGCCAAATTTTATGGTCAAACTCATCTAAGCCGTTAGATCGTGATCCAGTGGACGCGATAGATTGACTTAAACCAAACCGGTACGTGTGATCTGAGCCGTGCGTTATGACTTAAATCCTACGGCCTGCAGCACGTGATCCAGACGAAGCGGTATCAGCAAATAGAAACACGCCACGTGTCTCTGTTTAGTTGAATTAGAACAGAATTGATCTATTAGATTTCCAATTTTGTAAATTGCACAACTTTTGATCCACGTGTCAAAAATTTATAAACTTTATATCAATGGAATCAGTGGAACAAGCCCTAGCCAACCATGGAATTTGTTTAGTAAATAGTATCTGTTAGTTTGTTTAATTTTGCAGAAACATTTGTATGCTTGTTTAGATTAGAAAAATTGTTCAAAAATGTTTTTAGGGTTAAAATCTTTGCAAATTGATTGGTGGTGAACTTACTGACCCTAGGAACCAACCCATAGTGTTGAAAATGGATTTGGTGAAGTTTAGGATGGATTAATTGGTTTATCCCATTTCTAGCCAAATAAAAATAATGGTTTTTGTTATGAAAATTTTTTTGGAGTAAAAACTTTGGGAAAATGTTTTGGACCAAACCTACTGACCCTAAACACCAAGTTTTGAGAAACAACAACTTATTTGGTGAACAACTTAAAGTTGTTGCTTTGATAAAAATATTTTCCACCACATAAAATAATGAATGGATTTAAAAATGGTTTATGGATAAAACCCTTTTGCAAATGACTTTGACACTTTGAAAAAATGACCACTTTTGAACCTGACCAAGTTTAGAAGCCTAGTGGATACCATCTTTCCAAATAAACCTATCTCTTGCATGCTTACATGCATGACTTAGATCCCATTGTTTTATGTGAGTGAATTGTTTGATTGATTATTGGTTTGGAATGCTAGTTGATATTGTGTTTTCTTGATTGATTGTAGAGAAGTTAGAAAAGTGTGAGACTAGCAAGATCAAGGAGTGAACCAACATTCCCTACCAAAAGAAAGGCAAGTGACACTATCATCTAAAAGTCCTACTATTTTCATTATACTTAGTGGATTTTGAAACATGCATGAAAAGAGTTTCTATACTTATGCTATTCTAAATCCTAATAGGATACCCTATACATTCCTTAGTGAAAACAATGTAGTTGTTACATGCTTAGCCATGCTATATTTTGAAAAGAGATACATGTTGAGATTTTATGAGATTGAGAAAAGACTTATGTTTTATATAGTAAAACAAGGACTCAATGAACCACCTGGGTGGACAAGGATACTTTGAGTTTTGGAGAAGGTGGCAACAAAAGGAACCATGTCTTTGGCCATCTCTTTGTGTTGGGCTCCAAAGGAAAACCACCCAGGAAACTTAGATATTGAACATGTTTCTCGTACAGTGGCTTCCGTGTACAGCCACATGCTAAATGGGCTCTGGCTTAGTCAACTACATAGTGGAAATCCCATGCATTGGCATCTTCAGGTTAACTTTATTTGTGTAAGGGAGCTTGAACCCTACATTGGTGCCTGGTAGACAAGCTAGAATTTTGTATTGGGAGGACTCCTATGGAAAGACTTTGTCACATTCTCAATCTGCCAGTACTCCATCTTGGTGAGTACTTATCCAGCGGCCACTGGTGGCATCAAGATGAGATTGTGTCATGTGGGTAAAGTGTACAACTTCTGCAGAAGATTAAAATTCTAAGTACTTAGTCGTGTCCCCGGTTATGGACAATACTGAGCAACTAAGGCCTGAAGCTATGGAAGATCTCGACATTCCAATTTCTAAAAGAAAACTTTTAAGTGACAACAAAAGACTTGATGCACTTGGGGGTACCAAGGAGCTCAAGAGATTTTGATAAAACTTGATGCACTTGGGGGTACCAAGGAGCTCAAGAGATTTTTGACAAGGACTTGAACACTTGGGAATTTACCAAGGAGTTCAAGGGATTTTGAAAAGGAGATTTGACAAAAGACCAAAACCATTTTGAAAAGATAGGATAAATTTTGCTTTCTGCAAATGAGCCTAAAACCCTACTTAGCCAAATATGCATGTAATGATAGGATCCACTTATATTCAACATAGTAGTGAAACTTGCCAATACAATTCAAATGTATTGACCCTTTGTGGCTGTAACTTGTAATGTTGCAGGTTTGATTGTTTTTAGTGAAGATTGATTGATTAGGATTACAAAGTCTACAACCAACATGTCTACCTGTGGCACTTTGAAGACGAAGGACCCATGTTTATAGTTATTCCGCTGCAATGTAATGTAATGTAATAAAAATTATGTTATTCCTGGTTATAAAGTTATATTATGACCTTTGTATCTTGATGTTACATCTTAACTGTGGATGCTAGCTATTGATCCAGGGACTAGCATTGTAAACACAGGGGACTCTACCTTATTTAAAGGTTGGGACCCTTACAAGTGGAGTCTATCATCTATATGCATTTGGCTAAGTGGAGCTTAGGCTTTCTTTGCTCAAAATAGATTTTCCTTATCATTTGAAAACACTAAGTTTTTGCTTGACAAAAATCACCCAAGGCATCTCCCAACAGAAATTGGTGATCCTTCAACCCTTGTTCAACCACAAGTTTTTAACTTAGAAATTTGGATGAGGATATTCTTGATAGCTTCCATGTCTTGATGCTCAAATTGTCCTTTGCCAGGGACATGGCTAAGTACTTAGATTTTACACTCTGCAGAGGTGGTGCACTTTCCCCACAAGACTTGGTTTCACCAAGACAAGATCTTTCAAGCCTTCCTTAGACCAGAATGGACGCTCCAACCTATCAATCCCCTACCACCAACTGTCCATTTGGCTAAGTTATTGCAACCTATATGATCTAGGCAGAGCCCATAATGCCAAGTGGCTGCACTTGAAGCTTCTCAACATTTGACATCTCGCATCTCTTTGTTCCTGGGTGGCCATCCACAAGTGAGATACACAAGGTAAACCATAGAAATGGGCTTGTGTAACCACTCAACACAAACCATTCCTTCCATTCCACCCAGGTGATTCATTCACTTAGTTGTTTTATTAAACAAAACACAAGTCCTTGACTTAGAAATATTTCATAGTATGAATATATTCCGCCCTTGTTTTCTACTAGCTAAGCTAAGCATGATAGTAGTGGGAATCTTAACTTAGGAAATTTCTACTAAGGTTTCATCTACTAGGATTTCCCATGGCATAGTTTACACTTAGCAAAAATTCCATGCAAGTCCTACTTAGAAATATCACTAATGCATAATGAAAATAATGGGACAAAGTATGAAGCATCACTTGCCTTTTTGGTAGATAATATAAGTTCACTCCTTGATCTTTGCAATATTCACACTCTTCAAATCACTACAATTCAATCAAGCAAGCAATATTTCAATCTACCATTCAATCAAACATCACATCACATAAAATAGTAGAAACAAAACAATGCATGCAAGCATGCCAAAGATTGTTTTATTTAAAAAAGTGATTTCTAATAGGTTATAAACATTCTAAAACACTTATTGGTAATTTTATAAAGTGGCAAAACTATTTGCAAAAGATTTTACCTATAAACCATTTTTAAACCAAATCATTATTTTATGTGGTTGAAAATGCCTTTATCAAAGTAGAAATCTTTATAGGGTTCATAAAATACATTTTTAAATCATAAAACTTGGTGCTTGGGGTCAGAGAGTTTAAATCAAAACATTTCCCAAAGGTTTTCCTCCAAAAGCATTTTTAATAAATAAACATTATTTTTATTTGTCTAGAAATGGTTTAAATCAAAGATTTATTATTTTGCTTCACAAAATATATTTTTGAAACCACAAATTGATTCCTATGATCAGTAGGTTCAAAACAAACCATTTGCCAAAGGTTTTATCTCAAAATTCATTTTAGAACAAATTTTATATTCTAAATATGCCTACATAAGTTTCTGCAAAAACAACCATTTTATGAGAAGCAATTCACTAAACAAAGGGCACGGCCAGAAATTACTTGTCTTGCTGATTCCATTGATATAAAATTTGCAAAATTTGGACGTGCGGTTTGGAAGTTATGAATTTTTCAAATTGGAACATCAAATAGATCAAATCCTGGTTTTTATAAACAGGCAGGGCCACGTGGCGTGTTCTTATTCGTCTGTACCGCTTCGTGCGGATCGTGCAGCGAGAGGCGTTGGATTTTAAATAGATCGTGTGGTTCAGAAGCAAGCGTACCCCTTAGTCTAAATTCTATCGTGTTACTCCGATCCAGATCGGACGGCTACCATCGTATTGCCAAGATCTGGCGGCACGACGACGGTGGCGCGCGGCGGCGGCGCTCTGCTAGTGGTGTTGCGGCAGCTACAGGAAGCGAGGAAGGGAAAGGATGTGCTCACCGGGTTCACGGGGTCGCGGTGATGCTCAAGGTGGCCGCAGCTCGTCGAGGGGCGCACGGTGGTGACGGCAATCGATCGCCGGAGTCAGTGACTGCGTCGGGCTCGCTCAGTTGTCAACGGGGGCAACGATTTATGGCATGCTAAGACAAATGGAGGGCACCGTTAGGTTCATATGAGAGCCACGGACATGTGAGCATCCAGGAGAGGGGAAGGGGAGGCCTGGTCTCACCAGTAGTGCTCGTTGGAGCGGAGGCAGTCGTTGTCGAGGTGAAGTGGTCGTCGTTGTCGAGGTTCTAGGGCGCACGGGGGCGAGCTGGCACTACGGGGAGGTTCGCCAGGAGATGGGGAGCAAGTGAGCATGCAGTGGGAGGCGAGGGGTGGTTGAAGTTCGCCGGAATCGATGAAAATGCTCGCCGGAGTCCGCGGCGGTGCAGGGTAAAATCGAGGCGGCCTGGTGGCGGGGAGGGTGTGGCGACGAAGGGGAAAGAGAGAGGGCGTCGAGGCGCTTAAGATGGCATGGTCGCGGGGTGGTTTTACTGCGGCGTTAACGCGAATTTACTCGGGTCTTAATCGACTACAACGGTCGGCGAGGTGAGGGGCGGGGTCAGCGGGGCGAGGAAGATGATGACGCGGCCGAGTGGGGTCCGTTTGGCAGCGAGTGAGAAAGAGGAGTGGGGGCCTGGTCGCCGACGCCACGGTAAGTTCGCGAGTGAAAAACGTTTCACTACGGGAGGGGGAGATGGGCTAGTCTGGGCTTAGTGGGCTGGGCTGGCTAGATTCATTTTTTTGTACTGATCATTTTTTCTTTTTCCATTCTTATTATTTTGTTTTGATTTTGATTAATCAATTTAAACATCAATTTGATTTCAAAACTCAACCAAAATTTGTGTAGATTCAAATACTGATTAATAGTTCATTTTAAAGTCAAAATTAGAATATTTCTTTTATTCTCTTAGGGTCTTTTAATTATTTAAAAGTAGGCCCATGCATTTAAATTTAATTAATATCAAATATATTTTAAACCCTTATTTAATTTCAATTCTCACAAAACCTTTTCAGTAGGTTTATTTATTTAATAGGGTGTCAAATATTTCACCTTGACTTATTTGGAAAATGATTTATTAATCATTTTTAATTTGTTACTTGTCCTTTATTCCCATGAAATTAAATATAGTTTTAATTCCATAAATTTTATTTGGAAGTTTTCTTTGATCTTATTTAGGTCAATTGATCCACTTTTATTCCACTTGGGTAAATTCCAAATATCTTTTCCCATGATTTAATTAATCATTTCTAATATGGATTTTGTCTTTATTCAAGTGGAAATGAAATTTTGTTAATGCCACTTTATTTTTATTTTGGAAAATTCTTTATCCATTATTTTATTTGGATTTTGGATTATATTCATTCCATTTGCTTATGGATTTGGCCAAGATTTAATTTGGTCTTTAAATATTCCTTATTGAATAATTTCTTTCCTTATCTTATAAAATCCATATCTTTTTATTTATAGATCCAAATTTGGTGATTCCAATTTGTAAAATCTTATTTGATATTTATTTATCCTTTTAAATATCTTTAAGATTATTTTCTCACCATTTGGTATGAATTTATAGATAGGTTCTTTATTAGCTTTGGAAATTTAATTTCCTTATCTTATTATATTCATAAGATTTTATCTATGGCTCCAAATTAAGTGAAACCAATTTCTATGGTTTTAATAACATTTATATTTGTCATTCTTGATCATTTTGAAATGTTTGCTTGACAGCTTTTTATATGGATCAAAACCATGGTCTTAGTGATAACTTGAAAATGATTTTCTTCCATTAGGGTTTTGGTTTATTTCCATGTGTTTAATTTTCCAGATGCATTTATGAGGTATGCATTTCACTTGATTTGAATTTAGTTGGATTCAAACATTAACCCAAAGTTTGTTCAAGATGGGATTTTAATTTCCATTTAGAAACAAAAAGTTTCTTTTCACCCTAAATTTCAACAATTATTTATTTTTTTTATTTATTTTTCACATAACAAGATTTGGAAAATCTTGGAATGTGACATCTAAACTTGAGAAGATTTCCTAACAAAAACGGATCAAAACAAAAACATGACGAGAACACGATATACAAACCTCGGGGGATCCGGGGGCTTATATATTACGAAGTTTCAATGCATAAGGAAGGTACTGGTGCGAAAACGAGGCGGAGACGGAGCTCAGGCTCACACTCGCCAGCGCGCCATCACTGGGGCCGCGCTAGGTGGTGTGGCCACCACGGCCTTGCTTCTCCTCCTTTCATCTCAGAACCTTCTGTATGTAATAAAAACATAAAAATATAAAAAGATAGGGTTTTCACTAACCTTCAGTTTTCACCACTTTTACCTAATCAAAGACGAACTCTACAGATTCCTTTTCTCCTTCTCCTAGAAATTTCCTTCATACAAGGCCTTACACAAACCTCAATGGCAATATCAGTGTATGAAAAAACAATAAACCTTTAGGTACACACTTCAACTGAAATCCATCAAAACAAAAGCTACTGTAGCAACTCCTTTCCAAAACCCCAAAAAGAATCTGAAAGGAAATCAATATATGAGGCAGATGCAAATGATGGCAGAAATCTTTCAAAACAGACCAACAGGTAAAAATTGATATTTTCGAAAAACTTTTGTTGCTCAAATCAAAAAGTGCAAAACTAATGTAAGTTGGGTAACAACTTGGAGAACAAGCACAGCAAATTACAGCTCCATCCAAATTACTGAGCTCCTTCACGAATTTTTACAATGCAGCACAAAAATCTGTCCCAGGACAGCCACTTTTCACAACTCCTCTACTACTCAAAAGTAGTTGATCTTGACACAAAAACGAAAAAAAGGATAAGGAGCGGTCATTACTGAGGTAATAACTTCCAAGACTCAACAAAACTATTGGGTTATCTCCCAAGAAGTACTTTTCTTTAATTCCTTTATGTTAGGCTTGATAATTTCAAAGATGCTCATATAGGAGATAAAGATTTGAAGTGAAAGAGAGCATCAAGGAGCAAATATCCAACACATTTGAGTCTAACCCACTTCCTATGCAAGGGAATCTCATGAGAAAACAAATTGTTGAAACAAAAAGCCACTAGCATAGGAAGACAAAACAAATGCAACTTCAAAGCTTTCAACATAAAAATAGGAAATTTAACATTATTGAGATGCATAAAACCATGTTTTCCTCTCTCATAATAACTTTCAGTAGCACTTTGAATAAAGTTGACAATATAACTATCACAGAAAACAACTCTATCATCAAAATGAGCATACTTATGGTCATGAAAAAGAGGTCCAAGGTCATAAACTGGATCAATAGAAGCAAGTAGTTCCATCCTGAAATCTTTATTAGGCAAGCTATTTTCACAAGGAGCTTTAGCAAATTTGGAAAAGTTAAACTCATAATAATCTCCATCAAACTTATTTAAAACCTTTTCCTTCTTACAATCTATAATAGCTCCATAAGTGTTCAAGAAAGGTCTACCAAAAATGATAGGACAAGTTTTACTAGTTGCTGAATTAAGCACTAGAAAATCAACAAGATACTTAATCTTACCGCAGAGAACCTTCACATCTATTATAATACCAATAGGGCAAATGGTTTCCTTATTAGCAAGGTGAATAACCACATCAATATCCTCAAGCTCACAAGGACCAATTTCATGCATAATTTTCCTATAAAGCTCATAAGGAATAGCACTAGAACTAGCACCAATATCACATAAACCATAGTAGAAATGATCACCAATTCTCACAGAAAGCACAGGGACGCTATCCTTTCTAGCTTTTCTAGGATGAGAGACAATATTAGAAGCGTATTCACAGAAGACAATGTGCTCATCCTCTATATTTTTAGTGACAAGATCTTTCACAATAGCTACCGCAGGTTCAATATTTATTTGCTCATCGGGTTCCACAGTTTTCTTTGCACTTTTGCTAACCACATTAGCTTTGATAGAATGTTCCTTTACCTTAGAAGGAAAAGGGATTTTCTCAACACAAGGTTCAGGCAAAATAGGATCAACAATACAAACTTCAATGCTAGCAGGAACACGGGTAACAATGTCTTTATAAGGAGCATGGTACTTGTCCCACTCCTTTTTGGGAATTTCAATATAAGAGCCAAAGGCCTTAAAACATTTTGCAAGAACTTGAGAATCAAGACCATACTCATTACTAATATCATGGAAGTCATTAGTTCCCATAAAAGATTTAATGCATTCATAATTGAGGCGCTGCGTCAACGTGGAGCGCTTCGTTGGGAAACCCCAAGATCAAGGTATGATGCATCACAGCAGCAAGTTTTCCCTCAGTAAGAAACCAAGGTTATCGAACCAGTAGGAGGAAGGAAACGTCTCAAAGGTGTTGCAAGCAACATGGAAACCTGCACAACGCAAACTCAAGACTTTGCCGCAACTAACAGTGAGGTTGTCAATCTCATCGGTTACTGTAACAAAGGATTAAATATATGGTGTGGAAGGTAATGATGGTTTGTAGAAAATAAACAGTAACATTGGAAAATGTATCAATGGTAAAGATTTGACCGGGGTCCATAGTTCACTAGAGGTGCTCTCCTTAGATAAACAAACATGACATGGTGGGTAAACAAATTACAGCAGGGAAATAGACAGGACTGAGCAAGGCATAACAATGCAATACTAGACATAAAGATCCTATGCGATTCGATTGGGCAATACAACAAGATACATAGACCGCCATCCAACTGCATCTGAACCCCCTCCGGTATTAATTTGCAAGCAAAAGACAACTGCTTTAAGCAAAGTGTGTAAGCTAAACAATCCACTTGTTCCATGAACAAGAGACCGTTGTTTTCTCCCTAGTGGCAACAACACATCTACAACCTTAGAGATTTCTGTCACTTTCCTTGATTAAATAGAGGCATGAACCCACTATCGAGCATAAATACCCCCTCTTGGAGTCACTAGCAACTACTTGGCCAAGATAGCTACTAACAATGGATCACAAACAACATAGACATGATAGAATCAATAAGACAAAACCATTAATCAATCTGACATCGTAATCTCAATATCCATCGGATCCCCGCAAACACAACATGCATGATTAAAAATAGATGATATCTTGATCATGAACGGAGCTCACAAGATCTAGACATGAAAGCACAAGGAGGAGATACAACCATCTAGCTATTACATGGACCCGTAGTCCAAGGTGTAACTATTCACGCTTCATACCGGAGGCTGGCATGATGAATAAGGAGGCCTCCGGGATGATCTCCCCTCCAGCAGGGTGCCGGTAAGAGCTTCAGATCCCCCGATCTAGGGACGATGGTGGCGGTGGCAACAGACGGTTTCGTGGAATATTGATCGGGTTCTTAGGGTTTAGGCATCGGGGGATTCTTATAGGCGAAGAGGCGAGGCTGGGAGGCGGCCAGGGGGCCCACACCCTGCCTAGGCGCGGGCCCACCCTAGGTTGTGCCTGGGGGTGTGTAGCCGCCCTGTGGTGTCCTCCGTCTCTCCTCTGGACTTCTTGTTCTCATCGGTGAAATATTGACTTTGGCTTTTGTCCCGTCCAATTCCGAGAATATTTCCTTCCTATCTTTTCTGGAACCAAAAACAACATAAAACAGGCAACTGGCACTATGGCAACTTGTTAATAGGTTAGTACCAGAAAACATATGAAAAGCACCTCAAAGTGTGGACAAAGCAAAGTAGATACTAAACAAGCATGGAACATAAAAAATTATAGATACGTTTCCGACGTATCAAGCATCCCCAAGCTTAACTCCTGCTCTTCCCCGTGTAGGTAAGTGATAAAAGAATAATTTTTTAGGTGACATGCACCATCAAATCCAACATGAAACCATTTGCAAGCATTGAAAGATGGGATCAAAGAACTCTAAACATGTGCATGAAAGATGGAGTTCTAACAATAAGACAAAGTAACTATGCATGCAACATGAAAGGTTACAAACAAATATCATGAATAACATGCATTGAAAAACGTTTGTTTGTTTCACATACAGAAAACATGGCATAGTGGCATTCAGCTTGCCCCTCATAGAGTAGAAAATAGATGCATAGGACACCTTCAAAGTTCATAAGAGTGACTATATACAAATAGCACAAGAACAAACAATACAACAATATGCATCAATCAATAAGTTTTGAGACAATGCACATAGAACTAATAATGACAACTATGCTCTCTTAACTGGTGCCTAAAGGTAGAAGGTGGACACACAATATAATAGTGGAAGAAAGGCCCTTCATAAAGGCAAGCAGGAATTTCAAGTTTCAAAAATAGCTTCCAAAAATTATAGTACTGGTTAGCTTTCAGCCCTCATTGCCCCTATCATAAGCATCTTGAAGTGATTAAGGTTAAAGTGAACAAACTATGGAGTATATGCTTGGCAAAGTATAAGTTGGCAATATCATGTCACTTGAATAGAGGGCCGCACCTCATGCTACTCAACTTTAGTCACTTGTAAGTTCTTGTCATAGTAAGTACATGCGTATCATAGAGAACCGCCAACGAGGTACCCCTTGCACATGGTACATGAGATTTACCATCACCAAAATGACAAGGCAAGCAGACAATGAGCATCTCAGCAATCATTTTTTTTGCTATTTGCATAGGTTTTTATTGAGGATGCTTCACAGATTGTTCATTATGGTGATGCTGCAAGTTTCCACCATGATTAGGCATGGCTTAGGCTAGCGGCCCAACCATTTCTCTAACACAAAATACATAACTCCATGGACTTACAAGCTCCATTTTTATTTCACACCATGACATCCATAGACAAAAGTGCATGATATCAACTGTGTACAAAGTACAAGTGCAATGTTGAAAACGTTACCCATGAAAACATGGTTCTGCTAATTCCAACATATAAGTGCAAGCATATACAACATAGATGACACAATGGTTCAAGTTTATTAGGGGAAAGAAATAAAAGGGGTGCCATCAAGTTTGTGAGAGCTTTAATCACTAAGTTTTCACATAACAAAAAACTTTTTAATTGGAAGATAGATGAAAACAAAAATATACTTGGAATGGTATAACACACCATTCATAGGAATTTATAGTGGACACTTTGGAATAACTTGGTTTCTTGGGAGTTGGAAGCATGAGTAGAGCTTACTCATACAAGTGGAGGCTAACAAAATACTAGGAGCAACCAACTAAGAGAGCAATAGTGGCCATAATCATGCCGAGCGACAAAACATTACTAATCAAAGCATAGAATGGTACTATAAGTCTAGGACTAAATGATCATAGAGGCTATGGTGACTTGTTCATAGTCATAACATGGTGTGATCATGTGCCAAGTCAACCCAAACAAAACATCAAAGGAGAACACCATAATACTAGGAAACTGCTAGGCGTCCCCCGGACGATGGGAGAGCTCCCATCGTCCTGCTTCCCGTGCTGAAACGTGTCCATTTGCTGCAAAACATCCCGCGTTTGCTGCAAATGTCCCCGCTTTTGCTTCCGAAGCAAAAAATGGTTCGTTTTAGAAATTTAACGTCTCGTCGGAGACCTCACCGGAGACCATGCAGCAAAAAAATTGTGCTAATGCAGCAAAACCGTCTTCACCGGAGACATCGTCGGAAAAACCTCAGTGATGACCCTCGCCGGAGACCATGCAGCAAATAAAGTTTCCGGCGAAGTCGGTTTTGCTGCATTAGCACAATTTTTTGTCGATGATCTCCCATGAGACGCTCTATTTCTAAACGAACCATTTTTTTTGCTTCGAAGCAAAAAGGATATATGTAGCAAAAGCGGGCCGTTTTGCATCAAAAATGAAATTTGGGGCGATTTTGGGGGGAGGAGGACGATGGGAACCCCCCATCGTCCGGGGGATCCATATCATTTTCCATAATACTATGCTTTTGCATGCTAAAACAACACATGATTCTTTCAAGGCACGCTAAGAAATCCCAATTGTTTGGAACAAGTCATGCTACAATAATAATCACTAACCATAAGGTCAAAACAACACCTAGCATGACATGCTAAAGTCTAAGTCACAGTCAAAGCAAGCTCCTCTTGCACTTTTCAAGCAAGAACTTTCTACTCCTTTCCAACACCAATCAACTTATTTGAAACAACACAGCGAGAACGGGGGTCCAAACTACTTTATTCAAGCAAACTAAGCAAAGAAAACGAAATCTAAGACGCTCCAAGAACAACACAACAATGCATGAAACAATAAAAACTAAGTATCTAGAAAGACCTGAGCTTTTTATTGATGAAGAAGGGGATGCCTTGGGCATACCCAAGCTTTGACGCTTGTACCTATTGGATATTTCTTGGGGTAACACCGGGGTGGCATCCCCAAGCTTGAGCTTTTGTCCATTCTTCATCTCATTACATCATTCTCTCTCTACACCTGAAATTTTTCCTTCATACAAAACTTCACACAATCTTCATTAGCAACATTAGTGTATTCAAAAGATAATAGACCCTTGAATTTAGCTTTAGAACAGCAAAACTTTCACTAAAAACATAATCTACTGTAGCAACTTCCTTTAACAAGCTTAATTCCCCAAAAGATAACTAAAAAAGAAATAAATAAGAAGCAGATGCAAATAATGGCAGAAATCTGTCAAAACATACCAGCAGGTAGAAACCGATTTTTTCGAAGACCTTCTGTTGCTCAAATAAAAAAGTGTTGAACTAACGAAAGTTAGCTAACATACGGGGGGATTTATTCGTAAATTTGCAGCTCATCCGACTTACAGAGACTTCTCACGAATTTTTATGGTGGAGGACAGAAATCTGTTTTGGGACAACAACTCCCCAAATCTTACTTCCCTCTCATTAGAGGTCATTCTTGGCACAAAAAGCAAACAAAAAGGATAAGGAGAGGTCATTACTGAAGTAATAACTTCCAAGACTCAATAAAACTCTTGGGTTATCTCCCAACAAGTACTTTTCTTTAACGCCTTTAAGTTAGGCATAAGAAGCAAGACATCAAGTATTTTCAAATGAAGAAGCATTAACATCAAACCTTGCTTTCAAAGAAGGAGAAAAAAGTAACTTCTCTCTCCTCATAGGGAAGTGTTCAATACCTTTCTTGAATGGGAATTGATATTTAATGGTGCCTTTTTCATATCAATAATGGCACCAACAGTTCTAAGAAAAGGTCTTCCCAAAGTGATATGACAAGAAGCATTGTATTCAACATCCAAAGCATAGAAATCAACAGGGACATAAGCATTGTTAAACATAATGAGAACATCATTAACACTCCCGATGAGTTTCTTCTTAGCATTATCATTAAGTGGGACATCCAAATAACAATCTTCCAAAGGTGGCAAATTAAGAATTTCATAAATCTTCCTAGGCATAATAGAGACACTAGAACCAAGATCACATGAAGCTTTGAGATCAAAGTCATTCACTTGCATATTAATAATGGGTTCCCAACTATCTTCTACTTTCATAGGAATAGAATCTTTGTGTTTTAACTTCTCTTCCTTTATTTTAACAAGAGCATCTATAACGTGTTTGGTGAAAGCAACATGATATCACTAGCATCAGGACTTCTAGCAAGTTTTTGCAGGAACATAATCACTTCAGAAATATTGCAACCATCAAGATCAAAATCAAGCTTAGCATCACTAGTAGTAGACTCATTGGGCTTAGGCATTGTAGGAAGAGGAATAGGGACTTCTTATGGTTTAGTGGCATCCATATTGGTGGTGGTGATGGTGCCCACACTATTGTTTCTATCAATTTCAGCTTCCCTTTCCCACATAGCATGAAGTTGGGATAACAGTCTAACATTTTCATCAATAGTAACTTGTATGGCATGAGTAGCAACAAAGGTACTTTCCATGGTTTTAGGTTTAGCAACCATTTTATTAATCAAAGAGGATTGTGTTTCAATCAAAGAGGAAATATTTTTCTCAACATTTAAAAGCATTTCCTCCACAGTCTTGTTGAAAGTGGTTTGTTTACTAATAAAGCCTTTGAGCATGACTTCAAGTTCAAAGGGGGCACTTCTAGCATTGTTGTAGGAGTTTCCATAGGTATTGCTATTATTCCTATAGGCATTGTTGTTGAAATTGTTGTTTCTAATGAAGTTCACATCAACTTGCTCTTCTTGAGCAACCAAAGAGGCTAAGGGAACATTATTTGGATCTAAAGGAGCTTTCCCATTAACAAGCATAGTCATAATAACATCTATCTTATCACTCAAAGAGGAGGTTTCTTCAACAGAATTTACCTTCTTACCATGTGGAGCTCTCTCAGTGTGCCATTCAGAATAGTTAACCATCATATTATGAAGGGGTTTTGTTACAGCACCCAAGGTGATGGTCATAAAGGTACCTCCAGCAGCTGAATCCAACAGGTTTCTTGAATAGAAGTTCAAACCTGCATAAAAGGTTTGGATAATCATCCAAGTAGTAAGTCCATGAGTGGGGCAATTCTTAACCAAAGATTTCATTCTTTCCCAAGCTTGAGCAACATGTTCATTATGAAGTTGTTTAAATTTCATAATGTCACTTCTCATAGATATAATCTTAGCAGGAGGGTAGTATTTTCCAATAAAAGCATCTTTGCACTTAATCCAACAATCAATACTATTTCTAGGCAAGGATAGCAACCATTATTTAGCTTTTCCTCTCAAGGAGAAATGAAACAACTTGAGCTTAATAATATCTCCATCTACATCCTTATACTTCTGCATCTCACAAAGTTCAACAAAGTTATTGAGATGGGCAGCAACATCATCACAACTAGCACCAGAAAATTGCTCACTCATCACAAGATTCAAAAAAGCAGGCTTAATTTCATAAAAGGTAGCATCATGAGCAGGTGGGGCAATAGGAGTGCTTAGGAAATCATTGTTGTTTGTGCTAGTGAAGTCACACAACTTGGTGTTTTCAATAGAGTTCATTTTGGCAAAAGTGGAGCAAGCCAAAAACAGCAGCAGCTAGACCAGGAACTATTTTTTGTGTGTTTTCTATAAAAGAAAGCAAACCAAACTAAACTAATTTTTTTGAGTTTTTGATAAAAATAGGCAAACAAAACCAATAAAAAGAAAATAAGCAAACCAAAAACAAAATAAATAGAAAGGTTGAGAAGGACTCCCCTTGTGAAGACGTCCTTAGCCTCAAGAACGGCCAGAAAAGTCTTGATGGCGCTGCGTCAACGTGAGCGCTGCTGGGGAAACCCCAAGAGCAAGAGCAAGGTATGATGCAAAGACAAGAAGAGTTTTCCTCAAGAAGAAACTGAGGTTATTGAACCAGTAGGAGGAAGGAAATGTCTCAAAGGTGTTGCAAGCAACGTGAAAACCTGCACAACACAAACTCAAGACTTTGCCCCAACTAACTGAAGGGTTTCGCAGCATAGTAAATCAAAAAAATTCTACGGATGCGAACGAGAAAGACAAGATCTAATCTAGGAGATGCAAACAACGAGGGGGGGGATAGATGAGATCTTCATACCCTTGAAGATTCAAGATGGAACGCTCAATGTAACGTGGTTGATGTAGTCGTACTAGCTTCTCCTCCTCGCGATCCGATCCGATCCAACACCGCAAGTGGCGATGCCTCTGAGAGATGCACACGTACGGCACCTCGACGCCTCCTCCTTCCTCGGTCCAGAAAGTGGGGTGGAGAGATAGATTGGATCTACAACACGACGGCATGGTGCAAAGGTGGAGAGTTTCTGCGGCAGGGCTTCGCCTACGCGCAGTCGGGAGAGAAAGAGAGAGGAGGGCAGCAGGTAGGAGGCTAGGGTTGAGGAAGTGTGGGGGAAGGGTGCGCCCTTGCCCTCTTTATATAGAGGGCTGGCCGGCTGCCCCCTTGCCCATCCTCCAAGCCTAGGGCCGGCGGCCACATGGGAGGAGTAGGGGGCAAGTTCCCCCCTTCTAGAAGCTCTCCCTAGGGTTTCCCCTAGGGCTTGGCCGGCTGGGCCTATGGGGCCTTGTGCCCCTGGACCAATGCGGCCAGGGCACTCCCTCGTAGGCCCACGCCCCCTCCCGACAAGTGGGGCCACGCTGGTCCCACTCTGGAAGGTTCTAGAAGCTTCTGCATAATACCGAACAATCCAAACAATTCAAATCCAAAACTGCTTTCCTTATATGAATCTTATTCTCCGACCATTCCGAACCTCTCGTGATGTCCCGGATCTCATCCGAGACCAACAAAAACTCATAAACCAATTATCCATTCTATCCTAGCCGAGACACGTTATGTGTGACCCTACGTGTTCGATAATATGCGCACATGATCTTCTATCAATAATCAACAGCGGGTCTGAAACCCATATTGACTCACATACTCATCGATGATCATATCGGATGAACCACGATGCCAGGATTCAATTAATCCCATATATATATTCCCTTCACGCGATATTTTACTTGCCCGAGATTCGATCGTCGATCGGCATACCTAGTTCAATCTGTTCACAAAGAAGTACTTTACTCCGTAATCCGATATCACTTTGTGATTAACTCCTTAACCACGTGCTTGCAAGCGGTGTTGATATCGATTACCGAGTGGGCCCAAAGTATATCTCTCCGACTTGGGAGGGACAAATCCCATCTCGATACATACAACCCAACAAGTACTTTTCGATCACCTGAGAGACACCTTTATGATCACCCTCTCATAGGATGACGTTTTATGACCTCAGAGCTATCTTCCGATACCAGGGAGTTGCATTATCTTATGGTCTAAGGAATACAATATTTGACATAAGAAAAAGCTTCGCAAAGATGAACACGATGACAAGATCTAATTGCTCTGCTTGATTTGGGTCTGTCCATCATATCATTCTCCCAATGATATGATCTCATTATTAATCGACAACTCATGTCTATGGTTAGGAAACCTTAACCATCATTAATCAATGAGCTAGTCCATAGAGGCGTACTAGGGATACGGTGTTGTTCATAAACCACACAAGTATCAAAGTTTCCGCTTAATACAATTCTAGCATGGAATATACTTTATCATGAACAAGAATTATAATAATAACATCTTTATTATTGCCTCTAGGGCATAATTCCAACAGTCTCCCACTTGCACTAGAGTCAATAATCTAGTTTACATCTGGCAACAATCTAACACCCATGGCACTAAGGTGCTGATCATGTTTTGCTCGTGGAAGAGGTTTAGTCAATGGATCTGCGACATTCAGATCTGTATGTACTTTGCTAATCTTCAGATCTCCATCTGTTATATAATCTCGAATTATATGAAACTTGCGATTCATGTGCTTGGTCTTTGGATGATATCTTGGTTCCTTAGCCAGTGCTATGGCGCCAGTGTTGTCACACAATATCTCCAGTGGGTCCAAGGCACTTGGAACCACACCAAGCTCAGTGATGAAGTTCTTGATCCAAACTCCTTCACTTGAGGCTTCTGCAGCAGCCATGTATTCCGCTTCTATTGTAGATCCCGCGATCACGCTTTGCTTGCAGCTTCTCCAGCTCACAGCTCCTCCATTCAAAATATAAACGTATCATGTTTGAGATTTAGAATCATCCTTGTCAGTGTCGAAACTAGTGTCGACGTAACCTTTACGCATTTAGCTCATCACCTCCATAGACTAAGAACATTTCTTTAGTTCTATTTAAATACTTTAGGATGTTCTTCACGGCTGTCCAAAGGTTCCACTCGGATCACTTTGGTATCTCGTCACAAACTAAGAGCATTGGACACATCCGTCTAGTACATAGCATGGCATACATGATAGATCCTATGGCCGAGGCATAAGGCGCTTTGCTCATAGCTTCTCTATCGCCATCAGAATGGACATCGAGCCCTGCTCAATATCTTACCTGACAACATAGGCACTGAACCTTTCTTGCCTTATCCATTCTGAACCTTTTCAGAACTTTGTCTAGGTATGTACTTTGGCTTAAAGCTATCAGGCGTCTTTGTCTATCTCTATAGATTTTGATGCCCAATATATAAGCAGCTTCCCCTAGGTCTTTCATTGAAAAACATTTGTTCAAATAACTCTTCACATCGTTAAGCATGTCAATGTCATTTCCGATAATCAATATGTCATCCACATATAGTACCAAAAATTTCATTGAGCTCCCACTCACTTTCTTGTAGATACAAGCTTCGTAGCAATTTGGAACAAATCCAAAGCTCTTGATCACTTGATCAAAATGAAGGTTCCAACTTCGAGATGCTTGCTTTAGTCCATAAATGGAACGCTGAAGTTTGCACACCTTATCAGCATCCTTAGGATCGACAAAACCTTCGGGTTGCATCATATACAACTCTTCATCAATGTTGCCATTGAGGAACGCAGTATTGACATCCATCTGCCATATTTCATAATCATGAAACGCAGCAATTGCTAATAAAATCCGAATGGACTTAAACATCGCTACGGGAGAAAAAGTCTCATCGTAGTCAACAACTTGAAGTTGTCGAAAACCTTTCGCGACAAGTCATGCTTTATAGACAATAACATTACCATCCGCGTCCGTTTTCTTCTTGAAAATCCATTTGAACTCAATGGCCTTTCGGTCGCTAGGAGGGTCCACCAAAGTCCATACTTGGTTTTCGCTCATGGATCCCAATTCGGATTTCATGGCCTCTAGCCATTTCTCAAAGTCTGGGCTCATCATTGCTTCCTCATAGTTCGCAGGTTCACTGTTGTCTACTAACAAGACAGTCAAGACAGGGTTGCCGTACCACTCAGGAGGGGCACGTGACCTTGTCGACCTGCGACATTCAGTAGTAGCATCGTCCGAAGCTTCATGATCCTTGTCATTAGCTTCCTCTATTGTTGGTGCAGCATCGAACAATTTCAGGTGTTGCGCTACTCTCCAACTCAAGAGAAGGTTCAATAACCTCGTCTAGCTCTACTTTCCTCCCACTCACTTCTTTCAAGAGAAACTCCTTCTCAATAAAGGATCCGTTCTTTGTGACAAACACTTTGCCTTCGGATCTGTGATAGAAGGTATACCCAATCGTTTCCTTAGGGTATCATATGAAGACGCATTTCTCCGCTTTGGGTTCGAGCTTGTCCGCATCAACTTCGACGAAGCTTCAGATCCCCAAACTTTAAGAAACAACAACTTAGGTTTAGCACCAAACCACAGTTCATCGGTGTCGTCTCAACGGATTTAGATGGTGCCCTATTTAAAGTGAATGCAGCGATTTCTAATGCATAACCCCAAAATGATAACGGCAAATCTGTAAGAGACATCATTGATCGCACCATATCTAATAGAGTTCGATTCTCGCTCGACACACCATTGCGCTGTGGTGTTCCGGGTGGCGTGAGTTGCGAAACGATTCCGCTTGCTTTAAGATGCGTGAGAAAATCATAACTCAAATATTCACCTCCACGATCGGATCGTAGAAATTTAATTTTCTTGTTACGATGGTTTTCCACTTTGTTCTGAAATTCTTTGAACTTTTCAAATGTTTCAGATTTATGTTTCATTAAATAGATATACCCATATCTACTTAAGTCATCAGTAAAAGTGAGAAAATAGCGATAACCACCGCGCGTCGAAACACTCATTGGTCCGCATACATCGGTATGTATGATTTCCAACAAGTCCGTTGCTCGCTCCATTATTCCGGAGAACGTGGTTTTGATCATCTTGCCCATGAGGCATGGTTCGCACGTGTCAAATGATTCAAAATCAAGAGACTCCAAAAGTCCATCAAAATGGAGTTTCTTCATGCGTTTTACACCAATATGACCTAGACGGCAGTGCCACAAATAAGTCGTATTATCACTATTTACCTTGCATCTCTTAGCCTCAATGTTATGGATGTGTGTTTCATTGCTTTCGAGATTCAGAAGAAATAAACCATTCATAGCAGGTGCATGACCATAAAATATGTTACTCATATAAATAGAACAACCATTATTCTCCGATTTAAATGAATAACCGTCTTGCAATAAAAACGATCCAGATATGATGTTCATGCTCAACGCAGGCACATAATAACATTTATTGAGGTTTAAAACTAATCCCGAAGGTAAAACTAAGGAGAGCGTGTCGACATCCATCACATCAACTCTTGATCTGTTGCCAACGCGCATCGTCACCTCATCCCTTGCTAGCCGTCGTCTATTCTGTAGCTCCTGTTTCGAGTTACAAATATTAGCAACTGAATCAGTATCAAATACCCAGGCACTACAACGAGGGATAGTAAGGAAAACATCAATAACATGTATATAAAATATACCTTTGATGGTGCCAGCCTTCTTGTCCGCTAAGTACTTCGTACAGTTGCGCTTACAGTGACCCTTGTCCTTGCAACAGAAGCACTCTGTGTCCAGCTTAGGTCCAGACTTGAGCTTCTTCTCTGCAGGGGCAACGCGCTTGCCGCTGCCATTCTTGAAGGCCTTCTTTGCACCCTTACCTTTCTTAAAGCTGGGGGGTCTTGTTGACTATCAACACATGAATATCTTTCTTGATGTCCACCTCCGCAGCTTTTAGCTTAGCGAAGAGCTCAGTGATCGTATCAGTGGAACCAATCTGATTATGAGTAACTACAAAACCTTTGTAGCTAGGAGGGAGTGATTGCCGAACTCTGTCAATCTTGAGCTCCTCTGGAATCTTGCAGTCCAGTTGCTCAAGGCGTTTAGTGTAGCCCGACATCTTAATGGCGTGCTCACTAACGGAACTCCCTTCCTCCATCTTGCAGTTAAAGAATTTCTCAGAGATCTCATATCTCTCAGAACGGGCCTGAGTCTGAAACATAGTTTTCAGTTCCTCAAGAATCTTAAAGGGCCAGGGGAACTCCTCAAAACGATTTTGAAGGTCTGATTCCATAGCAAACAACATGGTGCTCTTAATCACACCATAATCATCGTTGCGCGACTGATAAACATCTTTCTCATCAACCGGCGCATCTACAGCAGGGGCGTCACCTAGCGCTTTCTCAAGGACATAGTCCTTTTGTCCGCCAGAGAGAATGATTCTATCATGGAACCGTTGGTGAAGTTAGACCCATTGTTCTTAAGCTTTTCTTTCTCAAAGAAAACGTTGAAGTTGAAGTTGGACTTAGCCATTTGATCTACAAAATTTGCAAGTACAATTTAGACTATGTTCATGATAACTAGTTCAACTTAATCAAATTACTAGATGAACTCCCACTAAATTCAACATCCCTCAAGTTGTTTAGTGAACATGATCCAAATTCACCACACCTAATCCGATCTTCACGAGAAGAGATGTGGTTTAAATGGTGGACAATAAAGTGTCGATCATATCATTCATATGACTCATGCTTAACCTTTCGTCAGGTGTTCCGAGGCCATGTCCGTATGCTAGGCTCGTCAAGTCAAACCCAAGTATTTCCGCGTGCAAAACTGGCTTGCACCATTGTATGTGAACGAGAGTTTATAGCACCCGATCATCATGTGATGCTTGAACACGATTTAACTTTCGCAACGGTGCATACATGGGGAGAACACAGTTTTATCTTGATCTTTATGAGGAATCATCTTATAATGCTACCGTCACGATCTAAGCATAATAAGATACATAAAAGGATAAACATCACATGCATATAATTTTATGTGACATGGTATAGCCAATCTCCAAGAATGATCTCCATCTTGTGCATGCCAAGATGATCTCACTCCACCATGATTGCCTCCACCACGAATAGCAACTACAACTATTGCTAACTACTTAGCGATAAAGTAAAGCTATTACATGGCGATAAGAAGTTGACACAGGTCATACACAATTATAAAGTCAACCATATATTCCTGCCGGTTGTGTACTCATCGACATGCAAGTCGTGAAACATTACAAAACATGATCATTGCATACAACATACACATCACATCTTGGGCCATACCATATCACAGAAGCACTCCCTGCAAAAACAAGTTAGACGCCTCTACTTTTTTGTTGCATGTTTTACGTGGCTTATGGGAGTAACAAGCTAAGAACGATTCTTACCTACGGAAAGCCACAACGGTGATATTATGGTTGCCAACATCCGTGTAAATCCCATGACAACTATAGTGAGAGAAACTGCATCCACCACCGCATGTGTGGAACAAGCCACGTCAAGTGCGGAGCCGGTCTCATGAACGAGGTCGCAGAAGTTGGCCTGGACCGCTTCGATCTCACTATCCCGCGTCATAAGAATTACACAAACAAGAGGCTTGCAACAGAAAACATCAACGCCCGCAACAAGCATGTTGCGTTCTACTCGTGAAACACATCTACGCATAGATCTAGATCTGATACCACAGAAGGGTTTCGCAGCATAGTAAATCAAAATATTCTACGGATGCGAACAGGAAAGCCAAGATCTAATATAGGAGATGCAAACAACGAGGGGGGATAGATGAGATCTTCATACCCTTGAAGATTCGCACAACGGAACATTCAACGGAACGTGGTTGATGTAGTCGTACTAGCTTCTCCTCCTCGCGATCCGATCCGATCCAACACCGCAAGTGGCGATGCCTCCGAGAGATGCACACGACGGCACCTCGACGTTTCCTCCTTCCTCGGTCCAGCAAGTGGGGTGGAGAGATAGATTGGATCTACAACACGGCGCAGCAAAGGTGGAGAGTTTCATGGCAGGGCTTCGCCACGCAATGATCGGGAGAAAGAGAGAGGAGGGCAGCAGGTAGGCGGCTAGGGTTGAGGAGGTGTGGGGGGAGGGTGTGACCCTGCCCTCTTTATATAGAGGGCTGGCCGTCTGCCCCCTTGCCCCTCCTCCAAGCCTAGGGCCGGCGGCCACATGGGAGGAGTGGGGGGCAAGTTCCCCCCCCCTTCTAGAAGCTCTCCCTAGGGTTTCCCCTAGGGCTTGGCTGGCTGGGCCTATGGGGCCTTGTGCCCCAGGCCCAATGCAGCCAGGGCACTCCCTCATAGGCCCACGCCCCCTCCCGACAAGTGGGGCCACGTTGGTCCCAGGTTCTAGAAGCTTCCGGTACAATACCGAACAATCCAAAACAATTCCGAAATCCAAAAACTGCTTTCCCTTATATGAATCTTATTCTCCGGAACATTCCGGAACCTCTCGTGATGTCCTAGATCTCATCCAAGACTCCGAACAAAAACTCATAAACCAATTATCCATTCTATCCTAGCGTCGAGACACGTTAAGTGTGTGACCCTACGGGTTTGAGAATATGCAGACATGATATTCTATCAATAATCAACATCGGGGTCTGGAAACCCATATTGACTCCCACATACTCATCGATGATCATATCGGATGAACCACGATGCCAGGATTCAATTAATCCCATATATATATTCCCTTCGTCACGCGATATTTTACATGCCCGAGATTCGATCGTCGGTATCAGCATACCTAGTTCAATCTCGTTCACAGCAAGTACTTTACTCGTTCCGTAATCCGATATCTCTTTGTGATTAACTCCTTAACCACGTGCTTGCAAGCGGTGTTGATATCGATTACCGAGTGGGCCCAAAGTATATCTCTCCGACTTGGGAGGGACAAATCCCATCTCGATACATACAACCCAACAAGTAGTTTCCGATCACCTAAGAGACACCTTTATGATCACCCTCTCATAGGATGACGTTTTATGACCTCAAAGCTTTCTTCTGATACCAGGGAGTTGCATTATCTCATGGTATAAGGAATACAATATTTGACATAAGAAAATGCTTCGCAAAGATGAACACGATGACACGATCTAATTGCTCTGCTTGATTTGGGTATGTCCATCATATCATTCTCCCAATGATATGATCTCATTATTAATCGACAACTCATGCATATGGTTAGGAAACCTAAACCATCATTAATCAATGAGCTAGTCCATAGAGGCATACTAGGGATACAGTGTTGTTCATAAACCACACAAGTATCAAAGTTTCCGCTTAATACAATTCTAGCATGGAATATAAACTTTATCATGAACAAGAATTATAATAATAACATCTTTATTATTGCCTCTAGGGCATAATTCCAACACTAACAGTGAGGTTGTCAATCTCACCGGTTGCTGTAACAAAGGATTAACTGTATGGTGTGGAAAGTAATGATGGTTTGCAGCAAGAAAACAGTAACAGTGGAAGATGTATCAATGGTAAGGATTGGACCGGGGTCCATAGTTCACTAGAGGTGCTCTCCTTAGATAAACAAACATGGCATGCTGGTTAAACAAATTACAGCAGGGCAATTGACAAGACTTAGCAAGGCATAACAATGCAATACTAGACATAAAGATCCTATGAGATTCGATTGGGCAATACAAAAATATACATAGACCGCCATCCAACTGCATCTATGACTAGAAATCCACCTTTGGGCTATTATCCGAACCCCCTCCAGTAATAAGTTGCAAGCAATAGACAACTACTTTAAGCAAAGTGTGTAAGGTAAACAATCCACTTGTTACATGAACAGGAGACCATTGTTTTCTCCCTAGTGGAAACAACACATCTACAACCTTAGATATTTATGTCACTTCCCTTTATTAAATAGAGGCATGAACCCACTATCGAGCATAAATATCCCCTCTTGGATTCACTAGCAACTACTTGGCCAACATAGCTACTAACAACGGAGAGCATGTAAGATCACAAACAACACAAACATGATAGAATCAATAAGACAAAACCATTAATCAATCTAACATATTAATCTCAATATTCATCGGATCCCCGCAAACACAACATGCATGATTACAAATAGATGAGATCGTGATCATAAACGGAGCTCACAAGATCTAGACATGAAAGCACAAGGAGGAGATACAACCATCTAGCTACTAAATGGACCCGTAGTCCAAGGTGGAACTACTCACGCTTCATACCGGAGGCTGGCATGATGAAGAAGGAGGCCTCCGGGATGATCTCCCCTCCAGCAGGGTGCCGGTAAGAGCTTCAGATCCCCCGATCTAGGGATGATGGCGGCGGTGGATACAGACGGTTTCGTGGAATATTGATCGGGTTCTTAGGGATTAGGCATCGGGGATTCTTATAGGCAAAGAGGCGAGGCTGGGAGGCGGCCAGGGGGCCCACACCCTGCCCAGGCATGGGCCCACCCTAGGTCGCGCCTAGGGGTGTGTGGCCTCCCTGTGGCGCCCCTTCGTATCTCCTCTAGACTCTGTGTTCTCCTCGGTGAAATATTGACTTTGGCTTTTGTCCTGTCCAATTCCGAGAATATTTCCTTACTAGCTTTTTTGGAACAAAAAGCAAACGAACAGTAAGCATCGTGGCAACTTGTTAATAGGTTAGTACCATAAAACATATGAAAAGAACCTCAAAGCGTGGACAAAGCAAAGCAAAGTAGATACTAAACAAGCATGGAACATCAAAAATTATAGATACGTTTCTGACGAATCAATAATCATAGTTTATACCTGAATTTCTTCCTTTGTCATTCTCCCATGCTTCAGTGTTCTCTTGAATACGGTCTAGAAGATCCCATTTAGCTTCTTCCTTTATACGTGTGAATGATCCAGCACAAGAAGCATCTAGTAAATATTTATCATGAAGAGAAAGCCTAGCATAAAAGTTATTGATAATAATATTGTCAGGGAGTTCATGAATAGGACATTTAAGCATTAGTAACTTCAATCTCACCCAAGCTTGAGCTGTACTCTCTCCATCACGAGATCAAAAGTTATATATCAGATTCCTATCCTTATGAATCTTACTGGGAGGATAGAATTTAGAATAAAAGAGAGGCACTATTTCCTCCCATTCCATGGATTGTCTATTCTTTAGCAGCTTATACCATTCTTTAGCTCTTCCTTTCAAGGATATAGAGAGTAACTACTTCTTCACCTGTTCAGTTGTGATACCTGCACACTTAAACAACCCGCATAATTCATGGATAAAAAGCAAATGATCACCGGGATGGACAGTTCCATCCCCTAAATAATAATTATCCATAACACGACCAACAATACTTGTAGGTATCTTAAAAGGATCTATCTCAACAGGTGGTGGTTCATCTACTACCCTAACGGTGGTAGTAGTTTTCCCAAACAGAAAACCAAGTGGGTTATCCATAATGGAAACAAAGTAACAAACAGAAATAAATACAATACTCACAGTAGAAGTTTACTTTACCAGTTCCACTCTTCAATAGCGCTTCACTCCCCGGCAACGGCGCCAGAAAATAGTCTTGATGACCCACAAGTATAGGGGGTGTATCGTAGTACTTTCTATAAATAGGAGTGTCGATCCCAACGAGAAGCACAAGTTGTTGACTAGTGGTATGGAGCAGGAAATCTCTGTAAATACTTAGCAAACGGATTTTTAGGGGTTTTCTGATAAAGCAAAGAAATAAAGTGCAAGTAATAAAGACAACGAACAATTGCAGCAAGTGGCCCAATCCTTTCTTAGCAAAGGACAAGCCTGTGGAAATACTTATAAGGACCAAACGTTCTTGAGGACACACGAGAATTCTGTCAAGTGCTTTCGCTTCAAATAGCTGAGTAGTCTTCTTTGGTTTTGTAATTGTTGTGTGGGTGAACCTGTGCTAATGTACCGACCTTACTTGGACTAATAAATACTTGTGATTAAACCCCCTGAAAGCATCCGCAACTACAGGAAAGAAATTAAGATATAAACCTAACAACCTTAAACTTTGAGATCCTACGCTCCCTTGTGCAATGGTGTCCTAATGGGGGGTCAGGTTTCTGTCACTCCGACAACCCCACAATTAGTATCCAAATACACAATGCATCCCCCTAGGCCCATAAATGGTAAAGTATCATGTAGTCGACGTTCACATGACACCACTATAAGAATAGCACTACAATTTAAATACTAAACCATTGAATAATATCTCAACACAAATCCACTACTAACAACATGACTTCTCCCATGTCCTCAAGAACTAAACGAACTACTCACGAGACATCATATGGATCAAGATCAAAAATTATATGGTGATGGATAACAATCTGAACATAAACAATAATCCAGTGGTTCCACTCACAAGCATCAACTACAATAGTAATCAACACCGGGCAAGTTTCCCCTAAGAACTATGTAAGTATTCGGCACGATTGTTACAGCGGGATGGAGTGGTGATGATGGTGCTGGTGGAGATGATGGTGTGGATGATGATGATGATCCCGATGAAGTCAAGCTTGATTAAGGTGTTGATGGCGACGATCTCCCCTCTCCGGGAAGGAATTTCCCCGGTAGAAATCTGTCTGCCAGAGAGCTCATTCTCTCTCGATGCCCCTGTGAGAGGCGGAATCTTTCTGTGGTCGCTCCCCATGTATTAGGGTTTCGAGGGGAAGATATAGGCGAGAGGGAGGAGCCAGAGGTGGGCCACACCCCTATAGGCGCGGCATAGGGGTGGCCCGCGCCTGGGGGGTGTGGGCCCCTGTGTCCCATCTCCGCCTCCCCTTCTGGCATTCTTCATCTTCTAGGAAAATATGATTTTCCATAGTTTTTATGGTATTTTTATGATCTTCGCGAAATTGCATCAAAACACCTATTTTTCCATCAGAATCCTGACTCCGACAGTTCATCCTCCAAGAATCATCCAACATGCAAAAACAGATGAAAAGACATCAGTATCACCTCTTAATATGAAATATATCAATGAATAGAAGCAAATTATGATATAGAATGGTGATGCAAATTGGACGTATCATCCTTCAAAACCACCTCCACAGTCAAACCAATTTCGCCAACACCGCCTCCACCGCATCGCCACTCCTTGGCCCTTTGGCGGAGTCCCAACACCTGCGGCGGATGCTGGCAGCGGATGGAGGCATCGCCTGCCTGGATGCCGCCGCCAGCTCTTGCGGATCTGGCCGCCCATAATCCTCTCTATCGGCTGCGCACAGATCACACCTCGACGCCGCACGCATCCATGTTGTTCTCTCCGCCGGCCATCATCCACGTTTGGTTCAGTGGTGGTTACCCACGAATCTCTGCTTTGTTCGTTGCTCAGCCAAGGTGATCCCCCAATTTTTTTGTCGTCGTCTCCATTATTTGATACTGCGGCTAACGGGGGTGGGTGACGATCGTTCAATTTTTTGTATCTGGTACGCTCTCCTGCCTTGGATCGTCATGCCTCCCCTGATCATAGCGGACATGACTCCCTCCGTCTCTCAACCCTGGCCCCTACACCTCTCCGCTCAGGCTTGTTGGAACCGCAGTGCCGCGAATCTAGGCCGAACCAAACCTCTGCTCCATTAAGGTACCCAAGATGCTCAGGTCTTGTCTATTCTCTGTGATACGTAAATTTGATTACTATAGTTTGCGGTATGTATAATTTTTTAGAGGAAAACGGCATCGTCTCGGTTCCATTTACTGAAACCAACAAATTCATTACATCATTTTGCGGCATCTAGGGGTAGAAACCCTCTGCGGAATTCAAGATGACTCACATCAGCACTTAAAACTCATCTACTCGAAAATAGAATAAGATCTTAGCTACTCTCAACAGCTTGACATCTACGCACATTTACTCAGCTTTCCTCAAGGCACATCAATCTTCATCAGCATCACCATAGGATCTCACCATCGTCCACCAGCATGATTGCATTTCCCCCCATTGTGCTTGACAGATCAACTAAGGAAATCAGCCAGTCTTCTTCCTTCTTTGATTGAGATCTTGGCATTTTATCAAATGTCAGCCAGGATCCAGCCACAACAGCATTTTCCTCTTGTAACTTATTTTTGCAACATGCTCCACTGAGCAAGATTGTAGACAGTATTGCATCACAGTTCATGCATACTTGTCCATGGGGAACGATTAAAACATATATCATCCCTTCTGAGCCAAATAGCCCACAACACAGCAACATTTACAACATTAAGAACTACATTCTTATTTTCCTCATGCCACATATTGGCAATAGTGTCATAATTAACAATAGACGCATCTAATTTAGCTAACACCCTAATGTCAGCCCACATTTTCCTACCAACCATACATTCAAAGAAAATATGATTACACGTTTTCAATTCATCACAGAACATACATGTTTGATCATATAAGGATTTCATACTATAGACTACACTAGGTTCCAGCTTCCAAACTATTGTATCATTGTCACTAGTATATCGTATAGTTTGAACAATATCAAGCATCTCATACCACTGTAGTAGCAGCTTGTGATTAAAGACCTCCCAAAAGTTAGTTTGAGCTCACCATCATCCTGCACGTCAGCCACACAATAGTTCTGTTCATTCACAATAATATATAAATCCTAAAACTGTATAGCCAAACTACAGGTCCCAAACCACTAATTCTCCTAGAATTTAACTTTTTTTCATCCCCCACTTTCCACTGGTACCCCAATTTTGCAGCCCTAGTGGCCCACAAAACTCCTTTCCAAAATAGAGAGGCACCAGTGTCAACACAGGAAAAAATATTCTTCTGATCAAGATCATACTTATAATCAATTATTTGCTTCCAAAGCTTATTATCATCTAACTGATATTACCTAATCCATGAGGCTAGTAGGAAAATGCTCATCATAGATAAGTCTGGAATTCCATGCCCACCAAACTCTTTTTTCTATGAAACCAAGCCCTAATTAGCCAGATGGTACTTATGATGTCCATCATAATCATACCAAAGACAATGTGCCATTTGTGATTTAATCAGGTGTATGGCCCACTTAGGAAACTTAATCATATTTGATAGGTAGAGAGGGATACTAACTAGCACACTCCTCACCAACTCAAGTTTAGCGGCATAATTTAAAAGTTTCCCTCTCCACCCAACAACTTTATTGAGAGTTTTGTCAACTATAGGTTGCAAATCCTCTCTCCTACATTTAAAATAGTGTAAAGGCACCCCCAGATATTTCATGAGAAAATGCCCCAATCTAAGCTTAGAGTTTGAGAAACGGATTGAGCAATCCCTTCACCCACATTAATGGGAACCAAGTCACATTGATGAAAATTAGTTCTCATTTCTGACATCAATTCAAAGTAGGATAAAATCCACTTTAAATTAATATCCGAAGAAATCTCATTGCTAAGAAAAATCAAGGTGTCATCAGCATATTGCATACTAACTACACCTATTTGAAATATTGGAGGATTGCTGAATCTTTACCTGGTTAGTCAATTATTTAATCTAGATATTATCAGTTGTTTAAGACAGTACTTCAATTATTGGTTAATCAGGACTTTATCAACAATTTTATAAGAATACGAGTATTAGTGTTATCCGGTTGTTTTCTTAAGTGCGTGGACTAGTAGTTCAATTTATGTGGCATGAACTTATATTGTTATCTTGGTAATAAAGGATTTTGTAGTCTGTATTATGAAGTGAAAACTGTTTATATATACATCGCTACTATTGATTTTACTACTTGTGTGCTTCTCGTCCTAATAGATGCCCCACGAGATTTTTTTCTCAGATGAAGAATGATCAGACAGCTGCCTCAGTGTTTGGATCAGGGCATGGATTCCCATTTAAAGATCTATATAACAAACACGTAATTACTTTTCTGTATTTTATCTAGTTGTACCAGTTCATTGCAGATTTCGGAACTTCTGTGGTGTCACCTCGACTGAACTAGGCCATCTTCTTGTAAGATGCCATGCATTTATTTTTTAGCTGAATCAAGTAGCCAGAATTTTATTTGCAACTCTATCATTTTCACTTTTTGTTGACTACACAATCAATGTTTCTCTAGATTATGATGTGAATAATGACATTGTACAAAACCTGCTGTAGCCAGTGCTACAGTCACGCAAGATGGCAAGAATAGGTAACTTTGAGGAGTTAAGCATATGCTTATTGAAAAGTTCATCTTAGCAATCCATACAATTGACTAGTGTCCTCCTGCAGAATGGAGTGAATGTGCCAAAATTTTGGCCCGAGTTTTAATTAGTGGTACCATGACCAGGCTTTGTATCTTTTGGTAAGTATATGGGTATATGGTGGTGTGGTCGCTAACAACTATGAGGTCTTCGCCCTCGTGTCACACTGCACGTCGTCTTCGCCCTAGCCTAACCGGCTGCCATATGTCGCCGACAAGCCTGGTCATAACTAGGATCATGGAGGGGATTCCCAATGTCATAAACTTTTACTTTTGTAGGGTTTAGATGCACTAAATTTCTGTTGTTTGAAGAGTAAACGACGTCTGAATATCGATAAATAATTGATTTTATACAACATTCACCATAAATTTGGATTTAGCTCTTGGATATGTGCATCTCCGGATTATTAATTTTCTTGCTTTGAATAATGAATAAACTAATCCATGTGCACGGATGGTTCATGCAACACCGGGAGTTGAGCATGGTGAGTTTATATTACAAAACCACCTCCGTGAGATCATCCCAGTGTGAAATGCCATGAGGAATCAAAATTAGTGTACGTGGGATGGGATTATTACTACTAGGAAAATGCCTATCAGTGGCGCACCATTTTGGGATTTCTGTGGCGCATATGGGATACGCCACTGTTATCTCGCCACTAAATTTCAGTTCTGTGGCGCTGAAAAACTTCTGTGGCGCATATTGCCAAAATGCGCCACAGAAGTCCCGAACCAGATCACAAACTTCAGTGGCGCATTTGGCCAATATGCGCCACATAAGGTTTTTTCAAATTTCAAAAAAAAAACCCGACCAGATCTGGCCGGAGGTGGTGCTTGCTGGAGATGGGGCTCGCCGATGGAGGAGAGAAGGAGGTCGCGGGTGGAGGAGGTGCAGGTCGCCGGTGGAGGAGAGGAGGAGGCCACCGGAGGAGGAGGAGGCCGGAGGAGGAGGATGTCACATCCCAAATTTTAGATTTGGTACTGTATAACATTCATGGCATTGCATCATGATCATTCTTGCAAAAATTTAGTTTGAAAGGTGTTGACAAAACAAACCACTTGCATTTGCATTTTTACACCTACACATGAACATTTGATTTTACCTTGCCTCCGTTAAGAATATTATATTTTGGGTGTATGGAAGGCACAGATGCATAGAGGGTTCCGCCACGAACCCGTAGCACTTTGAGTCGCCCGAATCGGAGCTTTGTAGCAAAAGTTATTGCAATCTGAAATTTTTACAAAAATCTGGACATTTCAGAGATTTTCAGATAAGAAATCGTCAGAGAAAAGGAAAAAAAAGGAAAAAAAATAGAAGGCCAGCCCGCTGGGTCACGAACCAGCCAGCCAGCAGCCTGGGCGCCGCTTATCCCACCCAGCCAAGGCAGCAGCCAAGCGGCTGCTGGGCGTAGTAGCCGCCGCCCGACAGATGCCGACCATGACGAGCGGACTCCTGGCCGCCGCCAGTCACCGCCGCGTGGGGCCCACCTGTCAGCCGAGTTCATCTCAAACTCCAACAACCAGCGCGATTCTCGCGGGATTTTCGTATCGATTTCGAACCGATTTCAACGAAGTTTCCTGCCAATATGTATCTCCTCGAGCCCCTCTTCCAAACCCCCTCTAATCGCAACCCGAGCCGCCTCCAATCTCCGGCGATTTCTCGCCAGAGTCCGCCGCCGCCGCCGCCATTGCCGAGGTGAGCTCCTCGTCCGCGCGCGCCCCGCCTCCCCCCTCGCGTTGCGAGCCCGCGAGCTCGCCGCCGCCGCCCGCTGACCGCCTCCTCCTTCTTCTCCTCAGAGCCGCCGACGCCACGCCTCACGACGCTGCCTCAGCCGCCGCCGCGCGCCACCACGCCGACAAGCGCCACGACCTCGCCCGGCTGCCCGCCTCCGACAGCAGCCCGGTGAGCCTCCCACAGCGCCTCTGCCTCGGATCAGCATCCAATGGTCCAGGACTGGTCAGCTCTGGCTGTGGAAAAGTCAGCGCGCCACTTCAGCCGCCACGTAGGCGCAGTCAACAGTCAATTTTGGCTATATAATTTTAATTCGATTTAAATGGCAGATTTAATTCCAATCTTGAAAAATTCATATCTTTAGATCTACTGGACCAAAAAATTCAAATAAAATATGTATGGAATCAGTGTTTCACGTAGAATATTTATGTACAGTTGTTTTAAACTTTTACAGCAAGGTTTTGTCTTAGTTAACTAAATGAGTTAATGCTTCTTTTAGAGTATTAAATTCATAGAATAAGTTATGTAACTCCAAAAATTGCAAATAAGATGTCCCTGGATTCAGTAGAACAAGAGGAATCTTACAGTGAATTAAAAAGTTACACTTAAAGTTTTGGAAATTGCAGAATCTATATAAAGGCTTACTGTAGTATTTTAATTACTCAGGGAATTATATAAATCCTTTTTGAGTAATTCCAATTGGTATTGACTCTATTTTAGGATGCCAACACAGTGAATATTTTTCCAAGATTTTATAAACAGTTTATTAGCACTGGCTAATTATTTAGTTTTTAGCTCTATTATTTGAGCATTTAAATTGCATGCCTTGTTTTCTATGCACTCAAAATATTTTCCATGCATGCATACAGAAGGTATACTGAATATGAATATGTGATGCTACTGTAGCAATGTCAACTTGTCATGCATGCATATTGCACCGTCATTGTTTGTATATGAATGTGTATGATTTGTTTATGTGATTGCAATTGTATCGTGTAGATTGTGACAAGTGCAATGCTTGCTCGTGTGTGGATTGTTCGTTCGACCGCTACAGCCAAGGCAAGTAGATGCTACTTTGTTCATGATGTTGTCCTACTATTTTCAATGCATTGTCGTGTATTTTGTAGATGCATGTGTAGGATATTACTATCGCTATGCTATGTCCTATTACGTGGTAGGGTTTTCCTGTAGATGAGCCATCGTTGGTAGATGTGCTTAGCCATGCTATGATGAACGAGGGCTGGGTTACATCACTGAAAGTTGTTTCTATATGTGTTGACAACTTAATCAATGAATCTCCTGGGTGTGATGGGATTGATAAATTTTGGTAGTATCATTGCAGAAAGGCACCTAGGTATCAAGAGAAAATGATTGGCTTCTGTATTTTGTAGCTTACGTGTACAACCATGTGCCAATAATGGAATGAGCGGTTGGTTGGAATCAGTAGGTTGTGGTAACTAACCCACGTATCCAGAGATACATAATTTTGGTAGGTTGGACCGGTGCGTGTCGGGTTTGGGGAGCTACTTCCCGAACGATCCCTTCTTGGACTTCTCCCTATCATCACCCAATATGAGAGTGGTGGTACGAGCTGGGCTGGCCAAGTCACATGGGTAAAGTGTACTAACCCCTATAGGATGTATAAACTAATCGATTAGCCGTGTCCCCGGTTATGGACATCTGAGTTTCTAGATATTGATTCCATGACATGTTTCTAGCTCATTCTAATTTCATAATTGCTTTAATATTGATGGGTAAACTTAATTGGGATCTTTTCAAAGAAAATCAAAAACTATTTATGAAAGTAGGACAAAGGTATTTGCAAATGCAAGCTAGCCACAGCTCCACTTGCTAGATATGCATGCAGATGTTAGTTCTATTGTCTCCTTTAATAGCTCTACTTGCCATACATTCCATGTATTGACCCTTCGGGGCTGCTACATTTCATGTTGCAGGATTTTCCGATTCTGAGTGATCGATTTAGGCCACGGTACTCCACTCGGCACTTGTTCACTTGTGGGCAATTTGAAGAATGGAGGATTTACTTTATTTATGATGCTACTTTAATAATTTGAGCTAGCCTTGAGCTAAGCTTTTATTGTAATAATTATACTCTGGATCTTCGTTATTTATGATACACGGATATTTTGCTATGTTATTCATCGTATTCTATTGTGGGCCAATGAACCGATCCAGGGATTGGCATGTCACATAGAAGCTGCGGTCTTTTCAGAACCGTAGTGTTACAAGATGGTATCAGAGCCCGTGTGTCGACTGTAGGATCGTGACCTAGGTTTGGATTATGAAGCCATAGATTTATTAAAGCCTATATTAACTCCGTCCTTCATCTTATGCCTTTCACTCTCGTAAATTCTTACCATATGCTATTCTCACACTTTCCTCTTTTAATTGATAGATGGGAGAAGTCAGGACTGAGTATGCGACAATGGAGTCACCAAGGCCCTTTGCAAGACAGTTGGCACAGCTCTCGCAGTCATTGGGATTGCCACTGCCCATGTTCAAGGGAAGAAGGCTGTACACATATGGATATGGCGAGGATGCATGGGAGATCACCACTTTCATCTTCAGGGATGCCGCCTTGCCAAACCCTATGCATCTGATCTATACCAAGACATACTGCAACTGGGGACTTGGGATAAACTTGGACCTGCATGAAGCCCTGTCACGCCAGTGCCATCTTGTCCGACACCTGCTTCCAGAAGACTCACCCTACCGTGACTACGGAAGGCGTGATGAGAATGGGAATTTTGTGGTTACCCCGGGCAACAGGAACAACATGCCGCCCCGTCGGAGGCACATAGAAGATATGGAAAGGGAGAATGGAGCTCTAGCTGAAAAAGTGATGATGGTAATGGAGATAGCAGATTTTGCCAGCAATGGTATGGTGGTCCAGGGACTGGAGATAGAGACCTTGCATGAAGATGTGGATGTTCTGAAGAATGCCCTGATAGGCAGGGATGAAACCATAGCTCAGCTTAATGGAACTGTGCAGGAAAACAACCAGGCCATACAACAGCTGCAAGGGACCGCCCAGGAAAGGGATCAAACTATTGAAGATATGGCAGCCCAGATTGCCGCTGATGATGACAATGGAGATGATGGCAACAATGATGATGATGATGACAGTGGGAACGATGATGATGATGAGGACGATGATGATGATGATGGAGATGATGATGGTGGAGGAGATGAAGCTGTTGCAGCCGCAGCAGAGAATGAAGAAGAGGAGGATCCAGAAGAGGTGGAGTTTGAGATTTCAAGTGATGACTCAGGAGAGGTGTATACTCCGCCGCCATGGTTGGTTCGTGGACAGAAGCGCCAACGCATGAGTGCGAGGACCTACTGCAACCTCTTCATGAAGTAAATAGAAGTCCATCAATTAGTCTTCGTTAGGTAAAATCGTTAGGATTAGTCTCAATCGATGAAAAACTTAATTGTTGTTAGTTTAAGAGTGTTTAGTTTCTCCTATGTGTACTCCAATGTCCTAGGATGATTTGTGCGAATTTTATGGAAGAGTTATGGCAAGTTTGGTTGATATCTGAGTTTTTCCTGTTGCAGTTTTCTGCTGACACAGCTGTACTGCACGAATTTTCATATTTTATTGGTAACTGGGAAAAATCTGAAAAAAATAGGGTTGGTTCGAAACTCTCTTTAATGTATACAAAAAAATCAGAAAAAATTCATGACGAGTTTAAGTCAGGTAGAAAAATTTGTGAACACTGCTGGACTGTTCTGGCAGATTCCTGTTTTTGATGCTTTGTTGACCATTGTGTTCATACATGTTGCCAACTCTTCTAAAAAATATTTCAGTAGACATATACTGCTAGGATAACCCCTGGGATGTTGCTGAATCATTTGTTTGCTGATGTGCTACTTGCTTGAGATTGTCTGTGATTGTTTTGTTGTTGTTTGGTCATAATGCATGGGTAGAATCCTGTTTTCATAATCGATTCTTTCTAAGCTTACCTGTGCTGAACCGCAGATGCCTCCCCGTCGTCAACCTACTGAGTTGGAGCAGCTCATGGCAGCTCAGGCACAGCTGACCCAAGTTAACAACAACAACAACAACAACAACAACAACAACAACAACAACAACAACAACAACAACAACAACAACAACAACAACAACAACAACAACAACAACAACAACAACAACAACAACAACAACAACAACAACAACAACAACAACAATGGGAACAACCAGCCTCAGGGAGATGCACTCACTAGGTTTCTGAGGCTAAGGCCAACGAAGTTCTCTACTGCAACGGAGCTGATGGTTTCTCTCATCGGTTGTGTTCAACAACAAGGATCCGTAACTGTTGGGTGCACAGATCCGAGAAGGTGAGGTTTGCGCTCACCTACTAGAGGGACCCCGCCGTGGTGGGAAACTTTTCAGATCACCCACCCTTGGACCGTGACTTGGGCAATGTTTGAGGAAGGTTTCAGACCAACCACGTATCTTCGTGAGTTCGAGCCAAGAGGAAGGAATTTCGCAACTTTCGCCAAACCAACCGCACCGTGGCTGAGTATATTGAGGAGTTCAGCAAACTATCTCGTTATGCACCTAAGGATGTTGACACTGATGCAAAAAGGAGGGAGAGGTTCCTGGATGGCCTCAGTGATGAGCTTTCAGTGCAGCTGCTGGTGGTTTATTGTCCCACTTTCCAGGAGCTTATGGACAAGGCCAGAATCTTAGAAGGGAAGCACAAGCAGGTAGAAAGCCGCAAGAGGAAGAGCAACAATCACCACTCCGGTTCTCACCACAAGTCTCGCACTTCCTATGATGGGTACTCCAAGCATGGAGGGAGTGACCATGGAAGCCATGACCGCCACAACCATGGAGGCGATGGACATCGCCAGTACAGCCACAAGAGAAACCGCCACAGCCACAAGGGAGGACACACTCACCATTCTGGAGGACACAGTGGACATGACCGCAACCGTGATCGCAACTTTGTGAAGAAGGACCTTAGTGAGGTGACATGCTTCAAGTGTGTCCAGAAGGGACATTATGCAGACAACTGTCCGAATAAGAAGGGACTGAAGCCAGGCAACAACCAGAAGGCCACAGTGAACCACATGAATGTGGAGGAGATCCCAGATGAGCCTGATCTTGTGGTTGGTAAGTTTCCAATCAACACTCACCCTACACTTATACTTTTCGATACTGGTGCATCGCATTCATTCATATCAAGGGCATTTGTGGATAAGTATAAGTTACCTACGGAGTCTCTAAAAGGGTCTATTAGAGTAAGCTCACCTGGAGGGGATATGATAGCTAGCGCAGGATGCCGCGACTTAACTGTGAGGATTGGGGCACACAATTTCATTGCACATCTGGTAGTGTTGGAGTCAGAGGGTTTAGATGTAATAATGGGTATGGATTGGATGTCTATGCATGGGGGACACATAGATTGTGCACAACGAGCAGTTTCGCTCAAAACCCCGGATGGTAAGAGGATTAGGTTCAAGTCGGTTGTGCGACCGGGAAGGTGTAAGCTGAATTCTCTTAAGGGGGTTAGCATGGATACTGTGCCTGTGATTAAGGAATACCCCGACGTGTTTCCGAAAGAGCTACCAGGGATGCCACCTGATAGGGATGTGGAGTTTCTCATCGATCTGATGTCGGGAACAGGACCTATATCAAAGATACCATATAAGATGGATGCGGATGAGCTGAAGGAATTAAAGAAACAGCTAAAGGAGCAGTTGGACAAGGGATTCATTCAGCCTAGTTCGTCGTCATAGGGTGCGCCTGTTCTATTTGTGGAGAAGAAGGACAACAGCAAGAGATTAGTGGTGGACTATCGCTCGCTGAATGAGGTGACCATCAAGAACAAATACCCCCTGCTGAACATAAATGATTTGTTTGATCAACTGGAAGGAGCAAAGGTGTTTAGTAAAATTTATCTGCGATCGGGTTACTTCCAATTGAAAATCCGGGAGGAGGACATACCAAAAACTGCGTTCACTACTAGGTATGGTTTATATGAGTATACAGTTATGTCTTTTGGACTAACGAATGCTCCGGCATATTTCATGACCATGATGAACAAGGTATTCATGGAATACTTGGACAAGGTCGTGGTGGTGTTCATCGATGACATACTGATATATTCCAAGGATGATGCTGAGCATGAGAAACATCTGCGACTAATTATGGAGAAGCTGAGGGAACACAAGTTGTACGCCAAATTCAGCAAGTGTGAATTCTGGCTTAATACACGTGGTGTTAGGAGAAGGAGTCGTTGTTGATCCAAGCAAAGTGACTACAGTAACTGAGTGGGAAGCGCCCAAGAATGTGAGCAATATTCGTAGCTTTTTGGGACTTGCTGGATATTACAGGAGGTTCATTGAAAATTTCTCCAAGATTTCTAAGCCGATGGCATAACTTCTAAAGAAGGAGAGGAAGTTTGAGTGGACAGATGCGTGTGAAGCCAGCTTTCAGGAACTGATGTCGACTAGTGACCGCACCTGTTCTGTGTTTACCTGACCTTCAGAAGGATTTTCAAGTGTACTGTGATGCTTCTCGACAGGGACTTGGGAGTGTGCTGATGCAAGATGGGAGAGTGGTGTCATATGCCTCGCGGCAAATTAAACACCATGAGAGGAATTGTCCCACGCATGACCTGGAATTAGCATCGGTTGTGTATGCGCTCAAAGTATGGAGGCACTACCTAATGGGAAAACACTATGATGTGTACACCGACTACAAGAGCCTGAAGTACATATTTACACAGAAGGAACTGAACATGAGGCAAAGGAGATGGTTGGACCTTATCAAGGATTATGATATGAATTTGCAATACCACCCGGGAAAGGCCAATGTAGTAGCAGATGCTCTAAGCCGGAAGGTCTATGCCAATGGATTGACTGTTGGGGAATTGCCCGAGGATTTGTGCAAGCAATTCATGGAGCTTAGACTGGAGGTAGTGTCAGAAGTATATTTGGCAGCAATGGAAGTCCAACCAACGCTACAGGACAAGATCAGGAAGGCTCAAGTAGGAGACAAGGAAATAGAGGAGATAAAGTAAAAGCTGAAGGAAAATCAAGAAAAGGATATTCGCGAGGATGAGCATGGTACCTTGTGGTATGGAGATTGTTTGTGTGTACCCAGCGACCCGGAGATAAGGAAGCTGATTCTGCAGGAAGCTCATGACTCGCCATACTCCATACATCTGGGCAATACAAAGATGTATATGGATTTGAAAGGCAGGTTTTGGTGGAACAACATGAAGGGAGACATCGCCAAGCATATTTCCCTATGTGATGTATGTAGCCGGGTGAAGGCGGAACACCAGAAGCTAGCAGGACTACTACAACCATTGCCCGTGCCGGATTGGAAGTGGGAATGGATTTTATCACAGGATTGCCCAGGACCAGGTCGGGATATGACTTCATTTGGGTAGTGGTCGACCATTTGACCAAGGTAGCCCACTTTATACCGGTGAAGACGACCTACACGAGTGCAAAGTTGGCCAAGATTTATATGGACAGAATTGTGTGCCTACATGGAGTTCCTAAGAGCATTGTATCTGATAGAGGCACCCAATTTACCTCACACTTTTGGCGCCAGCTGCACGAGTCATTGGGGACTAGGTTGGAGTTTAGCACAGCATTCCACCCCTAGACTGACGGACAGACCGAGAGGGTAAATCAGATTTTGGAGGATATGCTGAGAGCTTGCGCGTTGGCTCATGGTTCTAGTTGGGATGAGAATTTGCCGTATGTTGAGTTCTCCTACAACAACAGCTATCAAACCAGCATCAAGATGTCACCGTTCGATGTGCTATGCGGGAAACGGTGCCGGACACCATTGTTATGGGATGGAGTAGGAGAACGTCAGCTATTTGGACCAGATTTGATCAAGGACGCCGAGGATAAGGTCGCCTTGATTAGGGACAGGATGAAGGTAGCACAATCAAGGCAGAAGAGCTACGCTGATGCCAAGCGCAAGGAAGTAGTGTATGAGATAGGTGATAGAGCATACCTCAGAGTGTCGCCACTACGTGGAATTAAGAGGTTTGGAATCAAGGGTAAGCTGGAACCTCGGTTTATTGGACCATATCAGGTATTAGCCCGCAAAGGAGAGGTTGCTTATCAGTTGGAGTTGCCAGAGGCTCTGTCCGCCGTCCATAATGTGTTCCACGTGTCCCAGCTGAAGAAGTGCCATCCGGAGATGGTGGATACACCATTGAGAGCCACGGTGCCACTAGAAGAGGTTCAGCTTGAGAATGACTTGACCTATGAGGAGAAGCCGGTCAAGATACTGGAGACAGCAGAGAGGATTACCCGTACCAAGACGATCAGGTTTTGCAAGGTGCAATGGAGCCACCACACCGAAGAGGAAGCCACTTGGGAGCGTGAGGATGACATCCGAGAGGACCACCCACACCTATTTGCTAGCCACGCCGAATCTCGGGGACAAGATTCATCTTAAGGGGGTTAGTATTGTCACATCCCAAATTTTAGATTTGGTACTGCATAACATTCATGGCATTGCATCATGATCATCCTTGCAAAATTTTAGTTTGAAAAGGTGTTGACAAAACAAACCACTTGCATTTGCATTTTTACACCTACACATGAATATTTGGTTTTACCTTGCCTCTATTAAGAACATTATATTTTGGGTGTATGTAAGGCACAGGTGCATACAGGGTTCCTCCACGAACCCGTAGCACTTTGAATCGCCCGAATCGGAGCTTCGTAGCAAAAGTTATTGCAATCTGAATTTTTTACAAAAATCTGGACAGTTCAGAGATTTTCAGATAAGAAATCGTCAGAGAAAATGAAAAAGAAAAGGAAAAAAAATAAGGACAGCCCGCTGGGTCATTAACCAGCCAGCCCAGCTCGCGGCCAGCCGCCAAATTTCACCCAAGAGCCAGCATTGCGTGGCATGCTGTAGTAGCCGCCGCCACCGCCGATTCGCTTAACGAGCGGACCCGTCCGTCACCGCCACACCAAGGCCCAATGTCACCGAAGTTCATCTCAAACTCCAACAACCAGCGTGATTCTCGCGGGATTTTCGTGTCGATTTCGAACCGATTTCAACGAAGTTTCCTGCCAATATGTATCTCCTCGAGCCCCTCTTCCAAACCCCCTCTAATCGCAACCCGAGCCGCCTCCAATCTCCGGCGATTTCTCGCCGGAGTCCGACGCCGCCGCCGCCATTTACGAGGTGATCTCCTCTGTCTGCCTTCCCCCTCGCCTCGCGAGCCCGCAAGCTCGCCGATGCCGCCCGATGACCGCCTCCTCCTTCTTATCTCCCCAGAGCCGCCGACCTCAGAAGCCCCACGCCGCCTCGGCCGCCGCCACGCCGACGAGCGCCACGACCTCGCCGCCGCCGCCGTCCGTCCCTCTGCCGCCGCCGCCGACAGTGTTGTAATTATGCCCTAGAGGCAATAATAAAGATGTTATTATTATAATTCTTGTTCATGATAAAGTTTATATTCCATGCTAGAATTGTATTAAGCGGAAACATTAATACTTGTGTGGTTTGTGAACAACACCGTGTCCCTGGTACGCCTCTAAGGACTAGCTCATTGATCAATGATGGTTAAGGTTTCCTAACCATAGACATGAGTTGTCAATTGATAATGAGATCATATCATTGGGAGAATGATATGATGGACAGACCCAAACTAAGCGAAGCAATTAGATCGTTTCATTGTGTTCATCTTTGCGAAGCTTTTCCTATGTCAAATATTGTATTCCTTAGACCATGAGATAATACAACTCCCTGGTATCGGAAGAAAGCTTTGAGGTCATCAAACGTCATCCTATGAGAGGGTGATCATAAATATGTCTCTCGGGTGATCGGAAAGTATCTGTTGGGTTGTATGTATCGAGATGGAATTTGTCCCTCCCAAGTCGGAGAGATATACTTCGGGCCCACTCGGTAATCGATATCAACACCGCTTGCAAGCATGTGGTTAAGGAGTTAATCACAAATTGATATCGGATTACGGAACGAGTAAAGTACTTGTTGTGAACGAGATTGAACTAGGTATGACGGTACCGACGATCGAATCTCGGGCAAGTAAAATATCGCGAGACGAAGGGAATATATATATGGGATTGATTGAATCTCGCATCGTGGTTCATCCGATATGATCATCGATGAATGTGGGAGTCAATATGGGTGCCTGCACTGTTGATTATTGATAGAAGATCATGTCGCATATTCTCGAACCCGCAGGTCACACACTTAACGTGTCTCGACGCTAGGATAGATTGGATAATTGGTTTATGAATTTTTGTTCGAGTCTCGGATGGGATCCGGGACATCACGAGAGGTTCCTAATGGTCCGGAGAATAAGATTCATATAAGGCAAGCAGTTTTTGGAGTTCGAATTGTTCCGGTTAATCGTATTTTAAGCTTCTAGAACCTTCCGGGGGACCAACGTGGCCCCACCTTCCGGGAGGGGCATGGGCCTATGAGGGAGTGTCCTGGCGATTGGGCAGGGGGCACAAGGCCCCATAGGGCCCGGCCGATCCTAGAGAGTTTAAATCGCTTAAACTAGAGATAGGGTTTCTAGAAGAGGAGAGTCCATGCCCCCACTCCTTATCCTTTGGGCTTGGGGAGGGGCTAGCTGCGCCTCTATATAAAGAGGGTGGGCGCACCAACCCACACACCTCTCCTCCAAACCCTAGCCTTTTGCTAGCTTTCCTCTCCCTCCCGATCGCTTGTAGGCGCCCCCAGCAGAAATTCTCCATCATATACACCACGCCGTGGTTGTAGATCCAATCTATCTCCACCATACTTTCTGGTCCGAGGAAGGAGGAGACGTCGAGGTGTTGCACGTGCATCTCACGAGGCACCGCCACTTGTGGTGCTAGATCGGATCGGATCACGAGGAGGAGAAGCGAGCACGACTATATCACCCACGCTCCGTTTAACGCTCACCGTCGTAATCTTCAAGGGTATGAAGATCTAATCCAATCTCTCTCGTTGTTTGCATCTCCTAGATTAGATCTTGGCTTTCCTCCGTTAGCTCTGTAGAAAATTTTGATTTACTATGCCGCCAAAACCCTTCGGGTATCGAGCTAGATCTATGCGTAGATGTGTTTCACGAGTAACGCAACATGGTTGTTGGCGCTGATGTTTTCTGCTGCAAGCCTCAAGTTTGTGTTCTTATTATGACGCGGGATAGTGAGATTGAAGCGGTCCGTGCCAACCTTACGCGACGCCGTCATGAGACCGCCCGCACTTGACGTGTGGCTTGTTCCACACATGTGGCTGGTGGATGTCGGTTTCTCTCACTATAGTTGTCATGGGATTAACACCGAGTTTGGCAACCATAATATCACCGTTGTGGCTTTCCGTAGGTAAGAATCGTTTAGCATCTACTCCCATAAGCCACGTAAAACATGCAACAACAAAGTAGAGGCGTCTAACTTGTTTTTGCAGGGAGTGTTTTCTGTGATATGGTATGGCCCAAGATGTGATGTGTATATTGTATGCGATGATCATGTTTTGTAATGTTTCACGACTTGCATGTCGATGAGTACACAACCGGCAGGAGCCATATGGTTGTCTTTATAATTGTGTTTGACCTGCGAGTCAACTTCTTATGCGCCATGTAATAGCTTTACTTTATCGCTAAGTAGTTAGCAATAGTTGTAGTTGCTATTCGTGGTGGAGGCAATCATGGTGGAGTGATGGAGATCATGCCGGAACGCACAAGATGGAGATCATTGCGCTAGGATTGGCTATACCATGTCACATAAAGTTATATGCATGTGATGTTTATCCCTTTATGTATCTTATTATGCTTAGATCGACGGTAGCATTATAAGATGATTCCTCACTTAAAGATCAAGATAAAAACTGTGTTCTCCCAAGTATGCACTGCGAAAAGTTCGTCGTGTCCAAGCATCACGTGATGATCGGGTGCTATAGACTCTACGCCACATACAACGGGTGCAAGTTTTTGCACACGAAATACTTGGGTCTAGCTTGACGAGCCTAGCATGTACAGACATGGCCTCGGAACACAAGAACCGAAAGGTTAAGCATGAGTCATATGAGTGATATGATCGACACTTTGTTGTCCACCATTGAAACCACATCTCTTCTCGTGATGATCGGATTAGGTGTGGTGAATTTGGATCGTGTTCACTAAACAACTTGAGGGATGTTGAATTTAGTGGGAGTTCATCTAGTAATTTGATTAAATTGAACTATTTATCATGAACATAGTCTAAATTGTACTTGCAAATACTGTAGATCACATGGCCAAGTCCAACTTCAACTTCAACGTTTTTGCCGAGAAGGAAAAGCTTAGAAACAATGGGTCTAACTTCACCAATTGGTTCCGCAATCTAAGAATCATTCTGTTCATGACAAAAAGGACTATGTCCTTGGGAAAGCGTTAGGTGACCCCTGCAGAATCGGCTGGCCGATGAGAAAGCTGTCTATCGGGCAGAAAGATGATTATGGTGTGATTAAGAGCACCATGTTGTTTGCTATGGAACCGAGCTTCAAAATCGTTTTGAAGAGTATCCCGGCCCTTCGAGATTCTCGAGGAGCTGAAAACCATGTTTCACTCAGCCCGCTCGAGAGATATGAGATCTCCGAGAAGTTCTTTAATCGCAAGATGGAGGAAGGGAGTTCCGTTAGTGAGCACGCCATTAAGATGACGGGCTACACTCAACGCTTTGAGCAACTGGAATGCACGATTCGGAGGAGCTCAAGATTGACAGGTTCGCAATCACTCCTCCCAGCTACAAAAGTTTTGTAGTGACTCATAATCAGGGTTGGTTCCATCGACACGATCATCGAGCTCTTCGCAAAGTCAAGGCTGCGGAGGTGGACATCAAGAAGGATAATCATGTGTTGATGGTCAACAAGCCCTCCTTTAAGAAAGGTAAGGAGCAAAGAAGCCCTTCAAGAAGGGCGCGGCAAGCAATGCTCCTGCCGAGAAGAAGCTCAAGTCTGGTCCTAAGCCGACATCGAGTGCTTCTATTGCAAGGACAAGGGTCATTGAAGTTTAATCGTCAAGTACTTAGCGGACAAGAAGGTGGCACCATCAAAGGTATATTTGATATACATGTTATTGATGTTTTCCTTACTAGCCCTCGTTGTAGTGCGGGTATTTGATACCGTGTTGCTAATATTTGTAACTCAAACAGAGCTACGGAATAGACGGCTTGCGAGGATGAGGTGACGATGCGCTGTTGGCAGCGGATCAAGAGTTGATGTGATGGCCGTCGCACGCCTCTCCTTAGTTTTACCTTCGGATTAGTTTTAAACCTTAATAAGTGTTATTATGTGCCTGCGTTGAGCATGAACATTATTTCGGATCGTGTTTATTGCAAGACGGTTATTCATTTAAATCGGAGAATAATGGTTGTTCTATTTATATGAGTAACATCTTTTATGGTCATGCACCTCTTGTAAATGGTTTATTTCTTCTAAATCTCGAAAGGGATGAAACACATCCATAACATTGAGGCTAAGAGATGCAAAGTAGATAGTGATAATACTACTTATTTGTGGCAATCGCTGTCTAGGTCATATTGGTGTAAAGCGCTTTGAAGAAACTCCATTCGATGGACTTTTGGAGTCTCTTGATTTTGAATCATTTGACACATGCGAACCATGCCTCATGGGCAAGATGATCAAAACCCCGTTCTCGGTATGATGGAGCGAGCAACGGACTTGTTGGAAATCATACATACCGATGTATGCGACCGATGAGTGTTTCGACGCGGTGGATATCGCTATTTCCTCACTTTACCGATGACTTAAGTAGATATGGGTATATCTATTTAATGAAACATAAATCAAACATTTGAAAAGTTCAAGGAATTTCGAATGAAGTGGAGAACCATCGTAATGTAAAGATTAAGTTTCTACGATCCGATCGTGGAGGTGAATATTTGAGTTATGATTTTCTCACGCATCTTAAAGCAAGTGGAATCGTTTCACAACTCACGCCACCCTAACACCACGAATGGTGTGTCTGAACGCCGAATCGAACCCTATTAGATATGGTCCGATCAATGATGTCTCTTACTGATTTGCCGTTATCATTTTGGGGTTATGCATTAGAAACCGCTGCATTCACTTTAAATAGGGCTCCATCTAAATCCGTTGAGACGACACCGTATGAACTGTGGTTTGGTGCTAAACCTAAGTTGTCGTTTCTTAAAGTTTGGGGATGAGAAGCTTACGTCAAGAAGTTGATGTCGGACAAGCTCGAACCCAAAGCAGAGAAATGCGTCTTCATAGGATACCCTAAGGAAACTATTGGGTATACCTTCTATCACGTAACAAGGCAAAGTGTTTGTATGAAGAACGGTTCCTTTCTTGAGAAGGAGTTTCTCTCGAAAGAAGTGAGTGGAGGAAAGTAGAGCTTGATGAGGTTATTGAACCTTCTCTTGAATTGGAGAGTAGCGCAAAGACTGAAATTGTTCCAAAGGTCACCGCACAACGATAGAGGAAGCTAATGACAAGGATCATGAAGCCGGACGATGCTTCATCGAACGTCGCAGGTCGACAAGGTCGCGTGCTCTCCCGAGTGGTACGGCAACCCTGTCTTGACTGTCTTGTTGGAAGAGTGAACCTACGAACTATGAGGAAGCGATGATGAGCCCAGACTCGAGAAATGGTGGAAGCCATGAACCAATTGGGATCCATGAGCGAAAACCAAGTATGGACTTTGGTGGACCTCCTAGCGACCGAAAGGCCGTTGAGTGCAAATGGATCTTCAAGAAGAAAACGGACGGATGGTAATGTTACCGTCTATAAAGCACGGCTTGTCGCGAAGGTTTTCGACAAGTTCAAGGTGTTGACTACGATGAGACTTTCTCTCCCGTGGCGATGTTTAAGTCCATTCGGATTTTATTAGCAATTGCTGCGTTTCATGATTATGAAATATGGCGAGATGGATGTCAAGATCGCTTTCCTCAATGGCAACATTGATGAAGAGTTGTATATGATGCAACCCAAGGTTTTCGTTTATCCTAAGGATGCTATAAAGTATGCAAACTTCAGCGTTCCATTTATGGACTGAAGCAAGCATCTCGGAGTTGGAACCTTCGTTTTGATCAAGTGATCAAGAGCTTTGGATTTGTTCCAAATTGCTACGAAGCTTGCATCTACAAGAAAGTGAGTGGGAGCTCGGTGACGTTTCTGGTACTATATGTGGATGACATATTGATTATTGGAAATGACATCAACATGCTTAATGATGTGAAGAGATATTTGAACAAGTGTTTTTCAATGAAAGACCTTGGTGAAGCTGCTTATATATTGGGCATCAAGATCTATAGAGATAGACAAAGACGCCTGATAGCTTTAAGACAGAGTACATACCTAGACAAAGTTCTGAAAAGGTTCAGAATGGATAAGGCAAAGAAAGGTTCAGTGCCTATGTTGTCAGGTAAGATATTGAGCAAGGCTCAGTGTCCAGCTACGGTAAATGATAGGGAAGCTATGAGCAAAGTGCCTTATGCCTCGGCCATAGGTTCCATCATGTATGCCATCTTTGTGTACTAGACCGGATGTGTCCAATGCTCTTAGTTTGACGCAGATATCAAAGTGGTCCAGAGTGGAACATCGGACAGCCGTGAAGAACATCCTAAAGTACCTAAATAGAACTAAAGAAATGTTCTTAGTCTATGGAGGTGATGAACGACTTGTCGTAAAAGGTTACGTCGATGCTAGTTTAACACAGACAAGGATGATTCCAAATCTCGATTGTGATACGTTTATATTTTGAATGGAGGAGCTGAGTGGAGAAGCTGCAAGCAAAGCGTGATCGCGGGATCTACAAAGGAAGCGGAATACATGGCTGCCGCAGGTTGCCAAGTGAAGGAGTTTGGATCGAAACTTCATCATCGAGCTTGGCGTGGTTCCAAGTGCATTGGACCCACTAGAGATATTGTGTGACAACACGGCGCCATAGCACTCGCTAAGGAACCAAGATATCATCCAAAGACCAAGCATATCAACCGCAAGTTTCATATAATCCGAGATTATATAGCGATGGATATCGAAGATTAGCAAAGTACATACGGATCCGAATGTCGCAGATCCATTGACTAAACCTCTTCCACGTAAAACATGATCAACACCTCGATTGCCATGGGTGTGAGATTGTTGCGATGTAAACTAGATTATTGACTCTAGTGCAAGTGGGAGACTGTTGAATTATGCCCTAGAGGCAATAATAAAGATGTTATTATTATAATTCTTGTTCATGATAAATTTTATATTCCATGCTAGAATTGTATTAAGCGGAAACATTAATACTTGTGTGGTTTGTGAACAACACCGTGTCCCTAATGCGCCTCTAAGGACTAGCTCATTGATCAATGATGGTTAAGGTTTCCTAACCATAGACATGAGTTGTCAATTGATAATGAGATCATATCATTGGGAGAATGATATGATGGACATACCCAAACTAAAAGAAGCAATTAGATCGTTCATCGTGTTCATCTTTGCAAGCTTTTCCTATGTCAAATATTGTATTCCTTAGACCATGAGATAATACAACTCCACGGTATCGGAAGAAAGCTTTGAGGTCATCAAACGTCATCCTATGAGAGGGTGATCATAAAGATGTCTCTCGGTGATCGGAAAGTATCTGTTGGGTTGTATGTATCGAGATGGAATTTGTCCCTCCCAAGTCGAGAGATATACTTGGCCCACTCGGTAATCGATATCAACACCGCTTGCAAGCATGTGGTTAAGGATTTAATCACAAAGTGATATCGAATTACGAACGAGTAAAGTACTTGTTGTGAACGATTGAACTAGGTATGACAAACGCAATCGAATCTCGGGCAAGTAAAATATCGCGAGACGAAGGGAATATATATATGGGATTGATTGAATCACGGCATCGTGGTTCATCCGATATGATCATCGATGAATGTGTGGGAGTAAATATGGGTGCCTGCACCCGCTGATTATTGATAGAAGATCATGTCTGCATATTCTCGAACCCAGTGGTCACACACTTAACGTGTCTCGACGCTAGGATAGATTGGATAATTGGTTTATGAATTTTTGTTCGAGTCTCGGATGGGATCCGGACATCACGAGAGGTTAGGAATGGTCCGGAGAATAAGATTCATATAAGGCGGCAGTTTTTGGAGTTGAATTGTTCCGGGTTAATCGGTTATGCTGGAAGCTTCTAGAACCTTCCGGAAGGGGACCAACGTGGCCCCACCTTCCGGGAGGGGGCATGGGCCTATGAGGGAGTGTCCTGGCCGCATTGGGCCAGGGGCACAAGGCCCCATAGGGCCCAGCCGATCCTAGAGAGTTTAAATCGTTTAAACTAGAGATAGGGTTTCTAGAAGAGGGGAGAGTCCATGCCCCCCACTCCTTATCCTTTGGGCTTGGGGGAGGGGCTAGGGCTGCGCCCCCCCTCTATATAAAGAGGGTTGGGGGCGCACCAACCCCACACACCTCTCCTCCAAACCCTAGCCGCCTTGCTAGCTTTCCTCTCTCCCTCCCGACTGTTTGTAGGCGAAGCCCTGCTGCAGAAATTCTCCACCATATACACCACGCCGTCGTGTTGTAGATCCAATCTATCTATCCACCATACTTGCTGGTCCGAGGAAGGAGGAGACGTCGAGGTGCTGCACGTGTGCATCTCACGGAGGCACCGCCACTTGTGGTGCTAGATCGGATCGGATCACGAGGAGGAGAAGCGAGTACGACTACATCACCCACGTTCCGACGAACGTTCCGATGTGCGAATCTTCAAGGGAATGAAGATCTAATCCAATATCTCTCGTTGTTTGCATCTCCTAGATTAGATCTTGGCTTTCCCTCTGTTCGCTCCGTAGAAAATTTTGATTTACTATGCCGCGAAACCCTTCAGACAGCAGCTCCGGTGAGCCTCCCTCCCCGCGCGCCATCTGCCCTCGGATCAGCATCCAATGGTCTAGATGGACCATTGACTGGTTAGCTCTGGCTGTGGAAAAGTCAGCGCGACACGTCAGCTGCCACGTAGGCGCAGTCAACAGTCAATTTTGACTATATAATTTTAATTCGATTTAAATGGCAGATTTAGTTCTAATCTTGAAAAATTCATATCTTTAGATCTATTGGGCCAAAAATTTCAAATAAAATATGTATAGAATCAGTGTCTCACGTAGAATATTGCTGTACAGTTGTTTTACACTTTTACAGCAAGGTTTTGTCTTAGTTAACTAAATGAGTTAATGCTTCTTTTAGAGAATTAAATTCATAGAATAAGTTATGTAACTCCAAAAATTGCAAATAAGATGTCCTTTTTGAGTAGAACAAGAGGAATCTTACAGTAAATTAAAAAGTTAGGCTTACAGTTTTGGAAATTGCAGAATCTATATAAAGGCTTACTGTAGTATTTTAATTACTCAGGGAATTATATAAATCCTTTTTGAGTAATTCCAATTGGTATTGACTCTATTTTAGGATGCCTACACAGTGGATATTTTTCTAAGATTTTATAAACAGTTTATTAGCAGTGGCTAATTATTTAGTTTTTAGCTCTATTATTTGAGCATTTAAATTGCATGCCTTGTTTTCTATGCACTCAAAATATTTTACATGCATGCATACAGTAGGTATACTGAATATGAATATGTGATGCTACTGTAGCAATGTCAACTTGTCATGCATGCATCTTGCACCGTCATTGTTTGTATATGAATGTGTATGGTTTGTTTATGTGATTGTAATTGTATCGTGTAGATTGTGACGAGTGCAACGCTTGCTCGTGTGTGGATTGTTCGTTCGACCGCTACAGCCAAGGCAAGTAGATGCTACTTTGTTCATGATGTTGTCCTACTATTTTCAATGCATTGTCGTGTATTTTGTAGATGCATGTGTAGGATATTACTATCGCTATGCTATGTCCTATTACGTGGTAGGGCTTTCCTGTAGATGAGCCACCATTGGTAGATGTGCTTAGCCATGCTATGATGAACGGGGCTGGGTTACATCACTGAAAGTTGTTTCTATATGTGTTGGTTTGTGAAAACTAAAAACAACTTAATCAATGAATATCCTGGGTGTGGTGGGATTGATAAATTTTGGTGGTATCATTGCGGAAAGGCACCCAGATATCAAGAGAAAATAATTGGCTTCTGTATTTTCTAGCTTACGTGTACAACCATGTGCCAATAATGGAATGGACGGTTGGTTGGACTCGGTAGGTTGTGGTAACTCGAACCCACGTATCCACAGATGTAGAATTTTGGTTGGTTGGACCGGTGCATGTCGGGTTTGGGGAGCTACTTCCCGAACGGTCCCTTCTTGGACTTCTCCCTATCATCACCCAATATGAGAGTGGTGGTACAAGCTGGGCTGGCCAAGTCACATGGGTAAAGTGTACTAACCCCTGTAGGGTGTATAAACTAATCGATTAGTCGTGTCCCCGGTTATGGACATCTGAGTTGCTAGATATTGATTCCATGACATGTTTCTCGCTCATTCTAATTTCATAATTGCTTTAATGTTGATGGGTTAACTTAATTGGGATCTTTTCAAAGAAAATCAAAAACTATTTATGAAAGTCGGACAAAGGTATTTGCAAATGCAAGATAGCCACAGCTCCACTTGCCAGATATGCATGCAGATGTTAGTTCTATTGTCTCCTTTAATAGCTCTACTTGCCATACATTCCATGTATTGACCCTTCGGGGATTCTAAGTTTCATGTTGCAGGATTTTCCGATTCTGAGTGATCGATTTAGGCCACGGTACTCCACTCGGCACTTGTTCACTTGTGGGCAATTTGAAAGAATGGAGGATTTACTTTATTTATGATGCTACTTGAATAATTTGAGCAAGCCTTGAGCTAAGCTTTTATTGTAATAATGATACTTTGGATCTTCGTTATTTATGATACACGGATATTTTGCTATGTTATTCATCTTATTCTATTGTGGACCAATGAACCGATCCAGGGATTGGCATGTCACATAGAAGCTATGGTCTTTTCAGAACTGTAGTGTTACAGAGGAGGAGGAGGAGCAGGAGCTCGCTGGGGTGGAGGAGGAGGGAGGTGGGAGGAGGAGGAGGAGCTCACCGGGATGGAGGAGGGAAGAGCTCACCGGATTGGAGGAGGGAGGAGCTCACTGGGTTGGTGGTGGAGGAGGAGGAGAAGCTCAACGGGGTGGAGGAGGAGGAAGAGGAGGAGGAGGAGGAGAAGGTGAGGAGAATGAGAGAAGAAGGTGAGGAGGGGAAGGGTGGAAGAGTATAAGAGAGGGAGAAGGGACGGGATTCAAATTTCGAATTTTGGCCAAGACTTCTGTGGCGCATATGGAAGAAATGCGCCACAGAAGTTTGTCCTCATTTTTTATTTTTTTGCAGGAAAAAAGATCTTTTGGCCATAACTTTTTACTCTTTTCGAATTTTGAAAATCTAAATAATCGCTAAACGTATATTATATGTATTTTGGTATATCATACGTATATTATACGTATAATCGCTAAACTTTTTATTCTTCTGCGAGCGGATGCAAAATCTTGTTCTCGTCATTTTGGTGTATTATACGTATTTTTTCGACATCGTATGCAAAAGTTACGGTCGTTTTACCGTGGCATAAACTTTTTTGCATAAAAAATCTAAATGCATGTTTGTTAATTTTCCTACAAACTAGACTATATTATCTATCACTATGTGAAAGGATTTTATTTTTTGAAGTGTTTTTCATTTTCTATTATTTTTTGCAAGGCTAGAAAGGCGATCCTCGGGAGGGGGGGGGGGTAGAATCTATTTTTCCTACTACAACTTCTGTGACGCATACCTCAAAATATTGGTCAGAGTACAGTCAATGGGATTTCGTGATAGGGTCCACCCGAGCTTTCTGTGACGCACATGTCCATATACGCCACAGAAGTTGGAACTTCTGTGGCGCATGTGGACATATGCGCCACAAACATCTGTGACGCATTTTTCCTATATACGCCACATAAGTGTGAAGACTTATGTGGCGCATTTGCTGAAATGCGTCACTGGACAACTTTTGTGGTGCATGGTCAGAACCATGCGCCACATAAGGTCTGTCTATCTATAGCTAGTTTCCTAGATAGTGTATCATTGCCAAGCAGATTCTCCGATGAGCCATTTGTTGTTTGCAGCATTTTAAATGCTCATGGGAGGAGGGGGTCCGGATCTGATGGTAGCCTTGGAAGGCAATGCATTCTCTATTGTGTGTGCCACTGCTTAAATATTTTTTCTATTTGCCGGATAGCCATACATGCATATATTTTTGTAGCGTGAACAAAATTGAGTGTTACTCCTGTACCTACAGATCTCTATGTCTTGAACAATTACGAATAAATCATAGTTAATAGAACAACATAATTGATGAAATATAAAACATGTTGATTGGCCAAGTACGGTAATTTTCCAATTTAACTGCATTTGATGCCTTTATAGGATTTTATCGTTTATTTTCGAAATAACATATGTGCAGTCTGCACGATAGCATTACCTATTACATTTGTAATTGAAGATTACCATTGTTTAGTCTGATAATATGAACACATCTATAGTTTCTGATCCATTTAACACATGTCATTCTTTTTTGGTTTGTGAGAACCTGTAGTATTGGATACTTGGCTATGTCACTTAGTACAGATATCAGTTGCTCATTTAGTAACTCATCTGTGTCATTTTTCTTGCATATATTTGTACGTGTGATTCTGTTCCAAAATGCTAGAAAAAGAATGTGAAATGCACTTGCATCATTTAACTATGACAACAATTATTCCTTTTTGTGAATGAAGAATACTTATTCATTCTACTTGTATAGTATGTTGCATCTTTGTTCAGAATTATCTAAATATTTGTAATTATCTACTTGAGTCAAGAATCTTTGTACAATTTGCATCCCGTCAACGTAGTCGAGAGATCAAGTCATATTCACCATCCATGGAGCACCTTCCATGCTTCAGGGTTACTGTAATGACCCAAAGAAATAGGAAAGGGCTAAGGGCTTATATTGAAATTGTGCATTGCATTTTAGGACATGAAATGAGGTGGAATTTGACATTTTTATGTTTTGAGTGCTAACACTTAAGAATTTGTATTAGAGTTGAGTTTGACTCAAGTCAACCCTAGAATTTGAATTCAAATTAAAATGTGAATTTTTTGAGAGTAATTTGAGTGAATAGTTTTGTAACAACCCAAGGTTTGGCCCTCAAAACTCTTTTGAGTCTTTTCCCAAAAATGGCCTTGGATTTATTTTCATTAGAATATTTATATTTGGATCCCATGCCTCTCTCAAATTCTTGCACTTGGCCAAGGCAAGATTGAGAAAAACTTTATTTGGCAAACTTGTTCCTCGCATCAAGATGCACCCACACAAATTTTCCCAAGCCTAAAATAATTAAATAGATATTTATTTTATTTTATATGAGAAAAAACCCCTTTTCTTGAGCTTACAAAGGAACCACCCTTTTTATTGCTCCGAAAATTCACCAAAAGTTTGTGAAAGATCCTCACCTCATGTGGAACCCAAATATGTAAAAATATCACCTAGGTTGTTCTAATTTTTTTGGACCTTTATGCCCTTTTGTTTTTGTACAAAACTTAAGAAAATTTGAAAACCCTTTTGAAATTTGTGCAAACCTTTGGGAATTATTTTTTCCATGACCGACACACCACCCTTAATCTACCCTCGGAAGTGTTCTTCCTACAAATGACCAGAGCTTGCCCAAACTAAAAATTCGTTTGGATTTCGAAAAAAACCCTAAAAAGGAAAAAAAAAGGTATACCTTAGCATTTGGCACACGTTGCAAAAAGATTCATAAAAATCGGACCACCACAGCGTCGGCACGGTGACCACCCATTGATGTTCACTGGCGCAGCTAGGCCCACCCAACCAGCAATGCCATATTGCCAATATTGTTGGGTATGGAATATGGGGTTACTCGATCAACTAGGTCGGGGCGCCACAGAGATTGGTATCAAAGTGTGACTGCCTGCACGAGACCCATAGAAACGGAGTCGTTAGCTAGAGAGTCCTAGCTTGCACTAGTTGCATTTACTTGCTGCACTTGCTTGCTTTCAACAGTCGTTTATCTATTTTTGTGCTATAGACATGCATGCATTGTCTTTTTTGCATCGAGAATGAGAAAACCCATCCCAATATACTGGTGCAACATAATCTTTTCATTTGGTTGCTTTAAATAATCTATAAAAACAATATTCAAGTTAGACATCTGAACATATCTTGCTATAAGTTTCATTTTAGTGAGGATATGTATAAATAGTACCAAGGAAAAAAAATAGCACGCTATTTCTCCTTTTAGCGTCGCTATAGCGTTTTAGAAAGGAACGCTATGCTATGCAATTTCTACTCGCTATGACGCTAAGCTCGCTATTAGCGGCGATAAGTACGCTATTTTCTGTAACGTTATAGCGGCGCTATTTTCTTCTTAGGAAATAGCGACAGCCCAGCGAACCATTCAGCCCATGAGCCTTAAAATGTAACCTAGCTTAACTCAATACACTTATCCTAGTAGCTACTTCCCATTGCCTCACGCGACGCGATTGTGGCGGCTGGCTTGCAGCAGCCCAATTGCTTCTAGCTTCGGTCAGCCATCCACCTCCGGTCGGCACGTCTGGTCGGCCGCCTCCGGTCGGACGCGGCGCGGTACCTCCAAGGAGTCGTATCCTCTAGTCCTATTGCTGCAGCTCACGATGCCGTACCAGCAGTCCAGCATGGGAAGGAGCACAATGGCATTCACACCATCGACAAGCCAACCATCAGCTAGGAGCTCCTCCTCATCCTAGGAGTCACTAGTTGAGTACAGTATATATATATAGTGCCGTATATAAATTTTAACAGATATGGTTTGGGAAACAATAATATTTAGGACCTGCAATTGGAAGGTTAGTCTGTGCTAATTTGATTTGACATATACCGTTGTAATTGACGTAGTTGTAGCCTGTAGATTCTATGGTTTCATCCCTTGATTTTTGATTTTGATCTTGACTATGTAAGTGGCGACTATGGTTCTAGTTTTGATTTTGATGTAGTCCTACTCTAGACAATTTTTAGCGGCTGAAAGCCTTACTTTATTAGTATACATGTCATTTTTTTATTGTTTTGTTAAACGTTATTTTTAAAAATAGCGTGTTATTAGAATGCTATAACTTACTTAGCATTTGGAGACGGGCCACGTTAAATTAAATAGCGCGTTATTTTTTCCCTTGAATAGTACTCACGCGACAAAGTTTTTAGCCTCATCAGCATTATTCAGCACATACCAAATAAGTTGGTCATATTCGTGTTGCATTAATATTCTATTTTATTTCTTTCCTACTAGACGAATACCATGGTTAAAAATAGATTTTTCAACTTTTTCAGTTCTATCACCCAGATTGAATCTCGTTTTACGATCAGCAATGTATCTTGAGCAAAATGCAAATATTTTAGCGACAATATATGTCTATGCAATGCAAGCCTCTGCTCTAGTCTTGTTTCTAACAGTGCCCTTGAAAGTGCAAAGTAGGGTACATCCATCCATACTATATAGGACCTATATAAAGTGCATTTTTAGGCAGATGAACAACCAAATGCACCATCACATCAAAAATGGCTAGTGAATATATCAGCTCAAGCTTGCAAAGGTTTTCTGCTATGTCTGTTTAAAGACATGCTACAACTCTTTTATCCAGAGTTTTGCTACATATTTTCCTAAATAACTTTTCCAACTCTACAAGCACATTGTACAAATTCTTTTTCACTAAACCTTTAACGCCAAGAGCTAAAAGCCTTTGTAGCAGGATGTGGTAATCATGAGTTTTCAACCCTCTGAGCTTCTTCTCCTCTGTATTGATACAATTCAATGTTGAAAGCAAATTCATATGAAAACTTCACACCTTGGAGGAAGTCACAAAATAGTATTCCTTTATTTATTGGCAAAATAAATTCTGCACCTCAAAATTTGTAATATTTTTTTCACCGTTATTATCAACCATATCTGTCGGGGAGTTAACCTCGGGTAGGTCAGAGACGGGGAAAGACAGAGGTACTGCCCCCGTCAAGTTGCCGAGCTACGGCCTAGGTCGGCCGAATCGTGGATATGTCGGCCGATGAATGGAGGCAAGAAGCACGTGTACAGGTATCAAGTGGTTACCTGGCCGAGTTAATGAGAAACTCGGCCGGGTTACCCAGATGATCTTCATGCAGGTAAGGAACGAGCCGAATAACATGAGGTAAGGCCGAGTTAAACGAAGCTTGCAGGAGAAGGAGAGGCCCAGGGTCAAACCATAGCTGCAGGCTAGAAGGAATCTGAACAGGGCCAAGCACAAGAGACAAGGCTGCACGGCGTCAGAGGAGCAGAAGGAGGTCACGGAGGTGACAGTCCTGGAGCCCGAGGCACGCAGGAGGAGACCACTGGACCTTTGCCGTCGTTAGAAGGGCGACAGGGAAAGGAGGCCGCCGAACTACCATTTTGGGACAAGCATATTCCACGAATATGCTTGCCTCGTCAGCCCTAAGGGCACCCAGGGCACCCCTTTATAAGGGGGGGTTTGGACCCTGAGGGAGGAGAGAGTCTTTTGAGCAACGTTAGGCTGGGGAGATTCACATTGAACCCCTGTAAAACAGCTCGAGGAGCACTTGTAACCCATCAAGAGGGAAATAAAGTTCCTCACTTTGGCAGCTTGAGTGTAAAAAACAGTTGCATCTTCCCTCCCCGGATCCCACTAGCATCCATTGGCCCCATACTTTAGCCTACCCATGGCATCTGTCGTGCCACCACCACGACAGTTGGCGCCCACCGTGGGGCCAGCAGCGGTGCTAGCTGGGGTTGTGATCCGGACGGGAAACTTCATCAACACCGGCGAGCGCGTTGTTTCTGGCTTGGTCCAGAGATTTGGTCTCTGTGACTATGTCAGAGACAATGCAGGGAGCTTCAGGGGAAAAACCCCCCCACGCAACGGGATCTTCATCGGCCTGGGCGAGCACAAGGTCTACGTCGGCGTCGACATCACCGACGTTTATCCTCACCAGGTTATTGTTGCAGGGGAACCACCTCGGAGCGCGAGCTGTCCATCGAGAGCATCCGGCAGGCATCGAGGTGATGGTCAGCAGAACAAGCAGAGCAGCTTTAGCCGGGTCAAGCAGAGAACTTGCAGCAGGCGCACAGGGTCCGTCGAAGCAGGTCGCACTGCAGACCGCCGAGGTAATTCCGCCGGTGACAAACCTGGCCGAGCTGAATGACACCACCCCAAAGGCACCTAGAGTGAGGGGACCACCTCTGGAGAGACCAGAGAACATTCTTCAGGCAACTATAGAAAACTTAACCACACCTGTGGCCGATACTTGATCCGCAAATGCTCAGCAGTTAGAGGAAACCAGACAAAAGGTCTTTGGTAGAGGCCAAAAGTATCGACTAAGGGAATCCTTGAATAGGACCCCGAGGGAATATGCAAAAGCTAATAAGTTGATATCGCACTTTGAGCGGGTGGACGAGCTGAGGTTGAGAGGAAAGAACCTCATGAATGACATTAACAAAGAGCATGAAGCTCACAGAGCCGAATCAGGCGATTTGGGTTTGCCGAGGTACAGTACCCCGGCAAAAAACCTAAGAGCGGCAAATGCCGCAGCATTGGAACTAGAGGGGTTAACAGGGGAAGCTCGGCAGAAGCAACAAGAAAGAGTGAATGAGCTGGTGCGCATCGCGAACCAGCAAAATGAGGAAATGCTCAGAGCTAACCCGGCAAGACCAGGGGCTTCACGAATGGTTCATTCGGCAGGAGCAGCACCTGCTTTATCTGCGGCAGCAGCATCTTCACCCGGAAACAACGCTAGAAAAGAAAAAGCAGTAACCTCAGGGAAGAGGAACAAACAAATTGTTCCATACGACCCAGCAATAGCTGGAAAGGCAAATGAGAACAGAGGCAATGCAGGCCGAGGTAATAGTGGGGAGAGAAACCACGGCCGTATGGAAAGGGACGGCGGCGGCCGAGGTAATGGGGAACACGGCAGGAAAGAACCCGCGAGAGACAATCATGAAAACCAAACCCCGGCCGAAATAAGGAGAGAAGTGCCGCTCAACCCACAACCAAGACCTGAGCCTCGGCAAGAAAGAGAAGTGAGGCCAGCTCGCTACAATCAGGTGAATGAAAGGTATAATGATGGATATTCCGAGCTAGAATACGTAAACCAAGGTGGAGACAATCACTATGGGATGCAGGATAGAATCCTGCAGAGACTTGCCGGTAAAAAGTGATGCAAGAGTAAAATTGATCGTTATACCGGTCCGAGCTATTGGAAGAGCAAGGTCCACCAGGTCCGCATGTTTTGGGCCACGGATCATGGGCGAACCACCAGTGCCAAATTTTCAATTGGCAAGAGGCACAAAACTTACAACGGAAGTACCAAGCCACAAGATGGTTAATTGATTATGCCACCTAAAGAAAGATAGCGGTGGCAACCTAAGATGGGATGTACGGTATGTCCCACGGATGTTGGAAGGACCAGCCAGGTATGGTTGAATAATCAACCAGCGGTATCAATCGCTGGTTAGATTTCGAAGATATGTTCACAAGAACTTTACCAAAGACATACAAGAGGCGAATAGACCACAAAGAATCGCCATGTGCAAGCAAAGGCCGAATGAAAGATAGAGAGTTTTTAACTCGATGGTGTAACTGAGAAACTCATGTGAAGGAGTTATTGAATCACAAGCAATCGCTTGGTTCGCAAGGCTGCCGTTATGGCGCAGCCGTGGCAGCGCAGAGAGATATGCCAACCACATCGCGTAAACTATCGAATAGCGGACTCCTATGCATTGGGTGACCCAACTCAACCGGAGTTAATGTCGGCAGATCATCGCGAGCAACAAGACCAAGACACGAGAGAGAATTGGCGGGTCATCTAGGCGGGATTTGAGGAAGGAGAAGAGAAGAGAGGCCGGATTATAGGTATAATTGACCCGTGTGGCAGAAGCGCAAGATCACCGAGTCACGGGCAACTCAACGGAAAAATGGACCTCAAGTGGACCGCAAGAAATGATGGAAAGAGGCAATGGACCGAGCAAAAGAAGCAATGGCAAGAGAAGCCAAGTACACGTTTGAATCCATGTTGGATCACCGTAAATTTCACACGTCAAACCCATCTAGACCAGCCAATCATACAACCCGCAATGCGCTGGATGAAAAATGCGGGGAACCCGGCAGAGTTCAGCTCCCCATCGTGCAACAGCAGCATCACCGCAGATTAACCGGAGCAATGACAAGAATCGATGTTACCGCCTCCCCGAGGTACGATAACTCGGATCGGAGGGATGCGGCATCAAGTAATGAACCAGGGGCGGACGGAAGGATAAATCCGCAAATGCTGGACGTAATGATTACAGGAACATCACCGTCCTTATTGTGTGTTCACGGCGTAACAAGAGACAAGCAGTGTGCAGTCACGACATATGGAAGTGAATGCATTGTACCAGCGATGTCGAGATACCAGCCATGGTCGGATCAGGGAGATAACTTGGAGCATGAAAGATCACCCAGAATAATGCCGAGTCCAGATCATACGCACTTGTGTTGGATCCAACATTTGTGGGGCCAAGCATCAATGTGAAATTCTCAAAGGTACTCATCGACAATGGAAGCGATAACATCATGTACAAAGATACCATGCATAAGCTCGGTATATCACGAACATCTGCAGATCCACGAGGACAACTTTCCATGGGATAGTGCCAGGCTTTCATGTGAGCCCATCGGTAAAGTCCGAGTGGACGTATTATTCGACAAGAGATAATTGCAGAGCGAAAATTTGGAATTTGAAGTGGTTGATCCGAAAGCTGTTATCATGTTTCACTCCTGACGGCTGCAGACCGCCAAATTCATGAGCAGCTTGTCATATAAGTTATCTAAAGATGAAGTTACCCGGACCACAAGGGTGATAACATCGCGGGGATTACAAGAAGTCAATGGAGTGCCTCGGCGGGTCAAATTTGGCCGACTCATTGGTTATAGCAAGGAAAAGAAAAGGATTCAAGAAGTAGCAGCCTCGCTCGGTCAACAAGACTAAGCATGCCAAGATTGGCCAACCCTCATGGCGTGTTTCTTCAACCAACCAAAGAGACGAAGAGATTTCAGATTGATGAGCAATTCCAGGCTTACGCCATTATTGGTGCAGGTCTCGACGCCAAATAGGAAGGCGAGCTCACCAACTTCCTCCGTGAGAATCGGGACATATTTGCATGGTCTACTCAAGATCCGCAAGGTGTGCCGAGGAGTTGGTGAGCACTCTTAAACGCGTCGGGCCAGGAGCACGGCCGGTGAAGCAACCTCCGCCGTCACCAAGACAGAGAAAAGTGATAGGAGATGAGATAGCTCGGCTTCTCGCCGGGTTTATCATGGAGGTGCTTTATCCGGATTGGTTATCAACCGTGCTAGTAGAAAAGAAGAAAGATGATCCTAATGTAGCCATTGTGTGGCGAATGTGTATCGACTACACTAACCTAAACAAGGCGTCCGAAAGATCCTTTTCCATTGCCTAGAATAGACCAAGTCATTGACTCGACCGCTGGCCGTGAGTTGTTATCATTTGTAGACGCCAGATCGGTTTCCACCATAACCGCTAAATCCGCCGATCAAATAAAGATCTGCATTTATTACCCCGCACGGGCTTATTGTTATCGCACGATGCCATTCGCCTGAGAAATGCGGAGCAACGTATCAAAGGTGCATGCAAAAATGTTTACATGATCGATAGGGAAAATGTACAAGTATATGTGGATGATGTAGTCATCAAAACTAAGGAAAGCGTAACCCTGCTAGAAGATATCTGACAAACTTTCGCGAACACGAGAAGGTTCGAATGAAACTCAATCCGAGAAATGCACGTTTGGCGTGCGTGGAAAACTACTCGGTTCCTTGTGTCCACCGAGGTATCGAGGCTAATCCGACGAAGATAAGAGCAATAGAAAAATGGAATGGCCGAGATGTTTGAATGATGTACAAAATTCACGCTGCCTCGCCTCGCTTAGTCGATTTGTATGTCGGCTAGGAGAAAAGGCACCGCCACTCTATCACCGATGAGAAAGTCGACAAATTCGGCTGACTCCCGAGCCGACCTTATGCTTTCACGAGTTGAAAAAGATGCTAGTTACGGCACCCATTTTAGCTTCTCCATTATCGAAAGAACCTATGCTACTTTATATAGCGGCTACCAATCGAGTAGTTAGTATTGTGGTTGTAGTAGAACGGCTTGAAGAGGGTAAGTCAGTTCAGAGACCAGTATATTATTTAAGTGAAGTATTATCCACTTCGAAGCAGAATTATCCGCATTATCAGAAGATGGCCTATGGAGTATATATGTCGGCAAAAAAGCTTAAGCATTACTTTGAGGAGCATCCAATCAGAGTAATATGTGAGGCACCCATAGCCGTATATTGAACAACAAAGACGCAAGTGGCGAATAGCAAAATGGGCGATCGAAGTTATCACCGTATGCTCCACAATTTGATAGAAGAGATGCAATCAAATCTCAGTCGCCGACTTTCTCGTAGATTGGGCCGAGGTGCAATATGAGCCACCCTTGCCGATCCAAATTATCGGACAATGCACTTTGATGGTTCCAAACTAAGGAACGGTTTGGGCGCAGGAATAGTGCTGACCTCGCCTAAAAAAGATCAATTGAAGTATGTACTGCAAATACATTTTGCCGCGTCCAACAATGTAGCTGAATATGAAGCACTAGTCCATGGATTAAAAGTGGCAAAAGAAATTGGAATACGCAATCCTATGCTACGGTGACTCGGATCGGTAGTACGGCAAGTGTCGAGCACTTGGGACGCATTAGATGCTAATATGGCTTTACTGATTCCATGTGCGTAAGATCGGATATTTTGAAGGATGTGAATTCCACCACATACCACGAGCGTAAAATGACGCCGACACATTGTCAAAATTAGGATCAACCCGGCAATCGATTCCGCGTGTATAGCCCTGGAGCACCTCAGGAAACCGTCAATAAACCCATCACCAGAATCCGAATCAATCTTTATCCCAGAAAGTTCTGCAGAGAATCATACACCAATGGAGATAGATCCGCAGAAAGATTCAGAACCCCTAAAGAGGGGGACAGCCGAGGTAATAGCGATCATGGAAAGGGCCGAGGTATGTATGTCGGCAGAGAGCATGGAGATAGACAGTGAAATCACTGCAGAAAGAGCAACGCCGATATGGGCGCAACCCATATTTTCGTACCTAAAAGACGCAGTACTGCCGAGTAATGAAGTATTAGCCAGACAAACCGTCAGAAGAGCAAAGGCCTATACAATCATAAACAATGAGTTATATAAGAGAAGCGTAACGAACATATTGCAGAAATGCGTGAGTCCCGCAGAAGGTCAGGAGATCCTTCTAGATATACACCAAGGAGAATGTGGGCACCATGCCTCATCTCGCGCTTTAGTAGCCAAGGCATTCAGGCATGGATTTTACTGGCCAACGGCGTTAAAAGAGGCAGAAGAATTAGTCAAGAAGTGCAATGGGTGTCAGAGATATGCAACCAGAATACATATGCCGTCGGCCGAGTTAAAAACAATACCCATCACATGGCCATTTTCTGTATGGGGTTTAGACATGGTAGGACCTTTCAGGCCGGCAAGAGGAGGAATGACCCACATCTTGGTTATGGTGGACAAGTTCACGAAATGGATTGAAGTAAAACCAATCAAAAATGTGATGGGCACAGCGGTGAAGTTCCTCAAGGATATCATCTTGAGATACGGATACCCACATAGCATTATTACGGATAATGGCACGAACTTTGCGTATGAGCCGCCAGATTTTGCCAAGAGAAGCACATAAGATGGATGTTGCCTCGGTGGCACACCCAAAGATCCAACGGACAAGTTGAAAGATCTAATGGACTGGTGTTATCGGGAATAAAACCACGACTTGTTGAACCTTTGCAACGGTCGGCAGGATGTTGGATCAAGAAATCCCCGCAGTTATGGAGCCTTGAACTACTCCGAATAGGTCAACAGGTTACACTCCATTTTTTCGGTATACGGGCGAGGCCGTTCCCACCGACATAATATATGACTCGCCAAGAGTCGCCAAGACACAACCTCTGAAAATGAAATAGCTCGTCAAGATGCCATAGACACTGGAAGAAGCCGAGAGTTGACATTATCACGATCGGCCATTTATCAACAGAACTTATGGCGGTATCAGAGTAGTAAAGTGAATCCAAGGGTATTCAAAGAAGGAGATTTAGTCCTCCGGCTGGTGCAACGCACGGCCGACATGCACAAATTATCACCCCCATGGGAAGGACCATTTATCGTAAGCAAAGCATTGCACAACGATGCATACTATCTGATTGATGCTCAATCCTCGGAGAAGGCAAGGCATAAAGTCGGTGAAGAAACGAAGCGCCTCGAATGTGGCGTTACTCGCCATTTTACTCATAGGATTGTATCTCAAGGTCAAAAACCAATGATGTATTTGAACCTCGGCACCGAGCAATGACTCGGGACACCGTAGAGAGTTATATTTATTTCATATCATGTATTCAAACCTCGCACCCAGCAGCGATTACTGGGACCGCCATATGTGATGTTGTTTCATGTTTTGATATTTGAACCTCGGCACCTGGCAATAGCTCGGGACCGCCATATGTGATGTTGTTTCATGTTTGATATTTGAAACCCGCACCAGAGGCTTACTCGGGACCGCCATATGTGATGTTCTTTCATGTTTGATATTAGAACCTCGGCACCCGCAGGCTTACTCGGGGACTGCCATATGCAATGATTATTTGGTCTTACATGTTCAGACCTCGGCATCCAGAGCAATAGCTCGGGGACTGCCATATGGTATATCTATCTCTTTCGCGTTACATACTTGAACATTGGCGACCAGAGCAGTGACTCGGCGAATGCCATATGTTGTGTTTCTCTCATGTTATGAATATGCATCCAGGTACCCAAAGTATTGACTCAGGGACTATCATAGGATGTGACAAATTCGTAGACATGTAAACTTCGGCATTTAAGCCAGCGACTCGGAGACTACCATATGATACATCAAGCCTATGCTAAACGCAGTCATCCAAACTTAATTTATAAAAGGAGTTCAAGACGGTAAACGACGATCCAGCGATCGTTGCTTACACAACGGAGTAATTGTCTTATGTTGAAAACAGGTCAACAACTTAGATATTCAGCGACAATGCCGAATAAGATCATCAAAATAACGGCAAAATTGAACCCCGAAGATGAAATTACGAGCCAATGAGGCAAGAATTGGACAAGCATCCATTTAACCAAGAATCTCAACGACATATAGCAAAAGAGCCTCGAATCATACGAGTTGACAAATTTTTTCGTCTACATTGTGCGCCCGCATACCGGGATAGCGAATAACCTAAGCGTTGTTCGTTGAAGGGCAACCACTTGCTCAAAAAGGGCACTCAAGAAGGAGGGACTTGATCGAGGTCGCCTCCGCCGACAGGTGTAACTTCGCGGTATCATGGGTTGTTCAGAGGCGCCAAGACGGTGGAATGCCCGGTGCCTTTGGAGGAAGATCGTGCATCGCCGTTGCTATCTGAGCTTGAGCTGGAGCTATCGGATGTGGCCGAATCATCCTCACCTTCCCCGTGCTCAGCTGAATCATCACCCGAAGCACCTTCAGCTGCGACCTCCTGATCCGGATCTGGGAGAAAACTCGGCCCTTCATTCCAAGTGTGCACGTCGGCATACTCGACGAGCTGAAAGCCCGAGCTTGTCAAGAGCAACAAAGGTCGGATCTTCAACCCAGCGAGCCATGCAGATTCATCAGAATGTCAAGAGAGATGTCTTCATACCATGACATGATTACAGTAAGGGCCATGTCGGCACCAGCACGCGCAGCAGATTCCCTCCAAAGACTCAATCGCCTCTCAGATGCCTTCAGCCTGGTCACCAATAACTTGACCTCGTCGATATCAGGAGACCCTGAGGTATTCGGCCAGAGTGCATGGTAAGCTTTGATAGCAGCCTCCACCAAGTCCCGACCCATGATTTTCATCGGACCAACTGCAGCACCAACGGCAACCAAGAAATCCTCCATCGAATATTCGAAGTCAACAGCATCAGGTTCACCTCGACGAACGCGAGCGGCAAGAACAGCTCTAGAACTCACGGGTTTGGACTCGGGGAAGTGATCTGCGCAAAACATGAACATGTCAAAGGATAGCAGCGAAAGCAAAGAAAATTTCTAGCTCGGCCAAGCCAAATAACTTACGATGAATATAGCTCATCATTATCTGAAGGTCTTTGGCCCAAGCAGTTTTACTCTTCTCGAAACGAGCGAGTTCCTCGCTCAAACCACGAGTTTTAAGTTCGGCAGCTTCGAGGAGCTCTTTGCTCTTCTGTAAATCCAGAGTCAGCCGATTCTTCTCCTCGGCAAATTCTTGGTCAACCTTTTCTAGCTCGGATTTCGAGAGAGCTTGAGTGTATTCACCTCAGATTTCGCATTTAGCTATCTCATCATCTTTCTTCTTGTAGTTGCCGAAGTGAACTGCGCTTTGTTCTAAAAAATGAAGCATCACGTCGGGCATGGGCATGCAATCTTGTTGCGACGCTGCAAAGTCTTGCAACTCGGCTTTGCCACACCCAACGCATAAGGAAACTTAGTTTAGATACTAAAACAAGAAGAAAGGAAGTAGAAAGGAAACTAACCTTCCAAGGTCTTGATCTTCTTTTCAAGGCGGATATTGAGGTTATTGATATTACCTATTCAACAAGAGGTGAGCGGCATTCCATGACGAGTATATGAGTAAGGAGAAAATGAGGAAAGCGAATTATTGACTTACCGGCCTTTTGGCCACGGCGTAACTTTCTCGTATTCTCTTCCGACACGGTGCAAAAAGAGCAACCTCCGGAACTCGTTCCGTCGGTCATGTGCAACCTAAGCAATGAAGCAAAGTTATAAAACAACAATTAAAGTTAACTAGATCCGAATCAAGCAAAGCTTAATTCGGCTCTAGGTGGCTGGATATTCAAAGTTAAACTAGATCCGAATCAAGCAAAGCTTAATTCGGCTCTAGGTGGCTGGATATTCGAAGCTATACCAAATCCGGATCAAGCTAAGCTTAATTCGGCTCTAGGTGGCTGGATATTCAAAACAATACCAGATCTGAAATAAGCAAAGCTTAATTCAGATCTAGGTGCCTGAATATTCAAAGCTAAGCTAGATCCAAATCAAGCAAAGCTTAATTCAGATCTAGGTGGCTGAATATTCAAAGCTAAACTAGATCCGAATCAAGCAAAGCTTGATTCGGCTCTAGGTGGCTGGATATTCAAAGTTAAACTAGATCCGAATCAAGCAAAGCTTAATTCGGCTCTAGGTGGCTGGATATTCAAAGTTAAACTAGATCCGAATCAAGCAAAGCTTAATTCGGCTCTAGGTGGCTGGATATTCGAAGCTATACCAAATCCGAATCAAGCTAAGCTTAATTCGGCTCTAGGTGGCTGAATATTCAAAACAATACCAGATCTGAAATAAGCAAAGCTTAATTCAGATCTAGGTGGCTGAATATTCAAAGCTAAGCTAGATCCAAATCAAGCAAAGCTTAATTCAGATCTAGGTGGCTGAATATTCAAAGCTAAGCTAGATCCAAATCAAGCAAAGCTTAATTCGGCTCTAGGTGGCTGGATATTCAAAGTTAAACTTGATCCGAATCAAGTAAAGCTTAATTCGGCTCTAGGTGGCTGGATATTCAAAACAATACCAGATCTGAAATAAGCAAAGCTTAATTCAGATCTAGGTGGCTGAATATTCAAAGCTATACTAGATCCAAATCAAGCGAAGCTTAACTCCGATCTAGGTGGCTGGATATTCAAAGCTAAACTACATCTAAATCAAGCAAAGTTTGATTCGGCTACAGGTGGTTGGATATTCAAAGCTAGATCCGAGTCAAGAAGGACTTAACTCGACTCTAGGGGAACGGATATTCAAAGCTACATCAAGTCCGAATAAACTACGAACTAGGCGGCCGGACTAACAAACCTTAGAAATAGAAATAAGTCAAACTTCCAAGCATACAACAAGTTATTTCCTTGCAAGTTTCGGGGACTAGAGAGTATGATAACATCTGGAAAGTAATTTAAGACTCGGAGATAAAACAATTACCGCATTCATCTTGTTCGTATCAATGATAAACTGGGCAGCATGGTCAAAGCGGCCGCTGATGTCAGAAAGCTGGAAAGGTTGGTTGGCTGGATTACCCTCGAACTGATCAGCAGCATTCCAGTTGTTGGCAAACTCAACCAGCGCTCCAAGACTGTTCCCGCTAGCTGTCCGAGTTAAAACTTTGCCCCGGGCAGGCGGTCCGACCACGGCAGTCGCAGGACTCTTATGAAGAGCAAGTGGTCGCCAGTCGAGGTAATAAAGTGACTTTGGCAGATGCAGCTCCTTTGCGCAGCGCCTCTGCAATACTCGGCTGAGAAGTGCCGGCAAGACCTTTTTGAGAAGAGGTCTTGACGGCAATAACACGTTTCTCCTTAGAAGAGGAACCAGAAGGAAGTTGCGCCTCCGAAGTAGGGACGGAGTCCTTAGGTTCAGTGGAGGTTAAGCTTGCAGAGGGCGCCGGGGCAACGACCTTCTCGGCAGAGGTCGGGATGACCGTAGGAACTGCAGGAGTAGATGGAGGCTCAATGGTAACACTGGGACCCATAGAAGGGATAGCTGGCTCGACGAAAACGTCGGAGGGCCGGATCGGATCCGGATCAATGGGAGAAGTCTCAGGGGCATCACGACGAGCAAAGCACGATGAGAGGGAGAAGCAGTGACGAATAGGACTAGGAACACTATCATCGGCAGGAGGAGGAGATGGCGGTTAATCGGACGGCTAGTCATACTAGGACCGCCGGTTTAACAGACAAAGGAGCACCAAAATAAGAAAGAGGATTCACAAGATGGGAAGCGAAAGAGAGAAACAAGTAATATAGGCAAAAGAACTTACCGAAACCCGGGCATAGTCTTGCGCTGGGAGGATTCGGGCGGATTTCTTTATTCGCTTTAGGAGCCGCCTCGAGGCACTAGCAGAGCCCCGCCTCGAGGTAACGGAGGCCGGAAGCAATAGGTTCGTTGTGAACCTGACCGGCCGGATTAGCTGGGAAAGTAGAAGCCGGAAATGCATAAGAAATAGGCATGGCGGCAACTACCTCAAGAACTTGGACCTCGTCAATCACCTTCCTCTTCTTGCTTGGAGTTTTGCCATGAGCTCGGGCCGAGCAGGATCCGACTTAGGGACGAACTCCTGAGTCCGCTCACCAAGATCCGGGCACTCCTGCTCAAGGGCCAAGGGAGCCCAGAACCTCGGCGTCCTCGTTCTTCGCTCTGCAAACCTCTGCAGGACGGGAGAAAGAAAATCGTAAACCAGTCTCTAAGAATTAAGGAGAAATAGAGTAATGAGGATTAGGCATACCGGGAGGCGGATTGTCGCGGGTAAATGGTTTTAACCCCAGGACCAATCCTCGTGCATCTCGGTCTTGAAGATAGCTCGGACGCTTATGAATAAGATAGTTGTCCAACTCCACGGTCGAGACTCGGTTCGGATCAAGAGGACCACTCATGTAGCAAAGCTTGTGGGTCCTTTGGAAGGGGCGATCCGCCATCGATAAAGGTTGCCATCGTCTTCGCCAAGACCCGCCCGGATCAACTCTTTAGCCGAATCTCAAAAGCCTCGGCGGCATGAGTTTTTCTCGGATTATATAGCCAATTCACTTTGGAAGGGGCCGATTGAGAACGGTGGAGCCGAATCTTGTCTTCCGCCCTCGTTTTGACGTAGAAGAATGACTTGTGCCATTTCTTGCACGACTCCAATCCGGACGCGAGGGAACACGGACTTCCTCCGAGGTGTAATAGATGCCGCCCACATTGGGTGAGCAACTTCCGGAAGGATGCGAGATTTGTCGAGCAACGTTGGAGCGGATCTGGAAGAACTTCACCAGATGTACCGATGGCCACAGTCAAGTAACCCTCCGGCCGAGATAAAAGCGGAAAGAGAAGCTATGGCGTCAGAAGATGATGCGTCAAGGCCAAGTAATCGAGAAATTCTCTAGCGAAATCGCCGAGGAAGACCAAGCCGCGAAGTGGGACATGAAGACCACATACTCACCCTCTCGAGAATCGGAGAGGATTCGCCGTAAACGACAGAAACCTCGGCAGAATCCCGAGTTCGGATGAGCCATTCAATCTCGCTGCGGATCAAGAGCCTGCCACGATCCACGCCGGGCCGGGCCGGCATCGCCCTCAACTAGAGCACCGCTAAACGAACTAGACATAGTTCCGGAGAGATCGCGGAGGAAAAACTAGCGGCGAGGAGGGCTTAGAGCTACAGGCCGCCGGAACTTAGCACGAAAACAATGGCGAAAAGAGGAGAAACCGTCGCTGATGGAAACTATGCGGATCGATCTAGAGCAAGGACAGGCAAGATGGCTGAAAGGACTCACCGGCGGGCCACCGCCAGAGCTGGGCGGAAAAGGCCGAACGACGCCGTGGAATCTCGCCGCGGAAGCTCGGATGGTGGCGCGGCGAGCGCAAGAGAGCACATGCGAAGGGAAGAAGGAGAGCGGACGCGAGCGAAGGGAAAAGTGAACCCAACGGCGCGTTTCCCACTTTATAGGCAAGCAATGAACAGGAGTGGGATCGTGGGTGTGGCGATTACCCGTGTGGATCGTGGGTAGCACGAACGCACGACGGTGAATGGAGCCACACCAACGGCCATACAAGGAAAAGTTATTACGATCCCAAGAGGAGGAACACGAGGCGTCAGAACGGCGCAAGCAGGTGTGGTTCACCGTGGCTTGTCAAGAATGCGTAAAAGGACCTAAAAACTAGGAGAGCAATGATGGGGTAACACGTGGGGAGCGTATGATGGAAGGAACGAGGAAACTTTGGACGAGGCCATAGCTCGGAACAAGACTAAAGAAAGATGAAGCGATATACCCGGCCAAGGTAATGGATGAGGCCACACCAGGGGACTAATGTCGGGAGTTAACCTCGGGTAGGTCGAGACGGGAAAGACAGAGGTCTGCCCCGCTGTTGCCGAAGCCTCAGGTCGGCCGAATCGTGGATATGTCGGCCGATGAATGGAGGCAAGAAGCACGTGTACGTATCAAGTGGTTACTGCCGAGTTAATGAGAACTCGGCCGTTACCCAGATGATCTTCATGCGTAAGGAACGAGCGAATAACATGAGGTAAGGCCGAGTTAAGCTTGCAGGAGAAGGAGAGGCCTGTGGTCAAACCATAGCTGCAGCTAGAAGGAATCTGAACAGGCCAAGCACAAGAGACAAGGCTGCATCGGCCGAGGAGCGTAAGGAGGTCACGAGGTGACAGTCCCGGAGCCCGAGGCACGCAGGAGGAGACCATCGACCTTTGTCGTTAGAAGGGCGACAGGGAAAGGAGGCCGCCGAACTACCATTTTGGGACAAGCATATTCCACGAATATGCTTGCCTCGTCAGCCCTAAGGGCACCCAGGGCACCCCTTTATAAGGGGGGGTTTGGACCCTGAGGGAAGAGAGAGTCTTTTGAGCAACGTTAGGCTGGGGAGATTCACATTGAACCCCTGTAAAACAGCTCGAGGAGCACTTGTAACCCATCAAGAGGGAAATAAAGTTCCTCACTTTGGCAGCTTGAGTGTAAAAAACAGTTGCATCTTCCCTTCCCGGATCCCACTAGCATCCATTGGCCCCATACTTTAGCCTACCCATGGCATCTGTCATGCCACCACCACGACAATATCTTCAGGATGTAACTTCGAGTTGTTATTAACGTGAGCTTTTCGCAGTCCTGAGCAAAGTTAATACCTCCAGGATATGTCTTCCATATGACGTATCGCTGCTTTTTAATACCTCCAGGAAGCGTCTTCCATACAATGAGACATGAACCTTCTGGTTACAATCCGGTTCATATTAATTGTCTCAACTTTATCTATATTTGTATGTATTCCCTCCGTTTCAAAATATAAGATGTTTTAGCTTTGTAAAGAAAATGTATCTATACATGTTTTAGTGTGTAGGTTCATTTAAGTTTAGAGTGAATCTATACACTATACAAGTCTAGATACATTTTCTTTACAAAGCTAAAACATCTTATATTTTGAAACAGAGGGAGTACCTAGTTAAATATTTAAACTAGATGCATTCGTATCTAGACAAAGTTGAGGTCATTAATATGGACCAGAAAGAGAATAGAACAAAATTTCTGTTTTTACCAGCTTTCGGTTTGTTTACCTTTGAAGGTTGGATGCTAGGAAAACTGGGTGAATTCTTATTTGCTTTGAAGACTCTGAATTGCTAGCTGCAAATATGCAATAGCTGTCCAAAGTGCAACTTCTGCGCGCTTGTGCTGCTACCTGTGAGTAGGTTACTGAAGGCAGACAGTTGCTCACGGGACCTTACCTTAGGATACCAAGTCTATTGTATGCCTAAATATTCAGAGCAATACCCCAATTTAACCAACCAATGCACTTAGTGGACTAAGAAGGATGTCTACAAGAACGAGGAACACGAGAATAATACAATAGAGAACTGAATCAGTAGTTGTTAGTATCAAGTTTGAACCCCTATCCTACATTCTACTTATGCAGGTCTTCCATACCGAAATCGTAGGACTGAGTAACACGAAGCTCTAATCAGTCACAGCAGACTACCTAAACACTAAGTACTAGAAACTTCAACTCAAAATGTAGCTGCTACAGGCACTATGAGCCAACACATGATTTACACTTCGTTTTCAATTATGTTTTTGATCATTTCAACAGGGATTAGCCCCTCAGTCCTAATGGCGTCTTTGCTTTGATCTGGGCTAAAGAAGTACAGCGTCGGAAGTCCTCTGACCTGTATGTTTCAGCAATGATGGCGTTCAGAAAACGATGCAAACATGATCAATAGCATGTTAGGCTCGATGTGTGCCAGGATGTGTTTACCTGCATATCTCTTGCAAATTCATATTCGTCGTCTGTGTCCACCTTAACAAACAAGGCGTTGTCCTCATATTCAACCGCAAGCTGCAATACATAATTCCAAGGAATGTTGGTGTAAGTTTATGCTACTGCAAGGGATAAATTTAGTGCAAGCAATAAGTCCCAATAAGAAACGAGGGGTGGAAAATAAATTTAATTAACGGAGTTAATGGGCTCGGTTCATTGGGCTGAGCTCACAATTAAATGAGTCGAGTTTAATGAAACACTGCACTTTTCTGGATGGTTTTTGCTCGGCTCGGTAGATCGATAACACAATTTATCCAAGTCATAAAGATGGTGATAAAACTGTTTTAATTTCAGAGAAAGCTCAATAAAATCTTGCAGCTCTGAATGTTTCAAAATTCTATGACATCTAATTCCTCTTTTTTTCTATTCCTATGTTTTAAAAACCTGCAAAGACATCTAATTCCTAAATTTTTCCTATTCCTACTTTGTTAAATCCTACAAATCAAAGAGGTTTACCCTACAGGATTTTATTTGCACCAACGTTCTTTTGATTGCAACAAAGTAAGGCATATTTGGTTCAAACGAATTTCATGGGAATTGGGAGGATTATATTCCATAAGAATTTTTAGCTTGTTTAATTTGTAGGATTGTAAACCATAGGAAATTTCCTATGAGCTTACTTTGCATGTAATCCATAGAAAACATTCCTCTGGGTCCAACCTTATGGTCTTTTGTTTCAGTGACAGCTTTATCATGCAACTAATCCTTCAAAGAAAATCCCTGCATTTTTCTTGTGGCTCAACCAAACAACTCCTACTACACATTCATGTGTTTTCAGTTTCTGTAGGATCCAACATGCCATAACATTCAATTGCTACATTCTTTTTTCTATTGCTGCATTCAAAATCCTGCGAACCAAACAAGCCTTAAAAAAGGATTATTTCCAAGAAATCTGAGTGGATGGAAAATTTCCTATAAAACGTAGTGCAACTAAACCCTTAGGAATTTTTTTTATAGGACTCAATCCAACAAAAGAACCCACATAGCAAATTTTTCTATAGGTTCCAATTCTCCAAAAGTCCCATGACAATCCTTTGAATCAAATAGTTATTTCAGATGCATTACAAGGAGTGCAACCAGCTACAAATTTCAGGATTTCAGCGGAAGTCGGGCATCTTAGTTTAAGTGAATGTAGTTTTTCATCATGTACATAAATATAGCTACTTCACAATGTTCAAAGAATTGGAAAGAAAAATGAAAAGATTCCAAATAGTTGAATTTATTTGTAATAAGTGTATTCTTCAGCACCATATCTGCTACCAACACAAGGCAACTACAGACAACAGTCAAATACGGCTACACCATCCACATGCCTGGGCTACTTAGATTCTTGAAGGAACCTTAAATCGCCCAACAGTGTCCTATTTTATTTTTTCAAAAGCTTCACGTATTGCCTAATCAACTGAGTCGATAACCCAGAGCAGCAAAGCAGTTTCATTGTCCACTAATTTTGTTCCTGAAGTCTCAGTGTTTCCAGAGTAATAAGAACCTCCCATTGGTAACAGATATTGTGTTGGCTAAAACTGCCAGCCAGCGCATAGCAATGCACATATTTCAAAGGTGCAAAACTAACAGGGGCATACCATCTCGATATGCTGTGCCATCAGAACGCAAGGCCCGCACCAGGTAGCGTAGAAATCCACAATGAGTGGCACCTTCCTCTCCCCCCTCACGAGCTCCTCCACTTCCTTGGCCGACACCTTCTTCTGCAAATCCACGAGCAGAGACCCACTCACACTCAGACTACACTACAGCAAAGTAGCAAGTACGTATAACAGGAAGAAGGCATACCACGAGGTAGTCGGGCGCGATGTACTTGCCGGAGCCCGGGACGTAGGTCTCTGCGGAGTTCCGTCGAAAGGTTGGCCTGCGGCTCCTGACGCTCAAGCTGCAAGAATTGGTGGTCTTGGGCGCAGAGGGTGCCGGGGTGGAGAGGCTGCGGGTGGTCGCGGTTGTGGGGAGATGAAACCTTAGGGGAAAGGAAGGGGCGGTGGATGCCAGAAAGAAGTAGGCGGGCGCGGCCATGGCCGGAGAGAGCTGGGGGAGGGGCGAAGAGGGAGATAAATCCTATCCTGTCTCAGCGCTTCCTCGCACTGCACTAGTCCAGTTAACGCAGGGGGTATCGGGAGAAATACTGCTCCCTCCGTTCATAAATATTTTTTTCCAAGATACACCATGAAAAGTGTATTAGTTTCATATATACAGAAGGATGCCAAGATGGCTGGTACAACGCTGAGACGGTAACATGATACAAACATAATGCCACATTGGCTTATAACACAACCCACAACAAGTCGACAACCGAATGAGAGGCATCTCCCGACAAGAATGGTGAGGAGAAGATACACTAAGATTCTAAGACGCGTTATGATCTTGAAGAACTCTGGGACACCGACTCCAGCTCCAGGATGACACAAGTCGACGCACCGCCCACCCAAAAGTGCCTAAGGTTGGTGAGCGAACAGTGGGACCGTACCAGACTGGAGGAGCCGTCGACCAAGAGCATCGTCAAGGTTGTACATAGCACTCCAGACGCCCACGCTCGAAGCGGCAACGAAACATTGACTCCAACTAGCGCACTAAGGACTCGACGAGCCACCTAGGTGGCGCCTCCAACGAGGGAACGACACAGCCGCTCCGCCGCCTCCCGATTTGAAGGCCAGATCTGGGATTTCCCACGGTGCTCTAGGCAGGGAAGCATGGACAGGGCCATGGAGATGCCTCCAAGAAGGTGAGACGCCCGCGGACATCGCCATTGTCAGCATCAGATTGGGATTTCTCCCCGGCCCTTCCATCGACCCCCAAGTCCATCGAGCGCGTAGCAAGGAGCCGTCTTTTGGCCACTTGTCGATGAGGCGAGCCACAAGCCGTCAGCGGAGTAGGAGGTGCGAACCACCATCTCACCACTGTTGAACGGGTCCTAGGAGGTGAGAACCCAGCAACGGGCGTCTTCAAGCGACCACACACACACACCCGCTGCCCCAGGCCCAGATCCGTAGGCCCTGATGGGCCGTTGCAGCAGCATGGGCGCCTCCTCTGTGGGGAGGCCGCGTCTTTGTCGTCGACAATGAGCCGCGCGCTCCGACGGTGTCCCACAACACCCCGCTACTGAATCTCCGTCAGAACCACGCATAGCCATCCCCGGAAGAACACGCCACCGCCGCACAAGGGTGAGGTCCTTGTCGTAGTTGTCACCACGAAAGCTTCGCCTGACGGGTCCTCCAGTGGCGGCTGATGCAGCGCTAGTCCAAGTGGGAGCGCTTCGTTGGGAAACCCCAAGAGTAAGGTGTGAAGCAGCACAACAACAAGTTTTCCCTCAGTAAGAAACCGAGATTATCGAACCAGTAGGAGGAAGGAAACGTCACATAGGTGTTGCTGGCAATGTGGAGACCTGCACAACACAAACTCAAGACTTTGCCCCAACGAATCAGTAAGGTTGTCAAGCTCACCGGTTTGCTATAACAAAGGATTAAACGTATGGTGTGGAAGATAATGGTTTGCAGCAAGTAAACAAGTAACAGTGGAGGATGTATTGATGGTAAAGATTGGACCGGGGTCCATAGTTCACTAGAGGTACTCTCCTTAGATAAACAACATGGCATGAAGGATAAACAAATTACAGCAGGCAATTGGTGAGGCCGAGCAAGGCATAACAATGCAATTACTAGTCAGAAAGATCCTATGAGATTCGATTAGGCAATACAACAAGATACATAGACCGCCATCCAACTGCATCTATGACTAGAAGTCCACCTTTAGGTTATCATCCGAACCCCCTCCAGTATTAAGTTGCAAGCAACAGACAACTGATTTAAGCAAAGTGTGTAAGGTAAACAGTCCACATGTTCCATGAATAAGAGACCGTTGTTTTCTCCCTAGTAGCAATAGCACATCTACAACCGAAGAGATTTCTGTCACTTCCCTTGGAAACTAGAGGCATGAACCCCCTATCGAGCATAAATACCCCCTCTTGGAGTCACTAGAAACTACTTGGCCAAGATAACCACTAGCAACGGAGAGCATGCAAGATCACAAACAACACTGACATGATAGAATCATAAAGACAAAACCATTAATCAAACCAACATAATAATCTCAATATCCATTGGATCCCCGCAAACACAACATGCATGATTACAAATAGATTAGATCTTGACTACATGAAAGCACAAGGAGGAGATACAACCATCTAGCTACTACATGGACCCATAGTCCAAGGTGGAACTACTCACGCATCATACCGGAGAGAAGGCCTCCGGGATGATCTCCCCTCCGACAGGGTGCCAGGAAGAACTTCAGATCCCCCCGATCTAGGGACGATGATGGCGGCGGCTACAGACAGTTTCGTGGATATTTGATCGGGCTCAGTGTTTCTGCATCAAGGGATTCTTATAGGCGAAGGGGGAGGTCGAGGAGCCGACCAGGGCCACCAAACCCTAGCTAGGCGCGGGCCCACCTATGGTCGCGCCTAGGGGGTGGCCCCTCTGGCTCGCCTCCCGGGCTCCCCTCTAGACTTCTTGTTCCCCACGGAAGGTAAATGACTTTGACGTTTGTCCCATCCAATTCCGAGAATATTTCTTTACTAACTTTTCTGAAACCAAAAACAGCAGAAAACAGGCATCTGGCACTGTTGCAACTTTTTAATAGGTTAGTACCAGAAAACATGTAAAAAGCACCTTAAAGTGTAGACAAGTAAAGCAAAGTGGATAGTAAACAAGCATGGAGCATAAAAAATTATAGATACGTTTCCGACGTATCAGCGACGAGGTGGGAGGGAATGGAGGGGGAGGGCTTGAGGCTGGTGGCGACGTCGCCCCATATCTCCAAGGGTTGGCGACGCGGGGTTGTGCGAAAGATCCCGTTCAGAAATAAGTGTCATGTTTATTTCTGGACGGAGAGAGTACATGAGTTCCTATGATTCTTGATTGGGATGTGAGAGATGTGTGAAGTCATGTGATGTTGCGAAACTGAACAAGAACAGTACTTACGCATGCCTCAGCAACAATATCAAGTGTGTGGATTCCACCAATGATCAGGGATACATGTGCAATTGCACCAAAGGGATGCAAAGGTACTGATTAGCTTCGAATGTCAATCTATATATGCACAAAACTAATACCAATCAAACTGCAACTTGAATGTAGTGGTTCCTTTATCTTGTTCAAAACTATAATTCTTTTTTTTTGCTATTTCTGCTGCATGTTAATGGATGCAATCACGACTCGTGCCCTTTGGATGGCTTTTGTCGCAATAATGTTGGAGGGTACCGGTGTTCTTATTGAGTAGGAAAAAATATGTCAAAGAAAGCAATACATGCAACCCTAACATTGGCTTAATAGGTAACACACAAACAATTCTAATCTCCTAGCTAGACCATTACTTTATCGAACTCTTTTGCAATGTCATGAAATGAAAGAATAGTGTAAAAACCAATCATGCAATGTAATGCACCAATGTACACCAACTATGTTTTATACTCTCCTCTCCTCAATATCAATACAAACTGTCTCACCTACTGATGTTGTTAGGAATCACAATGGGATTATATGGTCTAATTGTTATCATCATGATTGCCAGGCTTCATCCACTACCCAACACAACCAAAAGACCTAGTGACTCAGAGGTATGACTCAGAAGTGGGAGAAGGGATGAACTGACTCAAAATATGGATAGGGTAGGAGATACTGGATGAGTGACAACAAGGTGAACAAAGCTCCCAACCAGATGGCGGTAGCATGATGGGCCAGACAAAGGATCACAATCAGAAGCCACATCTAATTGAATCTTGACTACCTTAAAACATTTTTGATGAAATTTTATGAACAAATTTTACATGCCTACAATTTAAATTTAGTTAATATTGGCTCAAACTCAATAAAAAATAGCTATAACTTGGCAAAATTATCATATCTCGGATTGCACATGTCCCAAAAAAAATTATGTGAAATTTTCAATCATGACATTTAGATGTCATCATTTGGTACATGCTTCAAAAAACACCTTTTGCACTCAAAAGATGGAAATTTACGAATAAAATTTGGAAACTCCTTTGGAACCTTTGTTTTCAATGCCAAGATGTAGCTTTGTGGAAAAGTTTGGGCTAATTATCTCGAGGAATGACATGGATTTGGCTGTGAAGATGGTCTTTATGGTAGAAAAGCAGGTTAGCTCATACATGCAATTATGGGTAACAAAACGAAAGCGAATCTTGTTTATCTTCCTGGCAAACCTAAGGTGCTAAATCATATTAAACATGATACATCTATGTTTAAGAAAAAATATGGAGAAACATAAAATAAAGGCTTGGTATAGGCTACATGAATCCATGACAAAGATCCTAGCCAATGTAGTGAAGCTAAACTAAATATGCCCTTTTATTTCGGTTTGGAATCATGGAGTAAAAATGCTTCAGATTTTCTTGTAGGAGGTACTTCCATGTTAGCACCACTAGATGAAGTTGCCTTGGATATTAAAAATATCTTTGGTACTGGTACTACTGATAAGAGAAAAGAAATAGAAGACATGAATACCTTACTTAAGTATTTCAAAGGTAGAATTGAAAATTGTGCTAGGAGTTTGCCTGCTAAAAGAAATCTAGATCATCTTGAATTATTCAACAAAGCTATGATATTCAATATTGAAGGTGTTATTTTGGTTATCATGAAGAAACTAGAACTATTTGAGAATGAATTAAAGAAGGATGATAAGCCTGTTGAGGATCCTCAAAATAGGATCTACTACTTATGTGATATTCTTAAAACTTTGACTTGTTTTAAAACTCTTCCTTAACAAAGTCCCCGTACTTATACTTTAAAAACTATGGTAAACGAAAAATAAAACAAGGAAACTAAACAAGTAGACAAAATAAAAATGCTTAGTGATATTCCTAACAATCATGTACTTAATCTTGATAAATGTAGTTTGTAGGAACTCATGTCTATCTTACAAAAATTTGCAAGTGATCCCTCTATGAATGTTCGTCAAGCAGGTTTTGGATCTTACATAGCGGATCATGTGTTAAAAGAAAATACAGATAGATACAATATAGGAGCTATGATCACATTTGATATTGGGGATATATGGGAACCAAAAATATAAATTATTATTGGAAAAGTTACATGGAACAGTATTCTCAACTTAGGATCTAGTGTTTTGGCTATTCGTGAACTTTTATACGAAACTTTAAAAATTGCTCCCATGACAAAATGCAACCTTGATCTCTTTATTATTTTTTGAGATGGAACTCAACATTCCATTAAACCACAGGCATAGCCAACTCGGCAGCCACAATCTCAGTTACATCGTTCGGCATAACATATGGCCAAAAAAGGACATTACCATAATTACCAGAAACACCCAGCGCCGCCGTCGCGTGCGCTGATTTGTTACATTCACGTCGAGCAAACACGAAAGAAGAAGATGAAATGTTTAGCCTAGCCAACATCTATGCATATCTAATAATAACTCCCACCGGTGATCGATCATAGGCGGTGTTGTTTAAGGCCTTCACTAGTAGTTGGCAGTCAGACTCGATTATGATACGAGTCATTCCCCAATTCATTGCCGCTATCAGGCCTGGATACAAGCCTCAGCTTTCGCATGGATGGAACTCTACTGGAAATAGCCCTGCACCTGCACCAATGGCCTTGCCTTCATGATCCTTGATAATAAAACCCCATCCACCATTCAGAGGGTTGTTCTAAAAACCTCCATCAACATTCACCTTTAGATCATCACCATCTGGCGGTAGCCATCTCTGCATATCATCATTTTCCTGTCGATTGGATTCTTGTTTCTTCAGATAGAGCTCGGCGAACTCCATAGCGCATGTTCTTACCTCGTGGAGTGGTATTTCAGCATTCCCCGCGTTCCTTTTATTTTCTGGTCATCCACCATTGCCACAAAAAAGCAATAATCAACAGCTTTTTATTTTGCTCCATTTGAAAGATAGCCATCAGCAAATCCTAGGCATTAGCACACTAGGTCAACAATACCCTAACATCCTCCATCTCCAATATTCGCCAAATTTGTTTCACTTGCTTACCTCCATTCTCATCCAAGCGGTTACACATTGGACATCCGTTATCAATCTCCATTCCTCTATGTTTGAAGTTGGATTGCAATGGCAGACTATTATGATCAAGACGCCAAAGGAACTGTTTTGTCTTTGAAGCACACTCCTGAGACCAGAGTAGGTTCCAACTAAAATCATTTTCCTCCTTTTGTACTACAGATCCACACTCATCATCTGGTTGGATTCGACAACTTTTTGCAAGCATCTTATAGGTTGATCGAACCGAAAATAAATCTTTAGGATTAGGGAACCAAGCTGGAAAATCTTCCATTTCCCCACGGAGTTAATAAACAATCTTATTGATTAGTCTACTAAACAATCTTTAGGTAGGGTTAATAATGTTATAGTTGAGTTGCGTGTAACTCTTGTGCATATAGATTTTGTTATAATGGATATGGAGGTGGGTAATTCCTCGTGTCGATATTTCTTGAGAAACACATGTGCTATAATTGATTCCTATGAAGCGAATGTTAAGTTTTAGTTCTCACACAAGAAATTCATGGAGCACTTACCAAGAAAGACGGATTGCAGGGCCGGCTCTAACCCATGGCTACCTTGGCAACGGCCAAGGGCCCATGCCTTTGGGGGGGCATCACAACATCCTTCCTTCTATAGCCTGGCCTCTGTTGTTTTGTATCGTGCTAGAAAAAATACAGTTGCAAAGGCCTAGGAAACATATGCAGTTGCCGATCAGAAGAATAAAGGAGACGAGGGATCAAGGGGGAGAGAAAACGCCAGCAGGTAGGAACCACGCAATGATCGATCTTCCTGCTACTTGACTATGTGCCTTGGTCGCAGGGACTTGAGGCTGAGATCGATCTCCCTCAGCCCCGGGTATTGATCGACTTCGCCCATTCCTTTTTGGCTATTGATATATGCCTCGTCCCGCTGGAATCGGCTACTCCTCACAAAACGGTACATCACACGTCTGCTCGCCCATGCTCTCTAAATCCATTAATCCACGATTTAGTTCGTCGTTTGATCGCTAGTCCAATATATGATTTAAACCCTAAAGTGTAACTACTGAAAAAAATTGAGGCCAACAATGTTATATAACAGATTGAATGGATTTTTTATTGGCCAACATTGATCTTCAAATTGTTCTCAATAATTTTACATCTACAAATGTCCGAGGAAGCTCTTTTTTTGTGAAACACTAAAACACTATTGTCGGCACACTGCTAAAATTGGTCCTTATATGAGGTAATAAGACTAGCAGAAAATGTTACTTGTTATATTTTGCTACTCTTTTAATCAACATAATATGATATTGCTTAAGTAATTAACAATTATTTATAGACATCTTAGATTAAGAATTTGTAGTTGTACGTTAACTTTTAATATTTTGCAAGTAAAACAAGACACATACATGCCTATATATTTAGATAGGTGTACATATATATATATTCGCAAAAAAGATCACCTTAGGGGCCCATGCCCTAAAATTTGCCCTAGGGCCCCACCAAAATAGAGCCGGCCCTAAAGGATTGCACAATGAAGAACAAGCATTCCCTCCTGACACGTGCCCATCCTAAAACAAGGTAAGAAGTCTAGCTATATAGCTATTTATAAAACTCTTTGCGAGAGGCAGCCCAGTTATTTTTAGTTTGCGTTTTTCTTTGAGTCCTTGATGTAGTAAGAAAAAAGTTTCCTTTTTTGTTCTATGGATTTTTAAAATAAAATGACAAGTTTTACCCATATGGATTTTAATCGATGTCATCAATTGCATAGATCGAGCTACAATTTTATGCACATTGTTGCTCACTTACCTATTTTTATAAACTTATTTACATCCTCTAAATTCAAAAATAAAATACTATAAGAACAATTTTTAGTCCTCTCCATGCTCATAAATTATCATATTTTCGGATATTCCTAAGTGGTCGAATTGTAAGAGTAGCTAAGTTGAGTTTCAACTTGATTATTTTTTGGTATTTTTATATTTTTTTGGATATTAATCACTTAAACAAATATTTATTTGAAACCAAAATTTATTTTGAGTTTTGATCACAACAAGGATATTATGTTTTTGCCACCAATGTCACCCACAGAAAAATAATGGGGGACATTGTTGTAGTGAAGTTATTTTCATGAGGAACGAATGAATACCAAACATTGAGCTGTCGAAGAATGGTGAAAAATATAAGCTTAGAGATGTCCTAGGCATCCCTATTATGCCTAGACCCTTGCGGTTTATGAACCTTATAACTTGTTTTTTAAGCACTATGATGATTTTGCATAAACTTGAAGCATATGTATCTTATATTTTGTGTTTTACTTTAACCTCTACATTTAGAATAAATACCACAATTTATAGATATTCTTATTGTTTATATTTTAGCTACTGGAATAAAAATAGAAGTGGAATAGGATGCATACAAGAAAGTGGAAAAGGATAAATAGTTACATAGAATAAAGTTTGATTGTTTCTACTCTTTGCGTAGTATTTGTTTATGGGTAGATGTAGATTGCAAGTGTAATATTTAGTATTAGGTTTCATTTAATTTAATTATGTATAATAAGTAGGTTATGTTGAACTTTAGAAAATGAGGTGTACTATGGATACATTTGCATTCCTTCTTTAGTGGTGAACTTTCTATCAGATTGCTAGCATTTCACTTATGAGCATGATATAGTGCTTATGCGTCCAAATCCTTCGATCCAAGTTATTTATATATTTGTTTCCACCTTCGATTCATGTGTCAAAAAAATATTTTTATATCCGTTTCCATCATATTGTTGGGTTCGCAACATAGAAAACAAAAAAAATCCTACAATGGGAACAACTAAGCACCAAGATCTATCTACTAGATACAAGAAACGGGTGGATATACATCCATAGAGAATATACCCTTGTAGACCGACAAAGTTTAACGAGGTTGTACTCGTGGATGATGTAGACGAACGCTTGCCGATCTCAAGATCGATAAGAAGTCCAACGCCGCAAATCAGCAGCGCATCCGTGCTCGCACACACGTTCAAGCCACCGAACAACCTATGCCTCCTCGCTTCAGTGACGCAGCGGAAGCAACTACTCTTTCCAAACGAAAAGCCATCGGGAACATGTATCTCTCTAGTCCGAGACCATGGTGGATAAACTAGAGGGAGAGAGAGATCCTTCATGAGGAGGTGTGAGTGAGAGAGAGAGAGAGAGGGAGTAGGAGGCCTTTTACAGGAGGAGGGGGCACCCCAAGGGGCGTGTCCGACGGCCATGGTGGGTGCCCCCACCCCTTCCTCCATTCATGTGAGTGGAGCTCCCATTCACCAAAAGTCCCTCCATATTATCCACTAAAAATCCACTCAAATTCTCATTAAATTTCCACCAAATTTAATGTAATCTCACATTAAATAAAGATCCTTTTATTTATTTATTCAGAATTTTGTTAATTACATTAATTAACAAACATTCACATAAAACCTCTTGCTACTTTTCAATTTCACATGCAGAAACAATTTCAGCAATTTCACCCGAAACAATTCCGGTTTCAATTGAAATAATTCCAGCGCTTTGCAATTCTTTTGTATAGAACATATTTGTTCCAAATGGTGTCGGTGTCTCTTAAGTATGTCACCCTATGGTTCGCGAATAATGCGAACATGATCGAGACTCCTCTCGAATCAATAATCAGAAGTGGGACCTAGAGATCCATACCGACTCCCACACATTCAACGATGACTTCCTGTGACCGTGAGAACCTTTTACGCTAGTAACTTAATCCCTTTGTTTCGCAATATATTACATGTCCGAGATTCGATCATCGGTATCTCCGTACCTAGTTTGATCTCGTTATCGACATGTACTCTTTTCTCGTTCCCGTGATATAACATTCTAGTGATCTCATCACTTGCTTGTAAGCTAACTAATGTGATATCATCGAGAGGGACCAGAGTATATCTCTCCGTCATTGGGATGGACAAATTCCACTCTTGATCCATGAGCCTCTACATAACACCTTCATAGCACCGAACCCACATTTATAGTCACCCTGTTACGGTGTGACATTTGATGTTATCAAGATACTCTTCCAGTGTTAGTGATTGATATGATCTCATGGTCTAAGGATTATGATTACTTTGTATGATGTTATAGCAATATAAAAACAATGAATTTGATCGTAATGCTATACTTCGGATGAATGTTCATCACACCATTACAATAATGTTGCGACCTTGTTATTAACAACATCCAATGTCTATGATCACGAAACCTTGATCATCTTGTTAATCAACGAGCTATTTTATAAGAGAGGCATAACTAGGAACTTTCTATTCGTTTATTAAACACATATGTATTAACGTTTCCGTATTAATACAATTATAGCATGCAAAATAAACATCTATCATTTACTTGGAATATACATAATAACAACTTTATTATTGCCTCTCAGGACATATTCCCTTGACATATGTACTTATATGTAGTATCCATTTCCATTATAAGTAAACTTATCATGTGTTATTATATTTACTTTATAAATAATTATGCTTTTGTATGTGTTTATGATGATGAATTAGTGAAGGGGATTGTAATATTTAATGTTAAACAAGTTTTTCCCTCATTCTAAAAAATGACAATCATTAGTATTGTGCTAGTTTATAAAATGTAAGAGAAAAGGAAATGGGGTGCCTAGTCCCAAAATATTTTATGAATGAAAAAAGGTAAACTACTCCTCCATAGTTGAGAGACTAAAATGGGGAGGGGCGGATGTATGGGTGCCACTCTAAAACCTCTAAGCAATGTTAGCATATAAGGTTATGAGTTTATTAGTTGCGATAAATCATTGACTAAGCATTCACTTAAGAAATGGACTTTGGAAGTTATTTTTTTTTGCATATGTGTTAATCAGTGCTTCCCTTTCTGAAGGGCTTTCTATTTTTTCTGAGTCGAGAAAATTTCTCACAAATATATTCTTAGACCGATGTTAGGAACAATTTGTTTTTGCATAAGCTTGCATATGTTTCACACTTGGACATCTTTCATTTGGACAATAATTTTATTCATTGTCCATGGTACTTAGATTGAGTAATTTAGTGAAAGATATTCTATTTCTTTTATATAATCGAATTATATTTAATATTCTACTTTATGTGATGATTTCTTGCTGCCATTACTTGTCAAATAAATATTATACTTATGGTAGTAATGATCATTCTTGAACTTAATATATATCAAAAAATGAAACTCTCAAGTCCATGATGAAGAGGTAATAGTCCACTCCTAGACTACACATTGATGGCATTATCTCTCTCTCACACACACTTTCTTAAGACCACATGCGACACGCTACATAATTATAGTAACATATGTAATTCCTTTATGGTGAATCTTCTGATTATTTGATGAGTATATGAGATTACAACCTTCTGTTTGTGTTTGATGTATTTGTAGATTTATATTTGTACCCAGTTCTTCTATGCATGTTCTGATCAAACAAGTAAGCGAGACATGATGGGAAACTTGTGCATTAGATGGAGCAACTCGTAGTAGCAACTGGATAGTGACAGAAATTCGAACCTACTATGTTTTTACCTTTCAGTTGTTACCTCACTAGGGACGAATGAATGAATGTGTTACATCCACCTAGTACATCAAAGGTGATCTCATTTGTTTGAGGTAACATATTTGATATTCAATATCATGTTAAATACCAAATACAATACTTTGTCTAATTTAAATCTAGTTTGCAGAGTTTTCTCTTACTAGAGTAGTACTAGTGAGACGTGTTGCATCATCTCAAGATAGCACGTGCTGCCCATGTGAATGTTTATAAAACACACTAAACTTTGATTAATGCTATCTCGTTGTAAAAAACTTTATGGTGAATCTTCTGATTATTTGATGAGTATATGAGATTACAACCTTCTGTTTGTGTTTGATGTATTTGTAGATGTATATTTGTACCCAGTTCTTCTATGCATGTTCTGATCAAACAGGTAAGGGAGACATGATGGGAAACTTGTGCATTAGATGGAGCAACTCGTAGTAGCAACTGGATAGTGACAAAAATTTGAACCTACTATGTTTTTACCTTTCAGTTGTTACCTCACTAGGGACGAATGAATGAATGTGTTACATCCACCTAGTACATCAAAGGTGATCTCATTTGTTTGAGGTAACATATTTGATATTCAATATCATGTTAAAATACCAAATACAATACTTTGTCTATTTTAAATCTAGTTTGCATAGTTTTCTCTTACTAGAGTAGTACTAGTGAGATGTGTTGCATCAGCTCAAGATAACACGTGCTGCCCATGTGAATGTTTATAAAACACACTAAACTTTGATAAATGCTATCTCGTTGTAAAAATATATATTCATGCCACCATGTTTATGGGAGAGTAGACAAGTAAATACATGAAGTCTGGTCCATTTTAAGCATACACCTTTTAATGTAGTTACGTACTTTAATTTTCTGCATTTAATTAATTCAAAAATAAAGACATACTTTTAGCTTGCATTCATAGTTTACTTATTATTTTCGTCATTCTTATTACCGTTGCATTACTTTATATCATCATATTTAATTTAATTTTACTTTTTTTTCATCTCACTTACACGTCGTGTGCTTCACGGCTATTACAATGAAGTTGGGAACACATGACAAGGCATTTTGTTCTATAGGTTGCATAAAGAGGACAAGGAAGGGTTCTACTATTTCCTCGGGAGTTATATATTAAATCTCAGTCACCCTTGTGAGGGAAAAGTAGTCACCCTTGTGAGGAAACACACACTTGCTACAATACTTTTTGCTTGGAGTCCAAACACACTAAGATTTTCGTGATCGTCGCTAGAGCACGACACGACAAAGAACATCAAGCAGGAACGAGGGAACCAGAGCAACAATGCATCCGTGACGGAGAACATCGGGCTAAGGGGAGTCCGGGAGAGGTGCATGACGTAACGGTGCGACGGGGAGAGCAAAGCCGGGGAGCAAAAAAATGGGACACCAAATTCTCAAACTAGGGACTGGGATGTGCGTCGTCTTCTGTCGCCTGGTGGCTCGCAAGAATAACAGTCAAAACTACAAGTAAGCCAGGAAGGTCCACGTCTAAGGAAACATGTCAAACAACGACAAGTTATCCGGTAGCATACATCAAGTAAATCCAGTGGTATAGAAGCAATAATAACGTTGGATTTTGTTAGGACCCCTTTGTTGACCGGTGGAGACTGCTTGGTTTAGTTCCACCTCGTTTACCGGAGGAGGCCACATCTAGCTTATAAGGGAGAGATTCTTTTCTCTTAGAAGTGTGGGCTTTTGGGATGGAGTGAGCTCTCTAGTTATTGTTGGTCTCTGTATGCATAAACATCCAGAACATAGGCTGAGTGTTGGGATGGCCAAGTCGATGCTAATATCTGATACCAGAGCCTACATCGCCATGGCTTCGTGAGGGGATGTTAGGACCCCTCTGTTGACCGGTAGAGGCTTTTTGGTTTAGTCCTACCTCGCTTATGAGAGGAGACCACCCAGATTATAAGGAGAGATTCCTTCCTCTTACCAGTCCGGCCTTTTAGGATAGAGTGAGGTCTTTTTATTTATTGGGCTATGTACGTATAAATATTTAGAAGAATGTTGAGCTGGCCCTAGTAAACAGAAAGGTTTTAGTTATAATAGTTAAACAGATAAAGGGTCTACTAGTCAGTACAAAGAGAAAGGGGAAAAATTTAGTGAAAGGAAGGAGGTGTGGCAGAGGACCACATAGTCTCAGCGTAATGTTGTTACCTCACAGCAGCAGGTTTTGAGTTCAATGCTAAACCATTTAGTCAGTACGTGGAAAAACCCAAAGGGTCTAGCTCGTATTCTGTGGCTGGGATGACATTTGAAGGGAGTGATGATGCTAACTTGGGTTCTGATAACCAAGGTATAAAAAGAAATGCAGTTTTGAACTCGCCAATCAAGATTGATGCTTTACCTAGAGATCAAAAGAAACAGAGGCCAGAGACTGAGAATGAAGTTGATATGTTGGCGGAGGCTATGATCCAGCCCCGCCTAGATCAATGAATTGCTTATCACAAAACTGTCGAGGCTTGGGAACCATGAGACAGTTCGAGAGCTTTGCAATATGGTGAGGCTAGAAGGTCCCACCCTACTCTTTGTGACAGAGACAAAGATTAGTGGTAAAAGGACCGAGAACTTATGCAATGCTCTAGGATTTAATAATTGTTATGGTGTTGATAGTTCTGGTCTGAGCGGAGGCATAGGGATTTTTGGGAAAAATCATGTGTAAGTTGATCTTAAAAGCTTTGGCTCCAATCACATTGATGTGATAGTGAGCAGTCCGGACGGCAGTCATCCATGGCATTTCAAAGGATTCTATGGTGAATCAAGAAGAGAAAATAGAAATGGAAGCTGAACATTGTTACAGAGGCTGGCCGGTTCATTGTCTTACCCATGGTTGTGCATGGGTGATTATAATGAAACCCTTTATGGGTCCGAGCACTTTAGTGTGTGTGATAGGCCTGAACCACAAATAAAAGCGCTTAGAGAATGCATCGAGGATTGTGGTTTATCCGACATAGGTTCGGCTGGTGTGCCTTTTACCTGGGACAATAGGCAGGATGGTCAGGCAAATGTCAAAGCACATTTAGACCGGGGCTTTGCAAATGAGAAGTTGTATGATATGTTCTCTGTTCAGTGAGAAAGGCATATTAATATGGTCCAGTCTGATCATTGTGGAGTGTATGTTAGATTGTGGATGTTGAGTGACTTAACTCGGCCAACTCCACAGAAAAGTTTTAGATATGAGGATGTGTGGAAGACTTTGGAAGATTATGACAAAGTTATTGCTGATATGTGGAGGGATAATAAATCGTATGAAGGTTTAGTCCGCGTGGCCCGTACTCTCAGAAATATGCAAGCTAGCCTAGAAAATTGGGGGTCGGCGAAGTTAGGGAATTTTAAACACAAACTTGCTGCGCTGAGGAAAAGGTTGGAGAAAGTGAGGAAGCTCTCGTTGGGTCGAGGCCCATCGGCAGAGGAAAAAACAATTATGGCCCAGATTACTATAACGTTGCATCAAGAAGAAATTTGGCTTAAACAACGTTCAAGAATCAAGTGGCTGAAAGAAGGGGATCAAAATTCTTCGTTTTTTTATGCCAAACAAAGAAGAGACAAAGGTTTAATAGAATTACAACTTTGTAGAGAAGTGATGGCTCGTGGTGTGAGGAGGATTTTGAGGTGAAGGAAGAGGTACATGGGTTTTATAACCAGCTGTATGAATCACAGGGAGAGCCAAACATGGGAGTGCTGCTGCATTTTGTTCAGGAGCGTGTTTCAGAACAGATGAGAGATGCGATGGACATGCCATACACTAAGGAGGTTCGTTTTTATTTGTTCCAAATGAAACCGTCCAAATCACCGGGGGTGGATGGCTACACCGCAGGTTTCTTTAAGAGACACTGGGAGGTGGTCAAAGGATCGTTGGTCCCTGCGATCCTAATTTTTCTACATGGTGGTGAGCTACCAGGAAAATTAAATGAGACGGTAATTGTGCTCATTCCAAAGGTCAGGAATCCCCAATCAATCACACAATTCCGGCCTATTTCTCTATGTACTGTCATTTACAAAATTTGCACTAAGATGATTTCTATTAGGATTCATCCTGTGCTAGAGGAGACGATCAGTCAAGAACAAAGTGCATTTGTACCTGGACGTTTAATTACCTACAATGCTCTCATTGCTTTTGAATGCATCCACAGTTTGAAGAGGAGTAAAAAAATAAAGAAGGGGTCTTGTGCGGTAAAGCTCGATATGATGAAAGCATATGACCGAGTTGAGTGGCCTTTTTTAAGGGCGATCATGTTGAAGTTGGCTTTTCAGAATCAATAGTGATTTTGATCATGAGGTGTGTTTCTTTAAAAAGGTTTTCAGTAAAGGTCAATGGGGATCTCCTTCCTTTTTTCTCTCCGACTCGAGGTTTGCGCCAAGGTTTTGTGGATCCGATTTCTTATTATTTATTCTTGATGTGCTCCGAGGGACTGTGGCCTTGTTGAATAATTTCACAATATGTTTTGTGGATAGGGGTATCAGGGTGTGCAGGAGGGCACCTTGGATTACCCATCTTTTGTTTGCTGATGATAGCTTGATTTTTATTGAGGCGTCAGCACAGGGAGCAGCAAGACTGAATGTCATTTTGCATATGTATAATGAAGCATCAGGCCAGTTGGTAAATAGATAAAAAAAAGCTCAGTCTTTTTCTGCCCTGGAATTGGGGATGATGTGAGAGTAGTGGTCAAACAGGCTCTGAATATTGATGTAGAGGCTTTCAGTGAGAAGTACCTGGGGTTGCCGACAGCGGTGGGTCGTCTAACTAGTGAATCATTTGATTATATAGATGATAGAGAGTGAGAAGTAGACTTAATGGCATACCCGAAAGACAACTCGCTTACTCAGGAAAAGAGGTGTTCATCAAAGCAGTCATACCAGAAATGCCTTTATTCATTATGAGCTATTTTCAGTTATCTTGCCAAAAGCTAATTTCATTGGCAGCTCGGTTTTGGTGGGTTGGCTTGATTGATAAATTATCAATGCATTGGCTGTCATGGAAAGAACTATCAAGGCCGAAGAGTTGGGGTGGGATGGGATTCAGGGATCTGGAAACATTTAACCTAGCTCTTCTTGGAAAACTATTGGGAATATGCCCTAGAGGCAATCATGTATGATGAGATTTCCTATTGTATTCATAAAGATATAAAGTTGTCCTTGTATAAACATCTGATGTGTATCATTGAATATGTGATTCGGTTGTGGAACTATGCATTCATGTTGTTTGTACTAAATGTCCTTGGTCATTGAGGTTGTGCTGGACACACAACTTAGACCAATGTGAAAGTCGGCTTGATGAATCGGTTCCACTTGTCATGGGCATGATTATGCCATTCCAACTTACACAGACTCGACTAAAGAGTTTAGCGAGTCAGATTGACCCATATTGAGGTACAACGAACAAGTAGTCATTTGTATATCTCAATCAATGTAATCCTTAGACCTGAGGTTGTTGCATAGTCCGAGTTGAGGATCACCGACTTAGGTTCAAACGCAACGCTGATCCGTGAATCGGGCAGCTATAAAGCAGTTAAATTCGAGAATCAAGCTGCGTGATGTGAATAACCAAGATGGGATTTTGCCCCTCCACTCGGAGAAATATTCTCTAGGCCCTCTCGAAAGATATGATTCAAAAAGCATGGTCATGCACGACTCGGTTAAGTGTTAACCAAGGCGGTCGACTAAGAGTTAGTTGGGTGAATCACTTATCTCGGATCGAGAAGAGAGTCGGACTATTTAAGGGATGATAAATATTCGCCTATAGTCTGACAATGTATGTCGTGAGGTAAAAGGGACTCGGACGTAAGTCACATTGGAAAGGCAAGTCGTCATGACTCTTTGGTACTTGGGAGTCGCGTTACGCTAGGGAGACGCCACTGATCGATTGAGAGTCGGACTCTAATCGTGTCCAAGTAGCCATGAGCCTGCGGCGTCACACACTTAAGAGCGAGAGCAAGTTAGGATTGGATCTGAACTGGAAATCTGGTTGGGTTGGACCCGAGCCCGATTTGGACTGAGTCAGTGAGTCGAACTCACAGGGACTAATATTATATGGGCTTTAGTGAATGGTCCGCGCAAGCAGAGCCCACTTTCACTCCCTATATATAGTGGAGCACTGTAACCCAGAAAGGTTAATCGTTGATCAGTTAGGTCATTCCATGTGTTGGAAACCCTAGCTCCACAACAGTCCTGCCGTCGTAACGAACCCAGCAGTTCGCCGCCGGTGCTCCTCCTTGTACGTGTGGATACCAGCAGAGGTGTTGTACGATCAGCACCAGGACGATCGGATCGCAAAGGACTGCAATGCATCAACTGATGCGCTTCATCAGTAATCTGCAACTGCGAGTCTAGTGGTAAACCTCGCGGTCTTCTACCTCAGCTAGATCTTGGGATCACCATGTTAGAGGAAAAGGTTTTGTTTTATCTCTACGTGGTCCTTCGTACTGGGATGATAAAAAGAGTCGGCGGGGGACACTCAGTGTCGGTGTGGGTCGATAATTGGATCCCGGGATCTATTTCATTGAGGCCAATGGGACAACTGCAGGATAGTGGACTGCAAATGTCAACGAACTTATCTTGTAGAATCCACAACGATGGAACAAATAACTTGTTTGTGCTACCTTTCTATCACTGGACGCTGGTCACATTCTCCAAATTCCCTTAAGGCAAACATCGAGTGAAGATTGGGTGGCATGGGAACATGAGAAATCTGGAGTTTACTTCGTGAGATCAGCGTACAGGGCCCTTATCCGGTCTCAGGAGCGAGTGGAGGCTGCTGTAAGCAATATTGCAACAAGTTCAAACTTGTTAGATAATGAGAAGTGGAGAAGGTTGTGGAAGCTTGAAGTATTACCGCGAGTACGAATATTTTGGTGGCGAGTTCTTAGAAGTATTATACCTGATTATGCAACTCTCACCAGGCGCCATGTTAGAGTCCAAAGTATTTGCCCGGTATGTCTTTCAAGTTTAGAAACGCTATTACATGCGTTGGTTGAGTGCTCTCATGCACAACAATATTGGAATGTTGCAAAAGAGCATCTGAACATTAAATTGCCACGTTTACATCTGAATTCGTGGGCAGAGGACATTTTATGTTCATTTGATCTTGAGAAGAAGGATAGGGAGAAGATTATATCTATCATGTCTGCTATCTGGGACTCAAGAAACAAGTGGAGCCATGGTGATCAAGGATATAATCCGTATAAGTATGTGGAAAATATTGCTGAAACTTTATTCATGCTCGATACTCTAAAAGTTCAGAAGAAGAAGAAGAGTAAACCATTGCATAAATGGCAAACACCGAATGAAGGAGTGGTGAAGGTAAATTCGGATGGTTCAATCCGAGAGGAAGACGGAGTAGCATCCAGAGGAGGAGTTGCTAGAGACTCACAGGGGTTCAGAGGAGCATGGTGCAAGCTATATATTGGGATCACTAAGCCTCTGGTGATTGAGGCGCTTGCGCTTCGTGACGCAACTGTTTTTGCAAAGGAACAACGGTTTAATCGAGTTGTGTTTAAAATAGACTGTCAGGATTTGGTGAGGCTATGTGGAGATAGAGATAAACAAAGGGCTATCATTGGTCCTTTGCTTCTGGAGATTGATGAACTTTGTAATTCGTTTACTAGTTTTCATATTGGATTTGCTCGTAGGTCTGCCAACGTAGTAGCTCTTGAGTGTTCGATATGCTACTGCACATTTAATATCTCTAGTTTGGTTGGGAGCTAGTCTCCAGTTTCTTAAACATTGTATTCAAGCATATGGTTTTTCAGCTGCTATAGTCTAATAAAGTTGGCAGCTTCCCCTAAAAAAAAGAATGCTGGGCTGGCAAGTGGATGTTAACAGATTTAGTGGTGTGCATCCAATTCACCAAATCATCGTGACACAAGCTAGGAAGACCGTTGTAATGAACCTTTTAATTTAAATTTGATGAGAAAACACAACCCTTTAATTCAAATTTGATCTTTAATTGCAGAACATACAAAAGACATCTAATCTTAACTGAAAATTTTCTTGGACAGCCGTTTACATAGCGGCCAAAACGATAGAAGCGAACCGAATGAGCGCCGGAGGAAATTAGGGTTCGTCCTCGTCGTGGGTTCCGGAATCCGGAGGGATGAGTCGCCGCGGTGACTGCCGAACGCGAGAGCGAGACGCCGCTCGAATCCCTCCGACGGATCCCGCGATGAGCCCGTCTACTCGCCCGCGGCCGAGCCCATGCCCGTGGCCGCCGCCGTGGTTGTCGAGGCAATGCTCGCGGTGGCGGGCCTTGTCCCTGTGCAGCTCCATCCTTGCAGCGGCGACCTTGGATTTATGCGCGTCTCCTTCGCCTTCCTTTTCCTCTCCACCATTTATCCATTCGACTATAAATTTTTTTTTAGATCGAAAGGGACTCTGTCCCCTGTTCCATTATGAATAATGAAACAAACTAGTTCCACAAGTAACAGGAAAAGAAATCGACAGTAAGGAGCTCTTAAACGCTCAAAACCTAACAGACTGAAGAAAGTTTCGGCTCAGAACAAAGCCAACTACTCTACAAACTATCTCTAAACACGCATCCAAAAGACTCATGGAAACGATCGAAAGATAGACTAGAACACCACATGAACATTCTCCTCCTCATCAGGATGATCTTGGAGGTGTTTCAGCGATGCTCTCCCTCCATAGCTTGATGACGCAGTAGTCTTCCAAGTGGAAATCCACTCGAAGCCGGCACAGATCATCTCGCCATGAGCGTCAGAGGGTTTCTCAGTCTGTCGATCATCTTCTCCATGAAAAGGGCGATCTTCCCCCCTCCAGGTCCTTGAATGGTTTTTGCCATGTCTTTAGGAAGAAAATGACCAGACGCCAAACCTGTTTCATATTAATCCAAGATGTCTTGTTAAAGATAAGGCTATTTCTATTGTTCCAAATACTCCAAAGAACAGCAGAAGAAACCACATTCAAATGAAGATGTTTCTTATTAGCAATCCATTTCGAAGCAAGGGACTCAAAGTCTACAATACTAACACCAAAAATATCATGAACATCCCTCCAAAGTAAGCTAGAGACCAAGCATTCAAAAAATAAATGATGCACAGATTCTATTTCTTTGCAAAGATTACATTCTAAAGGTTTTGGAATCCCCCTGGCTCTAAGATTATCTCTAGTCAGAATCTTATTTTGAGAAAATAACCAAAGGAAAATCTGGATCCTGGGTGGAATAAGTAATTTCCAAACAGCAGGAAGATAAACCTGAGTGATACCTCTAAAATTGACCAGTGAATACATAGAACTTGAGGAATATTTACCCTTAGATTCATACTGCCAAATTAGCTGATCGTCTTCTTCAGAGAATCTAATTGACTGAACAATGCCCAGAAGCTCATGCCATTGCAGCATTAAATCCTCAGTAAAGGTTCTTCTAAAGTCACATCTAAGATGTGTGCCATCCCATAACTCAGCTAACGTTTTAGTTTGCTGATTAGAAATCAAATAAATTTCCCAGAATTGGGTAGCTAAGTTAGAATTTCCAAACCAGATATCCTTCCAAAATCTAATAGTTTTACCATTCCCCACATGCCATTTATATCCAATCTCAACCGCCCTAGATGCCCACATTACCCCTTTCCAGAAGGTAGATGGATGGACATCATGACAACAGAGGATATTAGGCGACTTAGTCCTATATTTAGCATCTATCACTTTTTTCCACAGAGCCTCCTCTCCCTGGATATACCTTTTAATCCAGGAGCCAAGGAGGCAAAGATTCAAATCATGCAGGTTTGGAATACCCAAACCTCCAAACTCTTCCTTCATGCATACTGAGGACCAATTAGCTAAATGCAACCTATGATTACCTTCTTCATCATTCCAGAAGAAGTTAGCTAAATGTGAATCTAGGAGTTTCAAAGCCCATTTGGGAAACTTAAAGGAAGAAAGCAAATAGATAGGAATGCTAGAGAGACAGGCTTGAATAAGCACCTTCTTAGCAGCATAAGATAGAAGTTTGCCCCTCCAACCTGTGATTCTATTCAATAGGTTTTCTATCAGAGGCTGCAAATCTTCTCTCTTTAGCTTCTCAAAGTGAAGAGGAATCCCCAAATATTTAACAGGGAAGTTACCCATAATACATTCAAAAATGTCTAGGAAAGGTTTAGTATCAGACTCTGACATGTTAATAGGAATGAGTTCACTTTTATGGTAATTAATACGCATCCCAGAAATCTGCTCAAAGCAGGTGATGATCCATTTAAGATTAACAGCTATTGATTCACTGGGCTCCAAGAAGAGGAGTGTGTCATCTGTATATTGCAAACAGATAATCCCTCCTGGAAAGAAATTAGGACAGGGACCTTTAATGGCTCCACAACTAACCCCCTTAATTAACATCCTAGAAAAAACATCAATCATCAGATTAAACAATGAGGGCAATGGGATCACCTTGTTCAAGGCCTTTACCAGTCAAGAAAAATCACTCTCAAAATCATTGACTTTAACCCCTGCACTTCTAAAGTAATCTGCTTAATAAATCTAATAAAGATAGGACAAAAGCCTCTTAGCTCTAAAATCTCAAACAAAAAGTTCAAATTAACTCTATCATAGGCTTTCTCATAATCTATTTTGAGCACTAGGCCCTGCTTCTTATTCCTATGCACCTCATGCACAACCTCATGTGCAGTAACCACACTCTCCAAAATAAACCTACCCCTAATAAATGCGGTGACTAGGAGATTAATCTACCAATTACAGTAGCAAGTCTGTTAGTCAGAACCTTGGTAAAGATTTTGAAAGAACAGTTCAAAAGACTAATTGGCCTGAATTTTTTCATTGTCCTAGCTTCATTTTCTTTAGGAATCAAAGTAATCATAGCAAAATTAAGCCTAAAGATATTAAACTGATCTTCATGCCAGGACTGGAACATAGCAATAAGATCATGCTTCAAGATATCCCAAAAAGATTGATAAAACATAAATGAAAGACCATCAGGGCCAGGGCCCCATCAGCATAAGAAGTAAAGACAGCTACTCTAATTTCTACCTCAGAGAAACTTGCACCTAGGTTCAAATTTTCAGCCTCATTGACCTTCTCTTCCTCAGAGAAAAAGTCCTATTTTAGCTGAATATTGGGCCTAGGTTCCCAAGCAAACAACTCTCTGTAGTAGTCAGTTGCCACCTTAATCATATCTTTAATGTCAGTAACAGGCCCATCAGGACCATCAAGAACGTTAATTAACTTCTTTCTCCTACGCTGGTTGGCCACTGCATGAAAATAAGCAGTGTTTCTATCTCCTTCTAGCACATTTCTATCTCTAAACCTTTGTCTAGCCTTAGTCTCCTCTAAAATCCAATATTTATGGAGCTCAGAAAAGATAAAATCTAGTCTACTTCGCTCCTCCTCAGACAGGGGTTGAGTCTCAGCCTTAATGTCTAAAGTATCATATTCCTCCATCATTTCTCTTCTATTTCTCCTAACAGCAGCCTCTATATTGATGTTCCAACCTTTGGCCAATTTCCTAAAGAATCTCACTCTTTTTTGCCAAACCTCTAATGGATCATCACTTTCTACTTTTAGAGACCAAGCTTTGATGACAATCTGTCTAAAGTCAGGCCTACTAAGCCACCATTTTTCAAACTTAAATCTATTAGGCTTCAGTAAAACTTTTTCCCCTGAATCCCAAACAATAGGAGTATGGTCACTCCCAATTCTAGACAAAGCTCTAGCACTAGCTAAAGGAAATTGATTATCAAAACCAGTAGTGCAAAAAATCCTATCTAGCTTACACATAATAGGCTCAACTTGGTTATCACCCCAAGTATAAGCTCTACCAGCTAGACCAATCTCCATAAGGGCCCACAAGTCAACCCAAATATTAAACTTGTCCACCCACTTATAATCTACATTCCTAGAGGATTTATCTTCAGAAGATCTAATAAGGTTGAAATCACCCCCAATCATAGCAGGGCCATCCCAACAAATAAAGAGATCATGAAGTTCAGAAATAAAATCTTGTTTCTTTTCCTCATAAGCAGACCCATAGGCAGTAGTAATTCTACAAGTGAAAGCAGTAACTTTGTTCTTAAGCACTACACTAACAGAGAAGGATCTAATATCCCAAGACACAGCATCAAAAAGATCTAAATTGGCCCCAACTAATATACCACCAGCAGTTCCCTGAGAAGGGAGAAAATTCAAAAAGTCTAAATTGACTATAAATTAGTACTCCCTTCGACCCATATTTGTTGATTTGGATTTGTATAGATTTAGACGTATCTAAATATGTTTTAGTACTAGATAAATTTGAGTCTAGTAATATGAGTCGGAGGGAGTATTATTTCCTGTTGTCCTCTTCCATCAATTTTGTTGGTTCGATCCGAACTAGTTACAGACGGTGTCTCGTTTTGAAATTTTGATAAACTTTGGAATTCAGTTGTTCATGTTCAATTTGTTGTACAAACTCTTTTTATTTATATTAATTCGCTGCATTCAAAATACACCTGTAACTATTTGCTGGTAAAGGTACATACTTTCGAAGCTGAGTCGAGTTTGCTCTGTTTAATTTCAGGACGGGGAGACGAAGTCAGCCATGTGACTAAGTCGTTGTCTTTTGACTCGTTCCTGCCGCTCCTTTGGTGACAAGAACTCTCGATGTATCCGATGTATACATACATGCCCAGGTGCAGTTCAGACTGCTACTGGAGCAATCACTAAAGCTCCAGTGTTCTGTTTTTCTTTCTTTTTTGGAGGGAATCAATGGAGGGCGATCTTCCCACCTGAACTTTGTTCCAGTGCTCTCGGTGAATTGGGAAATAGAGATCCTTGAGTATCAGTAAATCCTCCAAGACACTTCTTCTATTCTAGGAGAACTGGACCCCTTCATTATTTCAGGTGAGTTTTGTTACTAACATATTTTCAAGAGTGCGTATTCTAGGATCCTCTTTCAGTTCGTCTACTTCAAGCTTAATGGATGCTACAAAAACAAGGCGAATGTTTTTCTTTTGACAGCCTAGATGAACGCTTATCTGTTCCAGGACTCTGAATAGCTGAGGCTGGCTAATGGCCAATACCCAATAACTAGCCAAAATAACTTGTGCACGCCTGTGTTGGGACCTGTAATCGAGTAGGTTCCCAAAGGCATAGTTAAGTTCTTCGCTGAACAAGCTTTAACTATGCTTGATTTTGTTTCTGCACAGCTGATCCTGCTTTTGTTAAGCATCATCTAGCAAAACTACACCTATTCCCTATCATTTCTCCCTCTTTCTTTATCTGTGGAGTTGGAATCCTATATAAATGATGAAGGACAAAACTCGGGAGATTTTACTGTACCTTATACTACTACCAGATGAAGGTTTTTTACGGTACCTTTTGCAACTTGGACAGTTAAAGATAAAAGATCCTTTAGATCATCTTTGTAACGTAAAAATCTTGGAGAAATCTTGAAAGACTAGAATCCCATAAGAATTTTTTTTATGTAGCCCACTGAAACAAAGAGAATGATCTTGTGTAATCTCATGATTTTTCATGTAATGGCTAAATCCTACGGTTTTTGGAAGGATTCTAACATGAGTTTGGACCTCATGGAAATCCATTTGTGTCTTCCATGGATCTTCTCTCTCTCTCTTCAAATTGGCGTTTAGCATTAAGGTATCCATATTTGCATGTTCTAGTGTTTTTGTTTTGTTTTGTTTTGTTTTGTAGGGATCGGATCTAGCATAGCTTAAAGCGCATTATAAACAATGCAGTCTTGCCAGCGCCAAAGGCCTGCATGCCATATGCTTGTAGTTGGCTTATTGCTTCTGGTCACTGGGGCTGTCGCTATTGCTTTCATTCTGCCTCTATCTTGTACTGTTGAACTTTCATTCTTCTTTTTAATATAATACATGCAATTCACATGGTTTGAAAAAATAATATGTTTTCCCTTATTTCTCGCGTTTTTACATTTGTTTCAAGGAAAGTCAGCTAATCGTGTGAAATTTCATTCGGATTCTAATTCAAAATATTTGTCCGCAGTTTAAGTTTAACAGTGCATACCCATTGAATTTCTCTGTAACAAAGCTGTCGATTTAGTTAACATCTTCATGTTTTCTTATTGTGCAGCCAATCAATATGGTGTTCTTGCATCTTGGCCTCGGCTTTGTACTGCTTGCAGCACAATGCACACCTGGAGCTGCGGTTCCTAGTTCACAGTGCCGAAGGCAGTGTGGTACTGTTGAGATACCGTATCCGTTTGGCATTGATCCAAACTGCTCACTCGCAGAAGGCTTCGACCTCAGTTGCGAGGTCCAAGATGGCATCTCCAGGCCATTCAATGGTGACTTTGAGGTGCTCAGCATTTCCTTGACTCAGGGCACGATGCGGGTACTCAATTACATTGTGGCCCACTGCTACAATACCTCTACAGAGAGAATGGAGTTTATGGGCCGTTTCAATGGGTACGCAAGTCGACCTTCCTCTCCGTACCGGCTCTCCGATGTCCAAAACAGGTTCACGGTCATTGGATGCAACGCCCTCTACTTGATCGCTGAGAGCAATGGCAAGGGTTACCAGGGCATGGGCGTCTCAACATGTCAAAACTTCTCAGACTTAGTAGACGGGTCATGCTCGGGCATAGGATGCTCCCAGACTATGATACCGAAGATGATGTACAACTATGGCCTAAGCTCCTCTAGTTCGTACAACACAAGCCAAATCTGGGAGTTTAACAGATGCAGCTACGCCGTCCTAATGGAGGCAGAATCATTCAAATTCAGCACCCTGTACATAAGCACCACTAAGTTCAATGACTCGAACAATGGGCGTGTACCCATGGTCCTTGACTGGGCTATAAGAGATCAGAAGTGTGATGTCGCCGCACAGAACAAGACAGGCACATATGCATGCCTTAGCAGTAACAGCGTATGCATTGATTCCGTCAACGATAATGGATACATGTGCAACTGCTCCCAGGGGTACAAAGGCAACCCTTACCTTCCAGATGGCTGCCGAGGTGCTAACTAGCTTCGATCCGAATGCGTATACACAGAAATGCTAATCAAACTCAACACTGATTGTAGAAGGTTCCTTGTTTGTTAGAGATTCTAATATTTAATTTTGCTTTCCTCACCGCAGATGTTGATGAATGCATTGACAAGCCATGCCCTTTAGGCGGCGTTTGCCACAATACGGTTGGGGGATACCGATGTTCTTGTCGAGCTGGAAGAAAATTGGAAAGCAATGTGTGCAACCTTGATATCGGCTTAATAATAGGTAACACAGGAAAAGAGATCAGCGAGTTCAATCAGTACTTGTTATTGCATTATTGTGCAATGTCAAAATATAAAATAATAAGTCGAAACCAATAGTGTATCTCTTGCCGGCATATATTTGATGAGCTATGATCTCTCTCTCTCTCTCTCATGGTTGTCCAATTTGATGTCATTGTGCAGGAGTTACAATGGGATTATTTGCTTTAACGGTTCTCATTATGATCATTGTTTTCTGGGGACAGATGATAATCCAAAAGAGCAAATTCAACAAGGTTAGGCAGGACTATTTTCATCAGAATGGAGGCTTGCTTTTGTTTGATAGGATGAAATCAGAGAAAGGTCTTGCTTTCACAGTATTTTCAGAAGCTGAACTCATACAGTCTACTGACAACTTTGACAATAGCAGAATACTTGGAAAAGGAGGTCATGGAACAGTCTATAAAGGAATAATAAAGAACAAGATGCCTGTTGCAATTAAGAGATGTGTATTAGTTGACGAAAGGCATAAGAAGGAATTTGGCCAGGAGATGCTCATTTTGTCCCAAATCAATCACAAGAACATAGTTAAGCTCTTGGGTTGTTGCCTTGAGGTGGAAGTTCCAATTCTAGTCTATGAGTTTGTCCCAAATGGTACGCTCTTTGAGCTTATCCATGGCAAGAACCAAGCATTGCAAATATCATTTAGCACTCTCTTAAGGATTGCTCATGAAGCAGCGGATGGACTCAGCTTCCTACATTCATACGCATCTCCCCCAATAATTCATGGTGATGTGAAAACTTCGAACATCCTTCTTGATGAAAACTACATGGCCAAAGTGTCAGACTTTGGAGCCTCCATACTAGCCCCATCTGACGAAGAGCAGTTTGTCACATTGGTTAAGGGTACTTGTGGTTACCTTGATCCTGAATACATGCAAACATGCCATTTAACAGAAAAAAGTGACGTGTACAGCTTCGGAGTTATCCTTTTAGAGATCCTCACAGGTCAGTTGCCACTGAAACTGGAGGGGTCTGAGAAGCAGAGAAGCTTATCGTTGATTTTCCTATCTGCTATGAAGGAGAACGATCTTGATGCAGTGTTGGTGAGCCACGTCAAAGGACAAGAGAGCATGGAGCTGTTGAGAGGACTCGCGGACCTTGCTAAAAGTTGTCTAGATATGTGTGGTGACAACAGGCCATCGATGAAAGAGGTCGCAGACGAGCTTAATAGACTAAAGGAACTTTCTATGCATCCTTGGGCACGGTTCCATGTGCAAACAGATGCAGAAACCCTTCTTGTAGACGAATCTACCGATGGTTATCAAAAAAATTAAGTGGGTATCCTATGGGCAAGAGTGAGAACCAGCCCATAAACCAAACAAGTTCGTATTTTGCAAGGTGATTTAAAATACCTATAGTGATCTGTCAAAGAGAAATAGAAACGTTTCTTCTTGAACTTATTACCATGTCTTTTGTATTTTGAGATTTGCATTGCTGCTAGTTGACTCAGACATCGTGTACTCTTTGTAACATGGACTCGTCTATCTCTTGCAAATTGTGAACTACAAATCGTATTTTATTATTCCATTCGATGTGATGTTAAATGATTGGTTCCCTTTGAGGAATTTGTTTATTAAGAAGATTCTGAGATGTGTTTTTCGGTGATCGTTAGCAGCTAAAGGAGTTTATAGCATAAAACCACCACTTTTCTACCTAAATTTTGAAAACCACATGTTTACGTTTGAATCGCAAAAACCACCACCTTGCTGCTGATTTTGCAATGCGCTTAACCACCGATTGACACTGAATTGATACCGGATAGATAGGGTCCACTAGCTTAGGACGGCCGTTAACAGACGTTAACTACATATAGCATAAAACCACCACTCTTCTGCTTCAATTATGAAAAACCACCACCTTTCACTGAAATCGCAAAAAACACCATTCTACAGCAATTTTTTGCAATGTGCACTAAACACCATTTTTCGATTTAATTAACGCTGGGTCCGACAACGACCCACCAACGACGTGGCATCGCCGACTGACTTTTTTCATATAGGTCCTCTAGTTTTGATAGAAAATTACGCGTAAGGGTCCCCGCACGACACGCTTTTTTCACAAAACCTTTTGTTTAAATGTCCATAAATTTTGAATACAAATTTAAATAGATTTTTTTAATATGAAACGCCCTCAGAAATATTTGATTCATTGATATGTTTATTATGAAACTCGTGACAACGTCGCCATGTCACGCTGCTCAACATGTTTGCGGTGAAGGACATCGTCACCTCAAATAAGAAGCATGTGCAACTCGCCTTAGCAAGGCTCTGTTCCTTCATTTTGATTCATTGCGCATGCATGGATGGAACGAAAAGACATACATCCAATTTATGCAGCTTCAATGATTGTACAATACATTAACATGCAAGAATAATTAAAATGACACATATTTATTATTACGTTTGTTTGTATAATCAAAATATCCAAGAGGAACATAAGTTATTTATGCATGATGGATGTCAGAAAGGGATTCCTTGTTTTTTCTAATAAATTTAGACATATTATTTATATCATTTGGAGTCATATAATAAAAGTTATGAATTTCCAAAGTTTTCATTACTAAGAAAAGCAATTTTAATTAGTTGCATATTTTAATTATCCAAATTAGTAAACCAAGTCTGTATTAAAAATATTCAAATATTTCTAAGGACGTTTCATATTAAAAAATCTATTTAAATTTATATTCAAAATTTATGGACATTCGCAAATAAACAGAAGGTTTTGTGAAAAAACATACATGCTAGGGACCCTTACGTAATTTTCTATCAAAACTAGAGGACCTGTATGAAAAAGGTAGATGACGCGTCGTCCGGCGGTGCCATGTCGTTGGTGGGGTTGCCTTGTCAGACCCTGCGTTAATTCGTCTGAAAACGGTGTTTAGTGCACATTGCAAAAAGAAATTGTCGAAGAGTGGTGTTTTTTGTGATTTCAGTAAAAGGTGGTGGTTTTTCATAATTGAAGCAGAAGAGTGGTGGTTTTATGCTATATGTCGTTATCGTCGGTTAACGGCCGTTCCAAGCTGGTGGGCCCCATATGTCAGATCCAACATCAATTCGTGTCAATCGACTGGTTAGCGCATATTGCATAAAGGATAATAGTCTGCTGCCAAGGGGGATAGCTGCCACCCCCGCATCTATCCTTCGATCACCGTCGTTGGGATATGTGCCAAAACTACTTAGATTTGCATCACACACTGATACACTATTAACTTTCCTCTAATAAAGCTTATGTCATTGACAAGAGAAGTGAGAAAAAGAGTGCAAACAAATTACTGACTGTTCACATGTTTGTCCTCATATTTGTGTTTAGCATTAAATTATCACTGTATATGTTGCATGTGTAGCCCCCGGTACCATGACGTGTTGTCCATGATCTTTTCTCCAATTGCGTTTGGTCATAGCTGTCACATCACGTTGTATGTGCAGCTATGCATAGTTATGCTTATAGACACTATTTTTGTAGCATGTCCTATATGTAAGAGCAGCTTGGCCCAGTGCAAAAATCTATGACACATCATCTGATATTGTACGTGGTGCAACAGTGCATGGACAAGATGAGGTTCCTTCGCCAATTCTTCTCAGCACGACGTAGTGAACAATGTGATAATAGTGTGAACAATGTGATAATAGTGCGTAAGCAGGCTCCACCCATGCCAGACTATGTGTACTTCTATCATGGTGTAGTTTGATAGTGGTACGGGATCTCATCCACTGAGACATGTTGTATTTGACTCCACTGACTTTAGACCATTGCTTTTGTGTGGTCGTATCATGATTAAGGTGTCTCGTAAGTATCTTACCTAACAACTTGGTGTTTAGTTATTATTATTCTAAATAGATAGCAGTCACTTAGTATAATCAAATGTATATGTAAAAAATAATTGTCAAACCTTTGGGAAAAATAAAAAATGGCGTCGCTGACAAAATATAGCAAATAAAGAGGGAATAAATTTGTTCACTGGCAGCAATGTTATGGACTTATTCTTATATGTATGTTTATAATATGCAGACATGCCAACTAGTGACAAATATTAGCTACTACAAGTATTGTCGCTGCTTGTCTCACATCACAAGGCGCATCGCACTAGAGTACAAACATTGTTACCCTGTCCTTGTTCTCTTCTACGGCTACCCGACAAACATACTCTTGGTATGACAGACAAAGGAATACAAACAACACCTATAATTTTTGATTAGCAACAATGTCATCCTTTTATGCTGAAAGTGGTTAGGTACCGACACATATCTCTAGGTCGTAGATCCTACGCTAAACGCATGGGGGGGCAGCTATCCCCCGTGGCATCAAATCCACACTCTATTGCTCTACCATGTCCATTGCCATCCTTTCTGAAGCTGTACACATCGATCACTTTATTCTATTAACTGCCATGTTTGCATGTATTTAGGATCAAGGTAACCACGAGCACCCTTAACTATTGTTACAAACTGCTCTTTGTCGGATGGGGCTAGTATGGAGGCTCCAGTTTGACACTTTGGCCATGTAGTTGTCATCAAACGGGATATAATCTAGTATATCTCTTTCTCTCTCTCATAGTTGTCCAATCTAGTTGTCCACCAGATGTGGAATAAGCCCAGAAACCAAGCCCTTCTCCTTGCAGAATGGTATCATCTGCATATGATGGATCATCTGCATATTCCATCATGATCATTGTCTTAGGGGACAAATGATTATACAAAAGAGAAAATTGGACAAAGTTAGGCAGGAGTATTTTCAGTAACATGGAGGCTTGCTTAGGATGAAATCAGAGGAAAGGTCTTTGCGTTCACAGTGTTTTTGGGAGGTGAACATATACATGTGAGTGACAACTTCGACAATAGCAGAATACTTGGAAAAGGAAGCCATGGAACCATCTATAAAGGTATAATAAAGAACAACGTGCATGTTGCAATTAAAAGATATGCATGACAAGGGCAAAAGAAGGGATTTGGCTAAGAGGTACTAATTTTGTCTCAAATAGATTACAAGAACACTGTTGAATTGGCCATTTTTTCTCTGAAATTTGTATCAATGGCGTGTCAAAATGGCATCACACCTGTAACATTGAAATAGCAATGATCTGTTGCCGCCACGTCGCTGATAGCAACTATCAGTGGTGAGATACTGGTGGCGTGGGGAAAACACCACAAACATCTTTTTTGAAATGCCACTGATAGTGTATTATGTACTAGTGTATGCAAGTGAGTAATTTACTTCTAAGGCTTCCTCAAAACAGTTTTGTCCCGCTTTATAAGTAAAGAAAAATCAAACCGATATGATCACATACGGACGAATTGATACGCAGTGGTGAGAATATCTCTTACAAGCAAGTCAAAGGGAAAAAGGTAACTGAGAGGGAGACGAGAACACCACCAACTCCAAGTCAATTAAGAAAGCCGCAGAAGCCACTCCTAACACTAGGTAACCTAGGCTACCGAACATGAACAAATTCTTTCCTCCTAAAGAAACCACCGGAAGCCGTTGCACTGAACCCACCAAGTTATCGCTAGAGAGGGTTGCCTTCCCTCTTGCTAGTTGCTCCGGAACACGGAGCGCCGATCCTACCAATAGATAACGAGGACCGAGAACGATGGCAACGAGGTCACATGTAAAAGATAGGAGACACCAAGGTCACCCGATGTCAGAGCCGGAGAAGCTTCACGCAAGTGTCAAGGAATATCGATGTTGCAGAAGCGCGTACAAGTGCTCCGTGATGATGCCCCCAAGAGGATAACAACGCGTCATGCCGCCGCCCAGCCCAAAAAATCGTACTATGGTTTTCACCTGGAGCCCTAACATAGAGAAGGCACATAACAATGCCTCCAGGATGGATACGACACAAGCGGGTATCATTGTCCCGAGTGCCAAAAGCGCGGAGCTTTCACTCGACACCACAACTATGGCACCCGAGGGTCACCAACCAAGCCAAGGGTTGGACTGCAGCCAACACAAGAGTTCCAGATCTATACCAGGAAGTCGCCACTGCCAAATCCACGACAATGCTAGGGCCATCTACCATCCTCCCCTCGTTGCCCACGTAGCCAAGAGGAGGCATCACCATCGTTGAAACGTTGCCCGCTGCCGAGTTTCTAGCATAATCTTACCAACTGGGTTTGCCACCCTGCTTCCATGCCCCATGAGCAGCAATTGCTACCTCTATAGTTACTATGGCCCGACAATCCGAAGACAAGCCAACAAGGGCGCCGCCATCCGTTTGGCCGAGATCTTGCAAGCAGGCCCACGACAACCCTCTAGAGGGAGCCGCCTAGGCAGAAATGCTATTTTCCGTCCGCTGGCGGCGCGGGCGGATAGCATCGCACAGGTTTCAAGCCCCGTTGGGCTGCCCAGTTAGCACATTTTCTTCTTTCTGTTTTCCTTTTTCTGTTTTCTTGTTTGTTTACTTTTTTTAGAAACATCATTATTTTCTTAAAAGATGTTCATTTTTTTAAAAATATATTATGTTTTATGAATTTTTGTTAATGATTTTTAAATTTGGTTCATGATTTTTGAAATTTGGTTCATGATAATTTAAATTGGGTTCATGATTTTTGAAATTTTGTTCATGTTTTAATTTTTGGTTCATGGTTTTTAAAATTTCTTCATGATTTTTCTGAAATTGGTTCATGTTTTTTTAAATTGGTTTATGATTTTGAAAATGGTTCATAACTTTTTTGAAATTGAATCATAATTTTCGGAACTGGTTCATAATTTTCAAAAAAAAATCAGGTTCTTTGAATTATTTTTTTTGAAAAATTGCTCATGATAGTAAGAAAAATCTTCAACAATATTCAAAAATATTCACAGTTCTTAAATCATAATTATAGAAAATGTTTAGAGTTTAAATAAAAATACAAAAAATAGAAAAATAAAAAATAAAAAATAAAATCTCATCACGTGGCCCGACCCACTTACCCCTCGCCTTCAGGTGCATTGTGACGCTTCAAAGCGGCGTATAGCATGCCCCCGCCCAGGTCACAGCAGCTCCAAACCACGACGGGCCCGCCCAGCCCATTGTAGCTAGATTATGGCCAGTGCCATTTTTTTTGGAAAGGAGCATATATTAATATCGCAAGATACCAATTACACCTAGTCTCTGCAACAACGCATTACCCTATTGGCATTACGGATGCACATGGCAAAAAAAGAAGAATTACAAAAAAGAAAAGTCCTGCTAAAGCGATCAGATTCTTAGCAGCAGAGACACTAACACCACTAAAACAACACCAGAGTCTAACCCCTCCAAAAATGACGCCTCCAAGAAGGAAACAGTGCTCAAGCGTTGTCGTCTGATCAAAGATCCTAGGTTTTCACTATGGAGGAAGTCTTTGCTCACAAAATAATGCCTTGTGCAAGGCGATTGCTAGACACAACCAATGAAGGCCAGACCTTGGGATTTCACCCTGCAAGGAAAGACTGTGAACTTCTCCTGTGTTGTCATCCCCTCTAACAGACGCTGCTGCGAGTCATAGATTACCAAGCCAGATCCTCAACACCCCAAAGACTCAATCCACCATAGCTAGCCCTTATGTTCCTGTCATCATGAAATCCTCCATATCTGACTTCACCATGGATTGTCAAAGACATGACACATGATGGTAACAGGTAGCAGAGCTTCGTCATGCTCCATCTGAAACCAAACGTCCAGCAAAAAACACAGGTGCGCACGACCGAATCCTCTGATCCAGCAATCTCCAGGCATGATGCGCCCATGAGAGTTCGCTGGCAGAGCTTTCCGAAACTAGACACTCCAGACAGATCCATAAAGGCACGCATCAAGTAGATATTCATCTTGATGTGCGAGAGATCCGAGGACCACCACCTTTATTCATGCCTAGCCGGCAACCCCCACGCCACCGCCCGACGACCTGCAAGATCCGCCGCTCCGACCCCTAGCAGCAGCCCGTGGGATAGACTAGCATCGAGAAAGGCAGCGGCAGAGCAGGATCGACCCTCCACCAGATTCAGCCCAACCATGCATCAAAAAGGAATTGGGGGACGGCACAGGATACACCCAGATTTTAATCTAGGGTTTCGTCCATGGCCACCAGGTCCAACCCCACCTCCGCTGTCGGCCATGGCGCCGCCGGGAGAGGATATCCACCAAGACCGACGCGCCCTAGCAGCTGCCGACGCAAGACGCCGATGATCCTTGCCACAGCAGATCCAGCGGGAACCTCCGGCAACCACCACCCCAAACCTCCATCGAAGGCTGGGGGGCAGTGCCACATGTCTACCAACAAGGAGATTGTAGCCCCGGATGTTGCATGAGACACCACCACACCATGTCATCCGGAACTTCGGTCACGCCACACCATAAACCACCATGCTAGAGAAGGTGGCGCACCACCAGCCACTACTAGAGAAAAGGCTACAGGAGACATGCTTATGCGAGGCACATTTAGACCATATGCGCCTCCTATAAAATAGGCGAGGCACACTCCTTCTCCATGCGCCTCTAGTATAAAAATAGGCGAGGCGCATATGATAAGAATGCGCCTCCTATAATCCCTGTACGGACAGAATCTAGCAGCCCCATATTATGTGAGGCGCATTCTAGTCATATGCGTCTACTATATATCATATAGGCGAGGCGCATATGGACAGAATGCGCCTCGCATAATCTGTGTGGGCCCGCGTGTTGGTAGGTGCACGAATATGTGAGGCGCATATGGCTATATGCGCCTCCTATATTTGATAATATGCGAGGCGTATATGGTCATATGCGCCTCAAGTAACTCCTGCGGGCCCGGGCGGTGGTAGGTGGCCGCATATGCGAGGCGAATATGCGCCTCCTATAGTTTGAATTATATGAGGCGCATATTGTGCAATATGCGCCTCGCATAACCTGGCACCACTTTTTTCCAGCTTTTTGCACATGAAGGCAACTACCACCCCACTCACTAGTGTCACTTCTTCCTCCTCCACCAAGACAAATATGGTCGCCCCCCTCCTCCTCCCCACCTCATTTCCCCCATTGATTCACCACAGAAGCTTGCTCAACATCCATTGGTTGACACCCATATGTAAGTGAAGTCTCTTGCTCCTCTATATCTACAACATGTCCATTTACTTCTCCTCCGGCTCTCTTGCGCAAGTTGTTGTTGGAGGAAGCGTGAAGGCGTTGCTTGCATGTATGCACGTTGTCGGAGACACCGACTATATGATTGTGTTGTGGTGCTAATTTTTGTGCAGGGATTTCATTTGAGATGCCAATGTTTCGTCGGAATGTAGATTTATTTCTTTTTCGGCGAATTTCTGGCACTCGCGGATGTCCTCTTTTTAGGGGAGGTCATGCCGAATTTTTCCGGCGATCCACGTCCATATATGCTCTAATTATTCTCTTGCTCTTTGTACCACGCAGTGCCATGGTCCCACCAGCGATCAACAAAGCCCGCGTGGATAGGTGAATGACATGCGAGGGCCGACATGGAACGTGCAAACAAGACAGAGATAAGATGTCCATGTCGGGACCGCAGTGATGTATCCGATAAGGCATGATTCCGAATCTCGGAGTCGCACCGCGACGTAGTTTCATGGATGGCTACACTCGATGGATACGTGATGACGAATATGATGATGATGATGTCAATAATGGTGAAGATCAAGATGCCAGTGATGATCACGAAGATCAAGACGCCAGTCACGATCACGAAGACCAGGGTGGTGGCACTGGACATGGACACGAAGATGATCAAGGTGGCGTCGGGCATGGACACGAAGATGATCAAGGTGGTGCCGACCATGATTCCAGCTGGTTGCGAGACCCTCATGTCCAAGATCTGCTTCTCAAGGAGACGAGTAACGCCAGAGTCGCCGGTAGAGAGAAGGATAAACTGGAGCAAATGGAGAAAGACGCGGTCACTCCATTGTTTGACGGATGCAACGACGGGGATACCCGTCTAAATGTAACACTTAGGGCTATGGAGATGAAGGCGAAACACAAAATGACCGACGAATGTTTCGATGACAACATTGTATTCTGGCACGATATTCTTCCCAAGAAGGGGAACACATGTCCGACTAGTATCGCTGAGGCGAAGAAAGTCGTGTGCCCTCTCAATCTACCGCACGTGAAATACCACGTCTGCATAAATGATTGCATCATCTACCGGGGCGAGGACGCGGAGAAGACCACGTGTCCAGTGTGCAAGACCTCTTGATACAAGAGAGGGACCAAGAAAGCTCCTAGGAAGGTGGTGTGGTACTTTCCTCTAACTCCTCGTTTGCAGCGGTATTTCGCAGACCCTAAGGAAGCACAGCTCATGCACCGCTGAAAGAAAGAGGCCGGAAGACGATGATCCGGAGAAGGAGGAAATTTTGAGGCACCCTTAGGATGCTTGCCAGTGGAAGGCGTTGGACCTACAATATTACCAACATTTTGGGAAAGAGTCAAGGAACCTCAGGCTGGGCATGAGCAGCGGACTCAATCCGCTTGAAGCTGTAGACACACAAAGACTGGCCCGTGTTTGTATGGATCTACAACCTCCCCAGTTGTGCATGAATAAGAAGTATGTAACCATAAGTATGCTCGTTCAAGGGCCAAAACAACCTGGTACAGAGACATCAATCAGATCTCACGTTGTTGAAAGAGGAGTTGGCCACGTTATGGGAAGAAGGAGCGTACATGGGACGCCTTGAGACAAGAGTACTTTGACATGAGAGCGGCGTGATCACGACGGTGCAAGACTATCCGATTACGGATACTTCTCGGTGTGGTCCAAGGATTCTATGGGTGCGTTAGGTGCAAGGATAATACAACGCATCCACCATGTAAAGATCCCGGTCCGGGAAAACCGTGTTCCTTGGGGCTGAGGTGGCTTCCCAAGAATCACTGGAGAAAGCTAGGATATCTGTTCGATGGGACGATCGAGCTCGAGGAATCCCACACCGTAAGAGTGGCGCGAAATCTACAAGCTGTTGAATAAGGAAGGAGTGCTCGCCAGAAAGACCTGAAGATAGCGAGCCGTTCTTTGAAGGTATGGAAGGCGAGGTCTGTTTTCTGGGACTTGCCATACTGGAAGATCCTCCGCGTGCCTCATATCCTTGATCTCATGCATATCACGAAGAACGTGGGCGAGAGTCTGCTTGCCACCCTCCTTAACACCGACAAGACCAAAGATGGGCCAAAGGCAAGGAACGACTTGAAGCATATGGGCATTAGGGATGAACTTCAATCACCACCTAGCGATGATGAGGAGGAGGACGAGGTGGAGGAGACAGAAACACAGAATAGCCGTCGTCGCAAGGGGAAAAAGGTTAAGAAGGAGAGGTCAAGCTCAAGGCCTCATGCTTCACTCGAGTAAGAAGGAGGCCATACAGTTTATGAAGTGCCTCCGAGTCAAATTTCAACGGCTACGCGGGAAGATAAGCAGATGGCTAGACGAGGCGGCAGGCCAGCGGGATGAAGTCTCACGACGCCCGTGCTAATGACGCAGTACTCCCGGTCGATCCGAGGTATAATGGACAAGCACATCCGTGAAACACCGCTTTGGCCTCGCAACATTTTTGACGTCATCTCTCGAATTCGATAGGCATTAAGCAGCTCATGAGGCTACGGGACGAGATCGTGGTGATAATGTGCGAGCTCGAGATCTATTTCCGCTTTCTTGACATCATGCTTCATCCGCTTCTCCATGTCGTGGAGGATATCGCCCACTCGGTCCTGCGTTTCTGCGAAGCATGATGCCGTTCGAAAGGCTCAATGGACACATCAAGGGATACGTTAAGAACAAGTCCCGTCCAGATGGAAGCATAGCAAACGGCTTCCTGGCCGAAAGTGAATCTCTTTATGCTCGAACTTTCTACAAACCGAGACCCCTCTTGGTATGCCATTCAACAAGCACCTCGGGAGGCTCGCTGGATGGGGTCACCGCGAGGGTCGACGTGCAAAGCATGTCGACATGGAGGGCCGAACCAAGGACTTTGAAAGAGCAAACCTGGTCGCGCTGCAACACCTGCGGGTGGTTGATCCATACATACATGAGCACAAAGAGTTTATCAAGAAGAATTACGCTAATCAGGGGCATCAGGTCCCGAGGGAGGAAGATGTTATCAAGGAGCACAACTCCGGTTTCACGCGGTGGTTTAGGGAGAAGGTCATAGCTAATCCACCGCAGGGCGAGTACTCGGAGGAAGATAAACTCATATTCTCATTGTCACAGGGCGCCTCGCACAACCTCATGACCTATCGAGCTACGATATCAACGGATACACGTTCTACGAGAGGAAAAAGACAATAACTGCGATTACCGTAACTCGGGGTAACAGGATATTATACACCCGACATCCGGAAAGATACTACGGAAGGATCGAGGAGATTTGGGAGCTCGACTATGTTACGGAGAAGGTGCCGATGTTCCGTGTCAGGTGGGCCAAGAGCGCCGAGAAAGAAGACCGGTATTTCACCACGATGGTTATACCGTCAAAGACCACCAGCGCGAACGCACCCGGAAGAAACGAGCCTTGGGTTTTGGCTAGCAAAGTCGACCAATGCTGGTACATCAAAGACCACAAAGCCTAGCCGGGTTGTCGCCGGAGAGGCAAAAGGAACATTATCGGAATGGACGGAGTCGCCAACGAGCAAGACTTTGACCAGAACGGCGACCCGAAGATAGAAGACGGGTATGGCAACCAAACACCGTACACCACAACCCTACCTAAGAAAGGACTTCCGTTCAAGAGAAGTAGTGAAGACGTACCGGACCTAACATATGCAACCGCGACAAAGAAGGGCAAGAAGACGAACATTGTCAAGAAACGCTAGCGCGCTCCGACCATTGTCAAGAACCGTCGTGTGTGTGACCTACTATTATGTATCAAAACATTCTTAATTTTCATTATGTGTGTGTTATAATAATATTGCATTGAGAATATTATGTATCGACAAGACACATTCATTGAGAATACTCACTTTTGTTGTTTTAGCAATATTTGAATATTTAAAATATTTGTAGTATATTTTATAGTTCATATTGTGTTTGGACAATGCTTTTACATGAAAAATGGCCTTTAAAAAAATTTCCAAAAAAATGTTAACCTTAGGATTTGAACCTGGGTGGCCAGCAGTGAAATAGGACAAGACATGTACTACCACTAGGCTGCTATGTGTTTGTTGATAGAAACCTGCGCACTGCCCTATTTGTCTAGGATTGCATATTATGCGGCGAAGGAGCGCTCGCGTAATATTATACGAGGCGCACTTTGCGATATGCGCCTCGCATAACCGGCACACATCAAGTCACACAGCTAGTACTACAGCTAGTACACGACTTCACATATCTCAGATAGATCGAAGCCGTCGCCGCCATGGAGGAGGAGCCCGACGCCGCCCCGTGGAGGAGGAGCCCGACGCCGCCGCCCCGTGAAGGAGGAGCTCACGCCGCCCGTGGAGGAGGAGCTCGACGCCGTCCCGTGAAGGAGGAGCTCACGCCCGTGGAGGAGGAGCCCGACGCCCCGTGAAGGAGGTCAGCTCCTCGGCTGGCAATCCTCTCTCCGGTGAGTCCCCGCCCCCACCCACCCATGCCTCTTCCCCTCTCCTCCCCTTCTAGGGTTTCTCATCCGCTGCCGGCGTCCACCTCCGCCCTCCGGTGCGGTTCTTTGGAGCGGCAAGGCCTCCTCCAGCCCTCCGGTCTCCCTTCCTTCTGTTTGGCAGCAAAGCCATCAACCGCATGATCGGCAACGGCCTACAGGTAGTTAGCCTTGTTTTGGTCCTTGTTTTGCCCTCAGTTCTCAGTCCATCTTCTGAAACAACACCTGAATCCCAGGCCAAGATGATCTGTTAAAACACATCGCTTCTGCATTTCCACAAACACCACAAGGCAGCCGTGTGAATTATGTTAGCAGTTTTTTTGTGTTTTATCACATATCCATCTACTTGTAATTAAAAGATTATCTGTCTGCCCTTAGGAGCCTGTCAGTAGACATTCCTCCAGAGCTCCTTGGCAACAGCACACTCAAAAAATAAACGAACACAAGATTCTGCATTAGAGCAAAATACACAAGATAAATTAGACAATTTTTGCCTTTTGTTCAGGTTATCTCTAGTGAGTAGCTTATTATTGGCAAGCAACCAAATGAAGACATGTAACCTAGGGGCGACACTAATCTTCCACACAGCTGGAATATGAGGGGGAACTACTATAGATCACAAAACTGAATAGCTAGACTGCAGGTACCAAACCAATGGTCCTCCCAGAATTTTGTTTTCTGTCCATTGCCAACTTTCCATTGATACCCCATTTTTGCAGCCCTAGCAGCCCACATAGCCCCTTTCCAAAAGGGAGAGATACCATTATCGTGACAAGCAAAAGGTTGGGTTTATCATTTTATACTTGTGGTCAATAATTTGTTTCCATAGCTTATGTCTAAGCATCATCTGAAGCTAAATGTCACTCATCTACATTAGTTCTCATTTGTCATTCTAAGCATCATCTCAAGCTAAATGCCCAGTCTAAGCATTGATTTGGAGTAGGAGGCTAACATGCCCGGGTCTAAGCATCATCAAGCTAAATGCCTGTACATTTTAGAAATATATGTTCTCACCATCATTTACATTAGTTCTTGTGATCTTATTGACATCTTGCTTCTTTTTAAATGAAATAGAGGTACTAAAGTTGCAACTCTCTTAACTGAATTTAGACTCTGTAACTTGCTATATCGCACAATGCAAGGTCTATCTTAACATCAGTCTGCTTAACAACAACATAAGTATTGTTATTTTGGCCAGTGAACTAATCAGTGCTACTGTCAATATTCATTTAGTTATTCCACACAAGATCCCTGCTAAATTGAACTAATCAGTGCTACTGTCAATATTCATGCTTAACCCGACATTTTGTGGCTGTATGAGAATTCTCAAGTTCTGGTTGTAGTCTTCTTAATGTTTCCTACTGGCCAGAAAAGTTCTGTGTTGTAGTCTGCTTGTATGAGAATTCTCCAAGTTCTGTGTTTCCTACTGACATTTTGTGGCTTGTATGAGAATTCTCCAAGTTTTGTGCCAGACCATGATGTATGTTAAACTGCACCAGGATACTGTATGTATGGCACTGATCCGATATATGTATGTGTTTGTGTATGCTGGCAGAAAATGGTTGTGATGATGGCAGTTGATCCTTTTTGTGCAGGTTTTTCTTTTTGAGTTGCCAATGTTTCGCCGGAATGTTGATTCATTTCCATTCCGGCAAATTTCTGGCACTCATATACATAGAAAAATAGCAAAGTTCATGCCAAAATTTTCTGTGAATTTTTGTGATTATTAGTTTCATTTATTTGTGTGTTTAGAAATGTCGGATCCGGGCCCTTCTAGCCAGAAGCCCTTTTGGGAGCAAAGCAGGAGATGGAATCCCTAGAGGCCCCGAATTTGTTCCATGACGACGAGATGGAGGAGGACGAGGATACCTCGTCGGGCAATGAGGAGATGGGGGACGCCGATGGCGATGCCACTACCACTGATGGCGGCGGTGAAGCTACTACAGATGGTCGTAGCGCATCAAAGAAGTCTCGGAAGGATCGGACCCCGATCGTGGTCGACCTCAAAAGGTCCATCATCACAAGCGTGAGCCCTAAAGGTGCGCCTTTGGAGCCAGAAGAATTTGTTGGCGGTTACTCTAACCAGCTCGCGGCAATCCTCCGGAACACCGTCACGATCAACATGGAGAACCTGAAGGCCAAAGAGAACAAGGGTTTCCTCATCCAGCTTTTCCGGAAGCTGCACGCAAGATACGCGTTCCCGGGTGATGAGGAAAACAAGTATAATAATGACAATCTCAAAGGGAATCCGGTGAACAAGTATGCCCTCGGGAGGATGACCAAGGCCTTGTCAAATTGGAAGGCTCTGGTGAAGAATCTGATTTTCGAGGAGAAGCTAAGTTATCCAGAGCTCGTCAACAAGGAGCCTCTGGTCAAGGAAGAAGACTACAATGTGTTCAAGGCCAGATGTAACTCCGCCTTGGGCAAGGCCAGAAGGGCAAGAATATGAGATCCCGAAACATTGGTACCCACCATCTCGGCTCCGGCGGTTATAGATCCGCGAGGCCCAAATGGGATAAGGAGGACGCCGACGCTCGTGCAAAGGGGTTGACACGTCCCTTTGACGACATAAAGGAGGAGCATGCAAAGAACTTCGTCAGGGCCCGGTTTGCCCCGCCGAAAGGGCGTTCTGATTATTCTTCGGAGCCCGCCGGCCCCTTTGCTCCAAGGGTGAAGGACTTCATGCAAAAATATGTAAGTAGTTTGCATGCAAGTCAATTAATTGCATTCATGATTAATCAATGAAGTCCAGTTTTCTGATCAAATGCTTCGCGTTCCTTGTGCGCAGGACGAGGAGTGTAGGAGCTCCTCATCCTGTGGGTCGGCCACCGCCGTCGCCAAGTGGGACACCACTTTTAATAGGGCTGAACCGACCAAGAGTGTCGATCTCTGGCGGCCCGTCGGCTGGTCGTGTCGGCTTTGGCGGCATATCATGGTCCGAGTACTATGGCACCCCGGAGCGGAAGGGCAAGAAGGCCGAAAGCGCCGAGGTAAAACTCCTAAGGGAACAGGTGGAAGCCTTTCCAAATATAGTCCAAGATGCCGTGAACAAGGCTGTGTTGGCTGCCGAGACAAAGTTCCAAGAACAAGTCCAGACACAATTCCAGTCACAAGTCCATTCACAAGTGAACGAGAAGCTTAACACCGTCCTTCCCGTCTACATGGAAAAGTACAACAAGTGGCAGAAGGGTGGTAAACGGGGGCCGCCACCGGTTCCCAACCTCAACAGCGCCCAATCGGACAATGTGGCGTGGCCGGAGGCGTTGGTGACTCCTCCAGCAGGGCCGGTGGTGGTGGAGACTCCTCTAGCTCCGGAGCTTAACTTGCCCACTGCAGCGAAGGCGCCGGCCCGCACCACCGTGCCATCAGGCAGCCACTCCGCCACTTGCGTGGTCAAGCCTGTCGGCGTCGGTGCCTCGACATTGGCCGAGTTTGACGCCCTCAAGGTAACTAACTAATTAAAGCGAGAGTTGGGAGGCTCAACCACACCGATGATTTGATCTCTGTTTTCTAACGCGGCCTACATGTCGATCTTTCGCAGGAGACACTCCTTGCACTCTAATGCACGGGTGGGCGGCCATTGATGGATGTTGCCAAGGGTACTATTGTTCAACCAGAGAACCGCAAAATGCACAATGTCACAATGCCACCCGACATGATGAGGGTCAAATACAGATGGTGCTTCGGGCTACGAGCAAGAGGAACCTCCTCTCAACCTCAAGGATGGGATGATGAGGACACGCGGTCCTCAATACCGCTTCGGCTACTTGTACCTATGGTCAAGAGCTAGATCCGCTTGGGGACAGAGGACCAGCTCAACATCACCCTAGAGGCAAGACAACCAGACATGATGAAGACTTGAGATGGGAGACTTGGACAACATGGCACGTAATCCCGATGATGATGAAGAAATTGACCAACTACGGTGACCAGTTTGTTAACACAAGGTTTTCGATTTGTATGAGCCGACCATCAGCACACATCAAGTTGCCGAGACCCAACCAGCACCAGTGAAACCCCTTGCAAGGTGCGTCTCTTCCCAACTAGTCGAGACGCCACCTGTCCCCTTCACCGAGCCTCCAAGGCCAGTAGTTCCTTTGATCAGCCCCGACACCCTCCATAAGACGGTCGGTGAGGTGAACACAGTGGCCGAAGCCGTAAAGAGCAAGAAGGGTCGCAAAATGAAGCCTAAGGGTGATCGGGGCCAGGATCCAAATCCTCTTTTCCGGGACGGCAAGCCAGGCTGTGAATCAGCAGCACGTGGCTGGTGTACCGATGATGTAAATCGATGCTCGAGGTCGCAGGCTCGCATATGCGTAGTATTCATTATGGATGTCTCACAATTGAGTAGTGCCTCATTCGCGACAACGATCAGTCGTACCTCGTTTTCAAGGCTAAGGTGCCTTCTCATATGCCGTGCTTCGTCACCGCACTTCCGGGATATCTTCTACGGCGGCATACCGACCTGCTTGACATGTTGAACGGGTTTCACCGCACAATACCTGGTCCGCTGTTCTCCTCAATATGGCCATGGAGATCACCAGAGACAAGATCCCGCATCCGATAGTGGATCCCTACTTCATGCGTGACGCGTCACGAAGATGCCGAGGCCATAGATCCGGCGACCGACTACCTCTCAAACTTCCCGCAAACATACTCGGACAAGGATGTGATTCTCCTTCCCTACCATCCCATCACGGAGGATGATCGGACAGCGTGTGCTCATAAGCTTGAATTTGAAACACTCAACAGCCTTGTACCTCGACTCAAACAAAGTGCGATCCAAAAACTACACCAATATCAAGAAAATTCTTGATGGCGCCTCACCGCTACATCGCAGCGGGAGGCGTCAAACCGGCAAGGCCACATGTAAAGTTCGCGCGCACGTGTTCCGCCACACGACGAAGTTTGCCTGCGTCAAGTAGCCGCCTGGCAGTGGGAAGGATGCCTTCTACGCCCTTTACCACATGAAGGCGTTCTTCAATGACATGGAGACCAAAACGCGCCATCGACCTCGTGAAGTGGCTGAAAAGCTTGCATGCATACAGGCTCGCAACCTCAGGCAACACTTCTTCAACATCCAGGAGGAGATCGCGACAATCGGGTACCAGGGAGTCATAAAAACCGGAGGCACCTTCTACGGCGGCTATACACCGTCCAACAGGGAGATAGATTTAACGCTTAGCGCAGAAAGGTCGCAGGATGTTCATGCATATGGCGTAAACTCGGTCGGGCTTCATCAATGCCCCCCAAAGCCGACTCAAGAGCCGAAGAAGACTTCATGATTGCATTGCATGGGTACCTAGCTGTTAGTTCTGAACTCGTGTTGTAACCTCTTATCACTATGTTAAACTTGCCTAGCAAAACCTCTAGAATATGTTTCGTCAATCGTTGAACTTGATTGTGAGAGACACTAGCTAGTTATTTGTGTTACGAACTATTTTAAGTGCTTGTTGCTTTTCATTTGTCATTGCTTCCCTACTTCTTGTGGTTTGCTTTCTTTGTCTTTCTTCGAAATGCCGATGATTAGAACGTGTTGTGGTGTCACGTGTATGACTATGCCGCTGTTCGATCTTGTGTGCCAAGTAGACTAGTAATTTGGGCATATACTCTACTTGCCGCATGAGATCGAACAGCGAGCATTGTTATTTCCGTGCCCAATCTAAGTATGAGGCACTAATTCAAGTCATTCTTGGTTTGCTTTTTTTGGTCTTTCTTCGAAATGCCGATGATTAGAACGTGATTTCTTACATTTTGTTGCACCCATATAATATATATATATATATATATATATATATATATATGCATGATTCTATCTTGTGAACTGCTAGCTATTGCTTTCCACTGACATAAGTAATATCATCTTTATTATGTGTAGGAGATGCCGAGGTGTTATGTCGTGTACGTCGGTCAGGTTCCAGGTGTGTACGAGGAGTGGAAAGACTGCCAGAAGCAAGTAAACAACTTCTCGGGCAACAGCTACCAAGGCTATGAGAGTAGAGAGGTGGCGGAAGAGAAGTGGAGGAGGCATGGAAGGAAGAAGTGGAGGAACTTCCTCGTGATCACCACCTTGTTGCTCTTCATGATAGGTTATGTGTTCTACTTCATCTAGGTAGAGCTACGTCGTTGGAGTTGTAATGTGATTGTGAACTTGTACTCAAAGGTGTAATGTGATTGTGAACTTATACTCGGAGGTGTGAACTTGTGGCACAAACACTTGATGTATAAACTTGTATGTCATGATTGATGTGTAATGTATTGTATTCATGTTGGTTCTATTATGCTTTGGCAAATTGCAAGTTTCTGAAAAATTCTGTGCTCTTTATACTGTATTCTGGACTATATTGTATATTTGAATATCTGTATATTATTATTTATAGTGGTCTGTAAAACTTGAATTTCGAAAATATTACCGGAAGCGCACATAGGATACTATAGGAGGCGCATATACTATAAATATACGAGGCGCATTGTAAAACATATGCGAGATGCGAGGCGCATATCGATATGCGCCTCGCATATGTGAAGTATAGAAGGCGCATATCATATGCGCCTCGCATAAAAAATACCCGAGGCTTGAAGCTAGAGGCGCATACGGATAGGCTTTTAGGTGCGCCTCACATAGACTTTTCTTTAGTAGTGAGCTAGCGTCGGGTCCCACCACCACGCGAGCCCACACCACATAGACCCCCTTGTGAGCGGGAAAAGAAACGCCCACCCACATTGCTCGTCGTTAGCAGAGGCATGAGAGGAGGGGAGGGGCGCTAGGTATCGCGTTTTGATCGCCCGCCAAATTATTTTTTTGCGAAAGAACTAATATATTAATCGATTAACATAATAGTTATCCTGATTACAAGTTACTTTCAAGACTTACCATGCTCCAGCTTTACACTTACGATCTCGCGTCGCGCACAATATTTGTGCTTCTGATTGTTGTGGTTTAATGTATGTCTTCGATACCAGATTTCATTTGCACTGTCTATAGCGCCGAATTGCTCATTATCAGTTTTTTTTTTCAATGATTTTTTGTGTGGACGTGAACACGTGCCTCGTGGGCCTGCTCGCCACCACTAGGCTGCTACGGGGTGATTGCCTCCTTCCTGGGCCGTTTCCTCCTCACCGCCCGGTGCGCCATGCCGTGCCGTCTTATTCATCCTGGAACTAGGTAGGGCTTCCATGCTGCCGCCGCCCCCCATGTGCCTTATAAGTACTTCATGTTCAAAAATAGAGCGCACAGATGATATCTCGATATAGCGCGCGTTACAGCGTTTGCGAATAGCGCGACCTAAACCAGAGGCTCTATTTTGCAGCGCGGTCAAAAGTTTTAGGCAGCACGAGTGCTCCAGACATGCAGCGCGTGCTAAATGAAGCTATAAATATACCGTTTTGGATAGCGCAAAATAGCGCGTGCGCTAAAATTTACCGCGCACGCCCTATTTTACAGCCTCTGCTGGAGACGTTTGCAGCTTATAGCGCTGCGCTATTTTGCGGCGCCAGCTGGAGATGCTCCTACCTCGAAAGCTAAAATGGTAATTCTTGGGCTGACGGCGAGCGGCCACGCGGAGCCCCATGGAGGGAGAGCGTAGCGGTCTTGAATCTTCGGTTGTACGGTGAGCGGCGACGCGGATCGAGCACTGGGTTTCCATCCCAACAAGAAGTCACGTCATTTCCGCAGCCCGTAAGGCCAGCTGAGTGCAAGTGGGAGTTCAATTATGTCGTGATTCTGAGTTTATTTGCTAGTGCCAATATAATTATCCTAGGACAAAGAAGAAAACCGGAGCTGTGGCACTTTTTGTCACGCCATTGCCTCGGCCACCGATTCCGATTTCAAATACTCATATATTACATCTTTGAATTACATCATATCCAAATTAAACGGGCAGCCTGAGCGAAGTGCGATAAGATCATAGGGGAGACTTTCATCGGCTTACAGCTATGCCATGTAAAATAAGGATATGTCTTGAGAGAGAGTATCTTCTTTTTTATAAAAGAAGGAGGACAAAGTGGCGTGGTGCTGCGGGAACCGGTGGCATACAACGTGTTTCGGAGATAGTGCGCAAAGAGGTGGTGCTACTTGGCATCGATCTGCATGCTCAAGATGGTTTGGCAGAAGCTAGTGAAGACGGCGGTATCTGGAGCGAGTGCATGGACGCCGTTTCGTGGATATGCTAGACGGATCTGGACTCCTGGCTTGCATGGGGCAGTTGGTTGTTGGCTAGATCTCGTCGGGGAGCTAGGCGTTACGGCTATCGTCATGCTCAGTGTTTAGTTTGGTGATCTTGTTTTGTAAGATCTTTATAATGACTTTTGTCACACTCTATTGTTCTAATAACTAGCAAGGTGACCCTCGCAAATACGAGGACATCGTTTTTAATGTGTTGAAAAGATATAATTGCCATTTCCTTATGTTTGCATTGAAGAGTTATGTTTTTAAAACAAAATATATAATAAAGAATAATATCAAAAAGATATAATTGCCATTTCCTTATGTTTGCATTGAAGAGTTATGTTTTTAAAACAAAATATATAATAAAGTATAATATCAGATGATAATTAATTCGAAAGATGTCGACCGAACACCTAGAACAAAAATGCTTGCCACATGAAGTACAGTTTATTATAAAGTCACTTATATATAGTCTTAACTTAAATCATAAGATGTATAATTATTTAACAATATTAACTGCAGTACATGTGCAAAGAGCGTTTAACTAACATGAGTTAAATACAACCTTTATTCCCATGTAGTTTCTTTTATGGAATATATATGTTTATTTTCATTGCTTAAAAGTTTCTAACAACTACAAACTTATACGTTTGAATAAATAATTAGCATAGAAACAAAAAATGTGATGCACAAAAAAACGTCCTTGCATATTTAAAACTTCAGAGTAGGCAAGAGGAAAATTTATATTCTTTTGATGCAAAGGAAAACATATATTTAGAAGGTAATAGGTGTACATGTGGTCATAGTGTAACATTACTAACGAGTGAATGATGAAAAAAAAATGCCCAAAGTGTTTTTGTAGAAAAAAAAATCATAACTTTATTGACTGATGACGTAGATCTATTGGATGGCAGAATGTATAAACTCTCATGGACTATATCACGTTGGACGGCTATGGAATAAGAGAACAACCAATCGTTTACTAGGATATACACTTCTTCCAAAGAATGGATAGTCCAGGTACATCCATTTATATTTATCATGCCATGTATACTCCATCTACATCTCAATACATTGGATATAACTTTTTGTCAAAATCAAACTTTATAAAGTTTGATAAAGTATTATGAAATTTTCAAATATCGACAACTTCAGTTTGATACTATTAGAAAGAAACTCAAGGTTGGGATTCAACCCACGATACTATGTTTGATCGACCTTTTGATTTTTTTATTCACTAATTAACCATATGAGAATTACCAGGATTTAAGTATAATTTTTTGAATAAAATTTCAACACATTAAAAACGATGTCCTCGCATTTGCGAGGGCCACCTTGCTAGTTTCGAAAAAAGGAGGACAAAGCAGTGGCCAAGCTTTATAATGCCATATGGCACAGACGTCCCAAGCGCAACTCCACGCTGCCTCAAGAACAACAACCCCCCCACCCACCCACCCACCCACACACACACATAACTCACGGCACCTCCACTTATCCACCTGTCCTAGACAGTCGCGGAAAAATCCTGCAGCCCTATATAGGCTTGCCTCAGCGGAGTTCTTCCGGGTGTGGCCCCCTTCGAATACCACATCGTTCGAGTGGTGCCACAACATCCAGCAGACTAAGGAAACTCCAGTCCAAAGGTTAGGCTCACCACCTTTTGCCCCCACGCATATCTTGAAGCCACACCACAAGCTTCGTATCGTGGTTCAGCATCCAATGACTCTTGCCCCACCATCCAAGGCAGGCCGCCCACACTTCGCGGGATAGGACACATTCGATCATGAGATGGTCAATAGTCTCTTCACACTGGTCGCGGAAGGGACATGCCACCGGGTATTACAGACCGTGTCGGCTTAGCCTGTCAGCGATCCAGCATCTGTTTCGCACGGCCTGCCAGATGCGACTTTGCAGTTGGCTGAGCACAGGAGCGCCAGATCATAATGTTCACCCCAGCATGCTTTCCTTTGTCGGCCTGTCCTTAATGACCTTACCATTTTATTTTTAATGTCAAGCAGGGTTGTTACCACACAAAAAGTCCTTCTAACTAGCCATATACTTTTTATACTGAAAAAATATTTTTCCCACGACACGCAAGAGCTTTCTGCATTATTCCATCAGGAAGAGAAACAGCTAGCATTGCACTTGCACAGCCACAGTTGCGTGCATTATCTAACATCATGCTATTATATACTAACTAAATGAAAGTCTGCTGTCCGGGATTAGTTGGAGTTGAGGAATTTATTCTGAAGATTGGGAGATGTTGTTTTCCTGGGAAATCATATACTCCTGCAAATATTTGATCAAGAGTCGTCAGCTCTGTTTATTCTCGCGAGGGAATGAAGAAGTCCGGCGTGAGACTATGTCGCTATGTTTTCACGCGTTTCTGACGCAACCGTTGCTGACAAGAGCTCGTTGTGTGTACTGTACATATATACACGAGCGGGGTTTGGCTGCTCTTCAGACAACTGGTGGAACAATCCATAAAGCTCTGCAGGTGCTCTCGGTGTCTTAGGAAAGACATTTTCTTGAGCAAAAGTCCCTCCGATATACTTTTCTACTGTTCCCTTGGTTGTTTCAGGTCAGTTAATTAACATATATATAGTGTATTCCAGACTGTCCCTTCTGTTTTTTTTGTTCGTTTAGTTACATAGAGAAAATCCAATTGTCTAGAAAACAGGACGAATGGTTATGTATTGCCAAAACTCTGGATTGCCGAGGCCTGCGAGCTGCCACAGGCCCGTACGCAATATCTATTGAGCTCATTTGGCTTTCATCATTTTATTTCATTTGGTAGAAATGAAATGAAATGATATTGATGATATCATATCATTTGGCAATTCCACAGAAATGATAGGGTACCAAAAGGAATTAAGGTTAGACATGAAATGAAAACAATGAAATTTGCAAATGAATTCCGTAACCAATTCCATGGTAGCCAAACAGGTTGATTTCTGAAATCATAAATGAATCCTTTGATTCCACCAAATGATGAGAGCCAAACGAGCTCTTAAAGAAATAATGTTTACACGCTTGTGTTGGGAGTTAGGAGTAGGTTGCTGAGTATAGAGTTAATTAAGTTCTTCGCAGAACATGCTTTTTTTCCCCAAGGTAATCGCAGAACAAGCTTCATCTAGGAATGAAGGTAAATCTGTGTGGACGTTGTGATATGCGAAATATGTATTCCTAACTCGACTCACAAATGCATCTACGTACCAGAAAGTATAGCTCGGTATGTAGTGTGATAGCAGACTATAATCTGGGTATGGGCTATGTCCTTCCTTTGATTTCGTACCGGTTTGGTATCAATTTGGTTAACAATATCATGTTACTTATTTTCCAGGTCAAGAATATGCATGTGCTACTGCAGCTCGGCCTCGGTCTCCTACTGATTGCAGCACAATATGCGACTGGAACCGCAGTTCCTACTAGTAGTTCGCAGTGCCGAAGGCATTGTGGCAACGTTGAGATACCTTACCCATTTGGCATCGATCTGAATTGCTCGCTGGGAGGATTCGAGATCAGCTGTAGGCTCCAAGAAGATGGTATCTACAAGCCATTCAGGGGTTCCTTTGAGGTGCTCGACGTTTCCTTGGCCCATGGCACGGCCAGGGTACTCAATTTCATAAGTGGATACTGCTACAACAACTCTACCAATAGCATGGAGAATTTTGGCCGTCTTCCCGAGGCCAACGAAGGTAGTCAGTCTTCTCCTTACCGGATCTCCGATGTCCAGAACAAGTTCACGGTCATCGGCTGCAACGCGCTCGCCTCTATGGATGACATGGATGAAGGTGGCACGGGTTACCAATGTCTGGGCGTCGCAACATGCCGCAACCTGTCAGACCTAGTGGATGGATCCTGCTCCGGCATCGGTTGCTCCCAGAGCGCAATACCGAAGAGGATGTTCAGGTACTACATGGGCTTCTTCAGCTCTGTGAACACAAGTGAAATCTGGCAGTTCAACCGGTGCAGCTACGCGGTGCTTATGGAAGCAGCAGGATTCAACTTCAGAGCTTCGTACATAAGCAACACCGAGTTCAATGACACGTACAATGGGCGGGTGCCTATGGTGGTTGACTGGGCTATAAGGGATGTCACGTCATGTGATGTCGCTCGAAGGAATAATACTGCTGCTGGTTATGCATGCCTCAGCACCAACAGCGTGTGTGTTGATTCTGTCAATGACGATGGATACATCTGCAATTGCTCCCAGGGCTACCAAGGCAACCCTTATCTTCAGGATGGATGCCAAGGTACTAATTAGTTTTGTATTGGAGTAGGTGGAATTGCACTACGAATGCATAAGGTTTGTTGTGTGCTCAAAAAAATGCTAGTAATAATAGTTTTCCTCATCTTAATGTAGATGTCAACGAATGCAGTAACAACCCATGTCCTTCAGGCGGTTCTTGCCACAATACACGTGGAGGATTCTGGTGTTCTTGTGGAGTCTGAAGAATATTTGAAAACAATACATGCAACCTGAATACCAGATTTGTTATAGGTAAGCCCCCCAAAATGAAAATGTCTAGCTAAAACTTTACTTTTTTATCGCATTATTGGTTAGAGGATTAGATGTATGCATGACCCAGCCGCCCAGGAAATTGGGTTCTTATATTATTTCAAAAGTCAAACTTGCTATAGGGTTTACCCCATCGCTTTCCTTTCATAAAAAAATGCAACCTTGATACTGGATTAATTATAGGGTAAGTGCCAAAAAAAGGAGATCATATAGCAAAACTATTACTTTTTATTGAATTCATGTGCAATGTAAAAAAAATACTCCCTTCGTCCCGAAGTAGATGTCAAAATCTAGACACATTTAGATACATGCAAATTTAGATAAATCTACCACATCTAAGACCTTGTTTGGTACTAGAGTATTTGTGGGGATTAGAGGGGATAATCCCCACTAAACCCTAAATCCCCACTTAGTTCAAATAGTATGTTTGGTTCTAGAGTATTGGACTGATTCAAACCCCCATTAATCCTTACTTTTTCCCAAGTTGTAGTGTAATTTCCCCCTATCCAATACACTACGCCTACCCAGTGGATTGATGAGGATTAGATTTGTGGGGATTAGAGGGGTTTGGGTGTATGTGGGGGTTTCACCCAATCCTCTGGGGAATTATCCACTCTAATCCCCACTAAAATACTAGTACCAAATAAGGCCTAACTGGGGATAGAAGGAGTAGTAAATATAAAATAGAAATAATGAATTGAATGCTAACGAAAACTGTGTTTTACAACACCAACTATATTTTTTAGATAAAAGGCACCAGTTGCTCGACTTTAAATTAATAAAGCCATAATAACAAATGGTAACAAAGTTTGTTGGGGAAACCAACTTTAGTTCTACAAGATCTAACCAAATAAGATAAAAAATTCATATGAAAACAAAATAGCATGAAACATCTCAAAGATAGACAAATGCTTCATCTACAAGGGGTATCTAGTTGTTCCATGCATCACCAACTATGTTTCTTTAGATAAAAGGCACCAGGTACCCGAATTTAGATTAAGAAATACCTAACAACCAATGGTAAGATTTGGGGCAGGGGAACTTAAGTTCTACAGACCTTGCCAAATAGGATAAACAATTCATACGAAAACAAAATAGCATAACATCTTAAAGATAGACAAATGCTTCACCTACATGGGGTATATGGTTGTTGAATGTGTCTCATGGTATCATAGAAGAGTCGTTCAAGGAGCATGCTCTACTTGTCCAACAATAGTACAAGGTTTATCTTTAGTGAGCAGGTTGGCTAGAAAAATTAATTTCTATAGTACAAATTTGTTGCGAGTTAGATAAAGGACACAACATTGAGTCGCATTCCGAATCACAATGAATCACAACGTTGAGTGCTCCTCCCTCGTCCAAACTTAAATTAAACAACGGCTATGATTGCTACGTACCTCTTCATAATTAAGGGTATGATGGTCATTATTTAATATTTTTTAAGTCTAATTTTATTAACACATGTAAGCCCACATGCCTTCTACTTTTAGTAGCAAGAATATATCGTGCATTCATTGGTTGGGTCACTTCTTCAAGAGAGTTCATACACATGCATTGGGAGTTAATTCTGCATGCGCGATGGTCTCGTTGTTTACAGGGAGACTTTATACTACTCTATTTTTATGATGTTAAATCAAGCATTAATTACGCACATTCAGACTAATTCTTGATTACTCCCTTCATCTAGGTTTACAGGGCTTAATCTGAAAAAATATTTGTCCCACAATACCTTCCCTCTAAGACCTGCATGCATTAGTTACCATTAGTAACTCTCTATAATTACTTAACACCTCTTATTTTCTCCTTTTTTTTAAGCCGGCTGAAACAACTATGCTCGAGTGCGGTTGGATCTTTCGTTTGCATGCAGAGTGTGTTGGGAACTCTAATTAAATGGGAAATTAAACGTGGCAGCTGATTGGTGAGAGAGGAGACTAACCAAAGAATTAAACTACCAATAGAATTTTGTCTTGATTTCCATGCAAATCCTAGTGAGCCCTTTAAACCGAGACAGAGTGAGTAACATATTTGGAGTGTAGCGTGTTTAATTTAAATAGAAATTAATAGAAAATAACAATGTTACCTTTTTAAGTTTCCCCAAAGAAGGAGTATGGAAGCATGCATCATGAACTAGTTGACTAATTTTACCAATAACTTCATCCATGTGGAAGGAGATCTGTTGGCATTCCGCCTTCTACTTGCGGCGAAATTGGTCCACTTCTTCTTGAGCTCTGTTGTTGATTTGCTCATAGTGGAATGCCTTCCATTCCTCGCACATCGCTTCCTTATGTTTAACTTGATTCCAGAGAGACAATGCAACATGCGCAAAAGGAACAAAGACTTGTGCTCTGGAACCGTCCATACAATGGCACTACAGATAAGATTCTCCTGACTGCATCCAAGGACCCTACGATTAGTGTCACTACTCCGTCTAGGGTAAAGCATAACTCTGTGACGTGGTGGAAGGCCCTACCCGCATAAAATTTGTGTGTCCATGTCGATGTCATTCCATTGCGGGTCGTCATTAGTAGCATGAGGTGATAATCCAGGTAGAATCTACGTGATTAGTGATGAAATGTGAAGAAACGAGATTTTCCCTCAAATGTGAAAACCCATATGGATCTCAATCAAGAAACCCATAATATCTTCCTAATCAAAATTAAAAACAAAAAATGCTTACGTCCATCTCGTAGTCGATCTTTATAGCGCGCCTAGCTTTCGTCGAACTCGCCATGTGACCAACTGAAGCTTTTGTGTAGGAGAGGGTGAAGATAAGTGGAGAGTGGAAAGAGTACGAACGGGATACTTACAACCGCTCGGCTGACGCCTTCCTTTCGTTGTGGGTCTCAACGGCCAATGGGATATGGTCAACCTGCCAACCTAGACGGTTTTAATGTGCAGGTCGTGTATAATCCACAGTGACGGTTAATATGTATGCGCCTAGTCAACCACGATAATCAATAGCTCTTCACTTGCCTACCATCTACCATGGCACAATTTTTGCCTGTATCGGTAATACCATGGCGTAAATCTCTGTACCTCCATCGATGGCCGCCGTGAACTCTCATCCGCTGGGTAACCACCTTTTATAGGTACTTTTGGCTTATGCCGCCCCAAAAAAGTGATGCTTATGGGGGAGGGGTAATTGTTGTAGTGCATGCTGCACACGCCACAATGTATGGTGCATTGAGAACCAAATTGGAAGGGGCTGATGACCCATAAGTATAGGGGGTGTATCGCAGTACTTTCGATAAATAGGAGTGTCGATCCCAACGAGGAGTAGAAGGTGTTGACTAATGGTATGTAGCAGGAACTCTTTGTAAATACTTAGCAAACGGATTTTTAGTGGTTTTCTGATAAAGCAACAAAACAAGGTGCAAGAAGACAACAAGCAAACGAAGCAAGTGGCCCAATCCTTTCTTAGCAAAGGACAAGCCGGTGGAAATACTTATAAGGACCAAACTTCTGTCAAGTTCTTTCGCTTCAAACAGCTGAGTACTCTTCTTTGGTGTTGTAAGTGTTGTGTGGGTGAACATGTGCTAACATACTGACCTTACTTGGACTAGTACATACTTGTGATTAAACCCCCTGCAAGCATCCACAACTATAGGAAAGTAATTAAGATATAAATCTAACCACAATCTTAAACTCTGAGATCCTACACTCCCCTGTGCAAAGGTGTCCTAACAGGGGTTCAGGTTTCTGTCACTCCGGCAACCCCACAATTAGTAGCCAAATACACAATGCATTCCCCTATGCCCATAAATGGTGAAGTATCATATAGTCCATGTTCACATGACACCACTAGAAGAATAGCACCACAACTTAAATACTAAACCATTGAATAATAACTCAACATAAATCCACTACTAACAGCATGACTTCTCCCATGTCCTCAAGAAATAAACGAACTACTCACGAGACATCATATGGATCAAGATCAAAGATGATATGGTAATGGATAACAATCTGAACATAAACAATAATCCAATGGTTCCACTCACAAGCATCAACTACAATAGTAATCAACACCGGGAAAGTTTCCCCTAATGAACTAAGCAAGTATTCAACACAATTGTTACAGCGGGATGAAGTGGTGATGATGCTGCTGGTGGAGATGATGGTGTGGATGATGATAATGATGATTTAGATGAAGCCTAGCTTGATGATGGTGTCGATGGCGACGATCTCCCCTCTTCGGGAAGGAATTTCCTCAGCAAAAATCTGTCTGCTGGAGAGATCTTTCTCTCTTGGTGTTTTCCGCCCCGCAGAGGCGGCGGAAATCTTTATGTGGTCGCCCCTTGGTATTAGGGTTCCGTGAGGAAGATATAGACGAGAGGGCGGAGTCGGGAGCCGAGCAGGTGGGCCACACCTGCCCTAGGCGCGGCCCATGGGGGACCCGCACCTAGGGAGGTGTGGGCCCCCTGTGGCCCTTCTACACCTCCCCTTCTGGCTTCCTCTGTCTTCTGGGAAAATATAATTTTCCCATATTTTTCTGATCTTCGCGAAATTTCATCAAAACACCTCTTTTTCCATCAGAAACCAGACTCCGACAGTTCATCCTCCAAGAATCATCCAACATGCAAAAACATAGGAAAATACATAAGTAATACCTCATAACAAGACATATATCAATGAATAGAGGCAAATTATGATATAGAATGGTGATGCAAATTGGACGTATCAGGGGCTAACTCTACCACTCTTGTAACATGTGATGCATGTTTTGAATTAAGAACTTCTACATGTGAGGATATGCGAGTCGAAGGAATATGCACTGATTGTGCTTGAGACTACTACTTTTGTTTGACCATACACACTTCCTTATTGGTTTTGATCTTGGGTTGGGCACAATTGCCTCCCTCCCCTCGTTCTCGACGTTTGGAGGTGAATGTGTGTCTTCCTCTCTGAGTTGCAGCTCCTCGTGATGCCACTCTAGCATACACGTACTCCACTTCTCATTCGTGCATCCTCCTAAAATGCACCCACTCGAGACGTTGGTGCAGGTCGATCTCACGATGTCGTTCATCCCGAAAATTGAGCTCCTCCTATTGCTTCTTTGTTGCATCACATGATCCTAGGGTTCCCATAGACAAACACTTATATACATGTACGAGATGCATGGTGGGGTGAAACCTAGGACAAAAGGCAAGAAGGGTTGTGACCTAGGTTGTTAGGATGTTGGATCAGGCACATAGGGCATGTGGCATGCTTCCGGTAGGGGAGAGGCATGACATAAGTGTAGGGGTTCGTAGCATGGAAAACATAATTTTCTACCGCATGCACACAAACAAGTCAAGATCTATCTACTAGATTGTAGCAATGAGTCGATAGAGGAACTTACCCTCGAAGATTCCAAAGCGGTTAACGAGAGCAGATTCTCGTGGGTGATGTAGTCGTACACTTGTCGATCTCAAGATCGTGACGATCCTTCAAGGCTGCGTTAAAGCGCTTGTAGTCGGTCACACATTCGGTACTCGACGAAGACCTTCCTCTCCCTTGTTCCAGTGAAGGCGGAGGTTGTAGCACTCTCCTCGTGATTCCGGACCTGGCGTGGCGTGGGAAGTAGAGGGAGATCTCAGGCTTCGCCTTAAGCCGAGCGAGTATGGTGGACTATGAGAGAGCCTTGGTGATCTAGGTTTAGACACACCAATTAGAAGGGCTAAACCGGCTAGGGCAATTAGAAGCTCTAACTCGGCTTGGGAGAAATCCCTAGCGTGGCTAGGGTTTAGGTTTAGAGGAGGCAACTTGTGTGTGCTAGGAGAGCCCTGCCTCCTTATAGGTGGAGGGGCCGGCCAAGGGGGAGTGGATTCCTCCCAACTCGCTTGGGTGGTGCGGCTTGGGAGGAGGACTCCCTCCCCAACTCGGTTTCACCTCCTCCTCCTCTTTTCCACTTTCCAAATTTAGCCGTTTGACTTTTCAATTTAGCTATTTGACTTTTCAAACTAGGATTCGATTAATCCTTTATTTGGAACAGCGATGACACTTAGTATATGATGCAATCATTCCAACCTGCAATGGCACATTCATGTACCCCTTCCCCTCCGGAGTGCCGGACATTCCGGAACCTTCTAGAACATTCCCGATGAAAACACCGGAATCATTCCCCAACTCCGAAACGGGACTTTCCTTATATGAATCTTATTCTCCGGACCATTCCGGATCTCCTCGTGATATCCCGGATCCCATCCGAGACTCCGAACAACATTCGGTCTCTTACTCATCATTCCATAACTACTCAACAACATCGAATCCTTAAGTGTGTCTCCCTACGGTTCGTGAATTATGCGGACATGATCGAGACACTTCTTCGAACAATAACCAATAGAGGAATCTGGAAATTCATATGGCTCCCACATATTTCTACGATTACTTTGCGATCAAATGAACCACTTACATACGATACCAATTTCCCTTTGTCTCACGATAGTTTACTTATCCGAGGGTTTGATCGTCGGTATCTCTGCATACCTAGTTCAACCTCGTTACTGATAAGTACTCTTTTCTCGTTCCCGTGGTATGTGATCCCTTGTGAGCCAGTCACATGCTTGCAAGCTAATTGGATGACATTCCACCGAGAGGGCCCAGAGTATATCTATCTGTCATATGGATGGACAAATCCCACTCTTGATCCATGTGCCTCAACACATACTTTCCGAACACTCAATGCCACCTTTATAGCCACCCAGTTATGGTGTGGTGTTTGATGTCATCAAAGCATCCTTCCGGTGATGGTGATTAGCATGATCTCATGGTCGAAGGAATTAGGTTACTATGTATCAGAAAGCTTATAGCAAATGAACTATATTAAATGACTTGATCTTTATGCTACGCTTAACTATAGGAGTATGTCCATCACATCATTCTCCTAATGATATAATCCTGTTGTTAATAACATCTCTATGTTCATGATCAGGAAACCATGATCATATATTAACCAACAAGCTAGTTTAACAAGAGGCTTTACTAGGGACTCTTTTATGTTTACAAATCACACAAGTATTAATGTTTCCGGTTAATACAATTATAGCATGGTATGTAAACATTTATCATAAGTATGAAGATATGATAATAACCACTTTATTATTGCCTCTTGGGCATATCTCCAACAGTCTCCCACTTGCACTAGAGTCAATAATCTAGTTTCAAACCTCTGTGTATTCAACACCTATGGCTTTACGGTGTATGCATACACGATTGCTAGTGGTCAACTGATCTTCGGATCTGACACTTCCAGGTCCGTGTGTAATTGCATGTCTTTGCGTCTCTACGCATCACTCATTCTCTAATGAGATGGCTTTGTATAAATTTGGTCCTTTGGTGAGACCTTTAGTTCTTTGGGATTTAAAACATGTTGATAATATTGTCGTACAATATATCTTCATAGTATTATCCCGCTGTGAACTACACCTAGTTTGATAACAAACTACTTGACACAAATGCCCTCTTTTGCTGCTATAATAGCAGTTATATACTTAGCCTTTTGTTGTAGTATCTGTCACAATGTCTTAACTTTGGAACTCATCCAAATCCATTATGGAACTTACTTTCCATTTTATTGTGTCACCCTTAGTTTAGATTGAGATAAACTTAATTTGTAATTTGTGACAAAACTAGTATCAATGTAGTACTTTTACGATGAACTAACCATCTATTTGTCACTTCTACAAATAATATACTCTTAGTTCTTCCAAAAGATCATAAGAATATCCTTACTATTGTCCAATGATCAACTTATGAATCATTCTGGTATATGCTCATAACATTTAGAGTATAGGACATATCTGGATTTGTACATATCACAGTATGATTGATATAAATACTCTTTGTGATTTCATACATCAAGTATCAATCTATACTTGAATCTTTGTTTCACTTACCCTGTGTCAATACACTTGAATATATCATCAATATTGAACTCATTCAATCCTTTTTCTGTGCGACAAGAACCTTTCTTGTAGTTTCTATATTGAACTCATTCAATATCTCATCTATGTACTTCTGGCACAACCATATTAGCGTCTATTCATGCCAAATATTTGGGTTTTGCCTAAGTCTTTCATCGAGATGAAACTCTTATCCTGTGTTAATAAAAGATACATTATTTCCAATCAACAATATGTCTTCCACATAATATATTAGAAACATGTCTTAGCGCTCCCACTTAATTTCTTGCAAATGCAAGCATCTTCATTGTCTCTGATGAAATTAAACTCTTTAACAGTTTCATCATAGTGAAGATTCCAACTCCGCTATGCTTACTTCAACCATTGAAGTTTGCATACGCTTTTAGCATCCTTTGAATTAACAAAAACCCCTATGGACCATGTTATTCACATGTCCTAGGTAACAATTCTATTAGAAGAACTTGTTTTGTTTATTCAACTACCATATAACAAAATTATATGTAGTGGTTGCTACACTAATCCGTCTAGACTAAATATCACTATGAAAGATCAGATCTTGTCATAGTCAACCTTTGAACATTGTTGTGAACTCTTTCCCAACATGTCAACTATTTCATAGATGTGCAACATCCATGTCTATTTATTTATAGATCCAAACACAACTGTAAGGTCTTACACCTTTCTCGAGGGTCCTTCAAGTTCAAAACTTGATTTCTCATGTATGGAACTATCACGGATTTTATGGCTTCAAGCCATTTAACAGAGTCAGGGCTCATCATCGCTTCTTTGCATGTAGTCGGATCATTATTGTCAAATAATGATTTAACTCTCAAATCTTTGTATTTGATTGTTCATCCGACCTACTTGTTTCAATAGGAACTTAGATCTCCGCAACCACAACCTTTGAGGTACGCGAGCCATGAACATTGTTGCTAACTCCGGAACACTTTTCGGCGCTGCGCAACTTTGCACATATAGCTAAGGTTCTTTTAACCTTATCAAAGTTCTATTGTCCTCCCACTTAACTTTTCACGAAAAATTCCTTCTCAAAGAAACTTGACGTTCTAAGCGACAAACACTTTTGTCTCCGGTGTTTATGGAGGAATACTTAACATTTATACAAAGACAGGTTCATCCGACTTTGATTGCACACATCTTTCTTATGCATAGCATACCAATGTTTTAAGAAAGGACTACTTGGGTTTTATCCCAAACCATTACTTTATATGGTGTCATTTCAACGGATTATGATGAAGCTCTTTTCAGTGGAAAAACGGTAGTCTCTAAAGCTTTTAATCTTTAAAATATAATGGAAGTTTTATGAATTATACCTTTGATCTTACCATGTCAAACAAGGTTTAATTACATATCTCGAATGCTCCATACTCTTATGGTGTTTCGGGAAATGCAAATCCAAGGAACGATTCCATAAATCTTAGGTATTATGCTAAACTTTGTAACTCAAATATCTTCCTTTATGATCTTTATCATAAACTGTTTATATTCTTGTTACAATGATTTTGCACTTCATCTTGAAAGTCTTTGAACTTTTCAAATGTTTCATACTTCATCCTTATTAAGTAAATATTCATATATTCACTCAAATTTTCGGAGAAAGCATATGAAGTTGAAATCCATCGCTCTCGACTACACATAATGGACTTCGTACAACAATATGTACAAGTTCCAATAAGCTAGTCATTCGTTCCCTTTTGGCCTATGAACGAAGTTTTAATTATTTCTAGGAAAGTTTCACAAGCGTCGTTTGATCAAAAATCAAAAGACTCTAAAATTCCATCCACATGGAGTTTCTTTATGTTTTCTTTCAATATAATTTAAACGGCGATGTCACTTCCTAATTGATCTTTCAATCAATTTGTCTTTCGACATCTTTAGCACTAGTTTTATGGATGTGATTTCTCCAACGAGATTTGCGAATCCATCTTTTATGGATTACGGCAATTATTTGAACAACCTTTTTGTTCTCATAATACCTGATAAAACAAATCTTGAAGGCAAGCTTTGATGTTTAACGAGCAACACAATAACCCTTTATTTGTTGTCGATGAACATCATCACTTATTCTTTTGATAGTTACTTAGGCCACTGTAGTTCATGAATTCTGTTGTTTCGTATGACGATTCACACCAACAAATTCAGTATCAAATACTTAAGAACCACATTGTTTAATAAGCAAAGAATATAGCCATAACATGTATATCATCTATATACTTGAGCTGAACAATTCTAGTCTTTTCTTTTCTGCCATATACTTATGAGATTCTCTTTCAGTATTTCCTTTTCTGTTTGGAAGAATCTATCAATAGTGGAGTCATACATATGACACATAGTCCAAAGCGTGTATAGTTAAATACCAATGTCTTTGGACTTGCACTTTGAAGTAGATCAGCATCATCAAATGTTTGGTGTTCTTTCAAATTCCTTTCTTTAGTAATCTCTTGGTGTAGTAAACATTTTACCTACATCAAATATTCACCCTTATCATGGAATCGTCCATGATCAAGCTACTTTTAGCTTATAACGATGAATTACAAGTATAATGTTGCTATCCAAAACCTTTTGGAGGATTAGGACAACAAGTGTCTCCAACCCTTTGCAAATTCTCATCAAAATATGAGAAACATGAACTTTGCCATATTATACTCTATCATGTTGCAACCAAAACTTCGTTTCAGATATCACAATATCTTCCACACATCATGGTTTCTGAAACAACTCTTTCAGATCCTAGATCACCTTGATATTAAGACAATCCTTTGAATATCAAGAATCATGGAGACAAACACGATACTCATACACTAACACTTGGAATTGTCACTCTTGATTTAATACCAATTATTAAACTTCATGGAGTAACCGGAACTTACTGAAAGTTTGCAATATGACTTTTAAACTTTAGATTAACACTTCAAAACAATACGATACCAGTTCGTAAAGTAACTAACCAGAATTCTATAGTTCTATCATCTCAATTATAACTAAGCGCAAGGTGGTAAACGGATGCCAATGACTACAACAACTATGCAAATTCACTTTGATTTAATTTATGATAAATTGATTTCTAATTAATAATTAAATTAATCTAGGTGAACTCCTGTAGGGGTTCGTAGCATGGAAAACAAAAATTTTCTATCGCATACAAACAAACAAGCCAAGATATATCTACTAGATTGTAGCAACGAGTCGATAGAGGAACTCACCCTCGAAGATTCCAAAGCGGTTAACGAGAGCAGATTCTCGTGGGTGATGTAGTCGACACTCGCCGATCTCAAGATCGCAGACGATCCTTCCGTATGCGTTCCGGCGCTACGCGATCGGTCACACGTTCGGTACTCGACGAAGACCTTCCTCTCCTTGTTCCAAAGGCGGAGGTTGTAGCACTCTCTCGCGATTCGGCAAGACAACGACGTGGTACCGAGTAGAGGGAGATCCTGAGGCTTCGTAAGCGGAGCGAGTATGGTGGAGTATGAGAGAGCTATTAGTGGTCAAGGGATTAGACACACCAATTAGAAGGCTCTAAACCAAGGCTAGGGCAATTAGAAGCTATAAACCCAAACGGCTCTAAACCGGAGATTAGAGGATAGGAACTTGTGTGTCTAGAGGAAGAGGGCCTGCCCCTCCTTTTATAGGTGGGAGGGGCGGCCAAGGGGAGGGAGTCCCTCCCCAAGTCGGCCTTGGGTGGCGCGCCGGCTTGGAGAGGACTCCTCCCCAAGTCGTTCAACCTCCTCTTGCTTGTTTCCCACGTTTCTGTTTTAGCCGTTTGACTTTCAAAGGCCCGTTTGACTTTTCAGTTTGGGATTCAATATAATCCTATATTTGGAACAGCGAGAACACTTAGTACATGATGCAATCATTCCAATATGCAATGACACATTCATGTACCTTCCTCCGGAGTCTTGGGACATTCCGGAACCTTCTAGAACATTACCGATGAAAACACCGGAATCATTCCCGAACTCCGAAACAGGACTTTCCTTATATGAATCTTATTCTCCGGACCATTCTGGATCTCCTCGTGATATCCCGGATCCCATCCAAGACTCCGAACAACATTCGGTCTCTTTCTCATAATACCATAACTACTCAAACAACGTCGAATCCTTAAGTGTGTCTCCCTACGGTTCGTGAATTATGCGGACATGATCGAGACACTTCTCCGAACAATAACCAATAGAGGAATATGGAAATTCATATGGCTCCCACATATTTCTATGATTACTTTGCGATCGAATGAACCACTTACATACGATACCAATTTCCCTTTGTCTCACGATAGTTTACTTATCCGAGGTTATGATCGTCGGTATCTCTGCATACCTAGTTCAACCTCGTTACCGATAAGTACTCTTTTCTCGTTCCCGTGATATGTGATCCCTTGTGAGCCAGTCACATGCTTGCAAGCCAATTGGATGACATTCCACCAACAGGGCCCAGAGTATATCTATCCGTCATATGGATGGACAAATCCCACTCTTGATCCATGTGTTTCAACCAATACTTTCTGAACACTCAATGCCACTTTTATAGCCACCCTGTTACGGTGTGGTGTTTGATGACATCAAAGTATCCATCCGGAAAAGGTGATATGCATGATCTCATGGTCGAAGGAATTAGGTTACTATGTATCAGAAAGCATATAGCAATTGAACTATTGAAGTGACTTGATCTTTATGCTACGCTTAACTATAGGAGTATGTCCATCACATCATTCTCCTAATGATATGACCCTGTTGTTAATAACATCTCTATGTTCATGATCAGGAAACCATGATCATATATTAACCAACAAGCTAGTTTAACAAGAGGCTTTACTAGGGACTCTTTTATGTTTACAAATCACACAAGTATTAATGTTTCCTGTTAATACAATTATAGCATGGTAAGTAAACATTTATCATAAGTATGAAGATATGATAATAACCTACTTTATTATTGCCTCTTGGGCATATCTCCAACAGTCTCCCACTTGCACTAGAGTCAATAATCTAGTTTCAAACCTTTGTGTATTCAACACCTATGGCTTTACTGTGTTGTATGTACACGATTGCTAGTGGTCAACTGATCTCCGGATCTGACACTTCCAGGTCCGTGTGTAATTGCATGTCTTTGCGTCTCTACGCATCACTCATTCTCTAATGAGATGGCTTCGTACAAATTTGGTCCTTTGGTGTGACCTTTAGTTTTTCGGGGTTAAAAACATGTTGATAATATTGTCGTACAATATATCTTCATAGTATTATCCCGCTGTGAACTACACCTAGTTTGATAACAAACTACTTGACACAAATTACCTCTTTAGATGCTATAATAGCAGTCATATACTTAGCCTTTTGTTGTAGTATCTGTCACAATGTCTTAACTTTGGAACTCATCCAAATCCATTATGGAACTCACTTTCCATTATATTGTGCCACCCTTAGTTTAGCTTGAGATAAACTTAATTTGTATTTTGTGACAAAACTAGTATCAATGTAGTACTTTTACAATGAACTAACCATCTATTTGTCTCTTCTACAAATAATATACTCTTAGTTCTTCCAAAAGATCATAAGAATATCCTTACTATTGTCCAATGATCATCTTATGAATTATTCTGGTATATGCTCATAACATTTAGAGCATAGGACATATCTGGATTTGTACATATCACAATATGATTGATATAAATATTCTTTGTGATTTCATACATCAAGTATCAATCTATACTTGAATCTTTGTTTCACTTACCAAATGTCAATACACTTGAATATATCATCAATATTGAACTCATTCAATCCTTTCTGTGCGACAAGAACCTCTCTTGTAGTTTCTATATTGAACTCATTCAATATCTTGTCTATGTACTTCTGGCACAACCATATTAGCGTCTATTGATGCCAAATATTTGGGTTTTGCCTAAGTCTTTCATCGAGATGAAATTCTTAATATGTGTTAATAAAAGATACATTATTTCCAATCAACAATATGTCTTCCACATAATGTATTAGAAACATGTCTTAGCGCTCCCACTTAATTTCTTGCCAACGCAAGCATCTTCATTGTCTCTGATGAATTAAAACTCTTTTAACAATTTCATCATAGTGAAGATTCCAACTCCGCGATGCTCACTTCAACCATTGAAGTTTGCATATGCTTTTAGCATCCTTTGAATTAACAAAACCTATGGACCGTGTTATGCACATGTCCTAGGTAACGATTCTATTAGAAGAACTTGTTTTGTTTATTCAACTACCATATAACAAAATTATATGTAGTGGTTGCTACATTAACCCGTCTAGACTAAATATCACTATGACAGATCAAATCTTGTCATAGTCAACCTTTGAACATTGTTGTAAACTCTTTCCCAATATGTCGATTATAGATGTGAAACATCCATGTCTATTTCTTTATAGATCCAGACACAACTATAAGGTCTTACACCTTTCTCGAGGGTCCTTCAAGTTCAAAACTTGATTTCTCATGTATGGAACTATCACGGATTTTATGGCTTCAAGCCATTTGACAGAGTCAGGGCCCATCATCGCTTCTTTGCATGTAGTCAGTTCATTATTCTCAAATAATGATTCAACCCTCAAATCTTGGTATTTGATTTTTCATCCGACCTACTTGTTTCAATAGGAACTTGGATCTCCATGACCACAACCTTTGAGGTACGTGAGCCATGGGCATTGTTGCTGCCTCCGGAACACCTTTCGGCGCTGTGCAACTCTGCACATATAGCTAAGGTTCTTTTAACCTTATCAAAGTTCTATTGTCCTCCCACTTAACTTTTCACGAAAAATTCCTTCTCAAAGAAACTTGACGTTTTAAGTGACAAACACTTTTGTCTCCGATGTTATGGAGGATTACTTAATTATTCAAATAACATACAAAGACAGTTCATCCGACTTTGGTTGCAAACATCTTTCTTATGCATAGCATACGAATGTTTAAGAAAGGACAACTTGGTTTTATCCCAAACCATAACTTTATATGGTGTCATTTCAGCGGATTATGATGGAGCTCTTTCAAAGGAAAACGGTAATCTCTAAAGCTTTTAATCTTTAAAATATAATTGCAGTTTATGAATTATACCTTTGATCTTACCATGTCAAACAAGGTTTAATTACATATCTCGAACGCTCCATACCCTTATGGTGTTTCGGGAAATGCAAATCCACGAACGATTCCTTAAATCTTAGGTATTATGCTAAACTCAGTAACTCAAATATCTTCCTTTATGATCTTTATCATAAACTTTATATTCTTGTTACAATGATTTTGCACTTCATCTTGAAAGTCTTTGAACTTTTCAAATGTTTCATACTTCATCCTTATTAAGTAAATATTCATATATTCACTCAAAATTTCGGAAAAAGCAAATGAAGTTAAAATCCATCGCTCTTGACTACACATAATGGACTTCGTACAACAATATGTACAAATTCCAATAAGCTAGTCTTTCGTTCCCTTTTGGCCTATGAACGAAGTTTCAATTATCTGTAGGAAAGTTTCACAAGTGTCATTTGATCAAAAATCAAAAGACTCCAAAATTCCATCCACATGGAGTTTCTTCATGTTTTCTTTCCATTATAATTTTAAACGGCGATGTCACTTCCTAAGTTATCTTTCAATCAATTTGTCTTTCAACATCTTTAGCACTAGTTTTATGGATGTGATATCTCCAACGAGATTTGCGAATCCATCTTTTATGGATTACGGCAATTATTTGAACAACCCTTTTGTTCTCATAATACCTGATAAAACAAATCTTTGAAGGCAAGCTTTGATGTCTAACGAACAACACAATAACCCTTTATTTGTTCTCGATGAACATCATCACATATTCTTTTGCTAGTTACTTAGGCCATTGTAGTTCATGAATTGTGTTGTTTCGTATGACGATTCACACCAACAAATTCAGTATCAAATACTTGAGAACCACATTGTTTAATAAGCAAAGAATATAGCCATAACATGTATATCATCTATATACTTAAACTGAGCAATTCTAGTCTTTTCCTTCGCCATATATTTATGAGATTCTCTTCAAGATTTCCTTTTACGTTTGAAAGAATCTATCAACATCAATAGTGGAGTCATACATATGACATATAGTCCAAAGCGTGTATAATTAAATACCAATATCTTTGGACTTGCACTTTGAAGTAGATCACCATCATCAAATATTTGGTGTTCTTTCAAATTCCTTTCTTTAGTAATCTCTTGGTGTAGTAAACATTTTACCTACATCAAATATTCACCCTTATCATGGAATCGTCCATGATCAAGCTACTGTTAGCTTATAACGATGAATTATGAGTATAATGTTGCTATCCAAAACCTTTTGGAGGATTAGGATAACAAGTGTCTCCAACCTTTTGCAAATTCTCATCAAAATATGAGAACATGAACTTTGCCATATTATACTCTATCATGTTGTAACCAAAACTTCGTTTCAGATATCACAATATCTTCCACACATCATGGTTTCTGAAACAACTCTTTCAGATCCTTAGATAACTTTGATATTAGGAGAATCCTTTGAATATCAAGAATCATGGAGACAAACATGATACTTATATACTAACACTTGGAATTGTTACTCTTGATTTAATACTAATTATTAAACTTCATGGAGTAACCGGAACTTACTGAAAGTTTGCAATAGGATTTTTAAACTTTAGATTAACACTTCAAAACAATACGATACCAGTTCGTAAAGTAACTAACCATAATTCTATAGTTCTATCATCTCAATTATAACTAAGCGCAAGGTGGTAAACGGATGCCAATGACTACAACAACTATGCAAATTCACTTTGATTTAGTTTATGATAAATTGAGTTCTAATTAATAATTAAATTAATCTAGGTGAACTCCCACTCAAAACAATATCCCTCACATTGTTTTAGTGATCACACGAACCAAATCCACCACATCAAAACCGATCATCACGAGAGTTGATATAGCTTCAATGGCGAACAATCAACATGTTCATCATATCTACTATATGACTCATGCTCTACCTTTCGGTAATCCGTGTTCCCGAGGCCATGTCCGTACATGCTAGGCTCGTCACAAGATCAAACCTTAGTTTCCGCATGAGCAAATCTGGCTTGCTCACGTTGTATACACTTGTAGAATCTAACACACCCGATCATCACGTGGTGCTTCGAAACAACAAGCTTTAGCAACGGTGCTAACTAAGGGTGAACACTTTATGACTTGAAATTCATGTGCATGAGGGATCATCTTATAATGCTACCGTCGTCTACTAAGCAATACAAGATGCATAAAGGATTAACATCACATGCAATTCATAATATGTGATATGATATGGCCTTTCTTCTTTGTGCTTCCGATCTCCATCTTCTAGTACGAACATGATCTCCATCATCACCGACATTGCATCAAGGTCAATGACGCTTCTCCATGGTTGTCGCCCACCGCTTCAACTATTACAACTACTTTGAATAGACACGCTGGTCTTAACATAAATTAAAGACAACCATATGGCTCATGCCGTTGCCAACTTACAATAAGGAACATTGCATACATCGATATAATCACAATCATGGCCATATCACATCATCAAGACACCCCGCAAAACAAAGTTAGACGCCTCTACTTTCTTTGCATATTTTACGTGGTTTGGGTCTTTCAATAAGTGTCGTTCTAACTTACGAACAAGAACCACAACATTGATACTAGTATTGTTAATCACCCGTTGTAAATTGGATCTTAACTATGCTAGGAGAAACAGGCACCCGCAAAGCCACTTATGCAATATAAGTTGCATGTCAAGCATGGAGCAAGTCTCATGAACGATGTCATGTAAGGTTAGCCCGGGCCGCTTCATCCCAACATACCGCAAGATGCAAAGTACACAAGAAGCAATCGACAATAAAAGCATCAATGCCCACAATGACCATTGTGTTCTACTTCTGCAACAGATCTACATATAGACACGGCTCGATACCCTTTGTAGGGATTCTGAGCATGGAAAACAAAAAATTTCTATCGCATACAAACAAACAAGCCAAGATCTATCTACTAGATTGTAGCAACGAGTCGATAGAGGAACTCACCCTCGAAGATTCCAAAGCGTTAACGAGAGCAGATTCTCGTGGGTGATGTAGTCGACACTCGCCGATCTCAAGATCGCGTAGACGATCCTTCCGGCTGCGTTCGGCGGCAGCCGAGTCGGTCACACGTTGGTACTGGCGAAGACCTTCCTCTCCTTGTTCCAAGAAAATGGAGGTTGTAGCACTCTCCTCGCGATTCCCAAAGACAACGACGTGGTACCTAAGTAGAGGGAGATCCTGAGGCTTCGCCAAGCCGGAGCGAGTATGGTGGAGTATGAGAGAGCTATTAGTGGTCAAGGGATTAGACACACCAATTAGAAGGCTCTAAACCGAAGGCTAGGGCAATTAGAAGCTCTAAACCAAAACGACTCTAAACCGGAGATTAGAGGATAGGAACTTGTGTGTCTAGAGGAGGAGGCCCTCCTTTTATAGGTGGAGGGCGCCAAGGGAGGAGTCCCTCCCAAGTCGGCCTTGTGGCGCCGTCTTGGAGAGGAGGACTCCTCCCCAAGTCGGTTTCAACCTCCTCTTGCTTGTTTCCCAGTTCTGTTTTTAGCCGTTTGACTTTCAAACTGGCCGTTTGACTTTTCAGTTTGGGATTCAATATAATCCTATATTTGGAACAGCGAGAACACTTAGTACATGATGCAATCATTCCAATATGCAATGACACATTCATGTACCCCTTCCCCTCCGGAGTGCCGGACATTCTAGAACCTTCTAGACCATTACAGATGAAAACACCGGAATCATTCCCGAACTCCGAAACAGGACTTTCCTTATATGAATCTTATTCTCCGGACCATTCTGGATCTCCTCGTGATATCCCGGATCCCATCCGAGACTCCGAACAACATTCGGTCTCTTTCTCATAATACCATAACTACTCAAAACAACGTCGAATCCTTAAGTGTGTCTCCCTACGGTTCGTGAATTATGCGGACATGATCGAGACACTTCTCCGAACAATAACCAATAGAGGAATCTGGAAATTCATATGGCTCCCACATATTTCTACGATTACTTTGCGGTCGAATGAACCACTTACATACGATACCAATTTCCCTTTGTCTCACGATAGTTTACTTATCCGAGGTTATGATCGTCGGTATCTCTGCATACCTAGTTCAACCTCGTTACCGATAAGTACTCTTTTCTCGTTCCCGTGATATGTGATCCCTTGTGAGCCAGTCACATGCTTGCAAGCCAATTGGATGACATTCCACCGAGAGGGCCCAGAGTATATCTATCCGTCATATGGATGGACAAATCCCACTCTTGATCCATGTGTTTCAACCAATACTTTCTGAACACTCAATGCCACTTTTATAGCCACCCTGTTACGGTGTGGTGTTTGATGACATCAAAGTATCCATCCGGAAAAGGTGATATGCATGATCTCATGGTCGAAGGAATTAGGTTACTATGTATCAGAAAGCATATAGCAATTGAACTATTGAAATGACTTGATCTTTATGCTACGCTTAACTATAGGAGTATGTCCATCACATCATTCTCCTAATGATATGACCCTGTTGTTAATAACATCTCTATGTTCATGATCAGGAAACCATGATCATATATTAACCAACAAGCTAGTTTAACAAGAGGCTTTACTAGGGACTCTTTTATGTTTACAAATCACACAAGTATTAATGTTTCCTGTTAATACAATTATAGCATGGTATGTAAACATTTATCATAAGTATGAAGATATGATAATAACCTACTTTATTATTGCCTCTTGGGCATATCTCCAACAACTCCCACACAAAACAACATCGCTCACATTGTTTTAGTGATCACACGAACCAAATCCACCACATCAAAACCGATCATCACGAGAGTTGATGTAGCTTCAATGGCGAACAATCAACATGTTCATCATATCTACTATATGACTCATGCTTTACCTTTCGGTGATCCGTGTTCACGAGACCATGTCTCATACATGCTAGGCTCGTCAAGATCAAACCTTAGTTTCTGCATGAGCAAATCTGGCTTGCTCACGTTGTATACACTTGCAGAATCTAACACACCCGATCATCACGTGGTGTTTCGAAACAACAAGCTTTAGCAACGGTGCTAACTAAGGGTGAACACTTTATGACTTGAAATTCATGTGCACGAGGGATCATCTTATAATGCTACCGTCGTCTACTAAGCAATACAAGATGCATAAAGGATTAACATCACATGCAATTCATAATATGTGATATGATATGGCCTTTCTTCTTTGTGCTTCCGATCTCCATCTTCTAGCACGAACATGATCTCCATCATCATCGGCATTGCATCAAGGTCAATGGAGCTTCTCCATGGTTGTCTTCAAGAGCTTCAACTATTACAACTACTTTGAATAGACACGCGGGTCTTAACAGAATTTAAAGACAACCATATGGCTCCTGCCGGTTGCTTAACTTACAATAAGTAACATTGCATACATCATATATAATCACAATCATGGCCATATCACATCACTGCACACCCCTGCAAAACACAGTTAGACGCCTCTACTTTCTTTGCATATTTTACGTGGTTTGGGGCTTTCAATAAGTGTCGTTCTAACTTACGAACAAGAACCACAACATTGATACTAGTATTGTTAATCACCCGTTGTAAATTGGATCTTAACTATGCTAGGAGAAACAGGCACCCGCAAAGCCACTTATGCAATACAAGTTGCATGTCAAGCGTGGAGCAAGTCTCATGAACGATGTCATGTAAGGTTAGCCCGGGCCGCTTGTGGCATCCCGCAAAACCATTACTAGAAAATCGCGTCGTTTTTGTTCATTGCATCGCCATCATCATGCATTGTTTGTCTGAAACTATTTCGAAACGCCTAGTTTTGTTTTCTAAAAAGCCCCCGCCTTATTTCAAATTAAAACATCGGTCCGTTCAGATCTTTTATTTGTCTAAAATTATTTACAAAAGGTTATCTTAAATTAAATAAAGATTTATAATATTTTTTTTTGGGAGGCAGCCGCTAGGCCCGAAAGCCCGGCTGGCCACCTCCAGTTAAAAATCATGGCTACCCTAAACCCTTTCCTACCCAAACCTAGTCTACCCACCAACCCCAGCTTGCCACCTCACCGTCCCTCCACCTCACCCTCAGCCCAGCCACCTCACCAATCCACAGCCCCCACCTACACCCCTCTCTCTCTTTCACCTAGCCCCCACCTACCCCCTCTCCCTTACAACCTGGACCCACCCTCTCTGGCCCACCACTTCCTCACCGCACCCTCTCTCTCACCTGGACCCACCTCCCACCCCAATCCCCAACCCCTGGCCCCACTGGACCCGTCCGCCCGGCCCTCTTCTCGACCCGGTCCACCCTCCCAGCGTGACCTCCTCTCTCCCCCTCCTGGTCCCACCCACGCCAGACGCCCTCCCCTGGTCCTCTCCCACCTCGCCTTCCTCCCCCGCATCCCTCGCCGCCTCGCCGTCTCCTCCCTCCATGAGCCAGGCCCGCCACCGGCAGTGCCGTCAGCCCTCCTCACGCCTTGTAGCCTCGCCTCGGCCATGCCTCCCTGGTGCTCCACCCGCCGCCGCTGGCCCCTCCCTCTCCAAGCCCGGCAGCCCCTGCACGCGCGCGTGGTCCACGCCCGAGGTCGCACCTGCCCTGTCTCTGGCCGGGCCCACCGGCAACCTTCTCTCCACCGCTCGGCCCTGCCAGGACCCTCGCCGTTCCCTGCGCGCCATCGCCGCTGGGGTCCCGCTGGTCGCCTCGCGCCCTCTCTGCCCCGACGTCCTCTTTTCTCTTGGGCGCACGTCGCGCTGCCGCTTTGCTGCCAAGCACGTTCTGGCCTGCCTCTGCGTGCTGCCGACCCTGCTCGCAATCGACCCACGCGTCCTCATCTCTGGCCCACGTGTGTGTTTATGTGTTTGTGCGATGTTCCCCAAAACGCCCGAGTCCAATACAAGATCGGCATCGGCAAACCAAGAGGGAACCCCAAGATCTTCGGGAGAAACTTCGACTTTAGACCCAAGTTCGCCGACCACCCGAGGAAACTACACCGAGAAACCATGGTACCCGGAGATCGACACATGACTGAAGCATCAAGGCCTCCTTCATGGAATCGCCAAGATCCACCGGCGCCAAACCCAAGACCGACAATTGTACATGATAACCCAAGACCGACATGAGGCCCGACAAGATCTCCTTCGCGGACCCGAAGACCCTGAGACCCCGAACCGAAGACCGATCCGAAGCGCCAAGACCTTCGACAGGGAATTGACAAGATCATCGCGGAACTCCAAGATCTACCGCCTAACGCCATGTTCTCCTTCCCGGACGCCGAGCTCGCCGAGAACCCGGATGCGACAAGATCTACTCCGTTGTTCGAGAATGTTTCTGCCGAGACCGTTTCCGTCGAACCCTGAACCTGAGACCGAACCCCGGACCCCGAACCCCCCGGAACACCAAGATCGTCCGACCCCTAATGTGTGATTCCCTTCCCGAGACCTATTTTATAAAATGAAATATAAATTGTTGCATATTAAATTGTCATATTCGCATGCATATTGTCATGTGGTTTGGGGGACTTACGCCGATTCACATTATAATTAAATATGGGGCCCATGTGCGTACAAATCTAGTCTCATATTGGTTCCATTTAACTTTGTGTAGCAAACCGGTGATATATTTTGCCTTGTTAAGACAATATTTAAATGCGGGGTATCTAAACAACTAGAACCATATATTTAATTGTCGGGACCCCGGTTTCCGCTTAATATTGCTCAATTGCATCGCACCTTTGCCATGTCATACATCATACATGCATCATGCCCGATCTTCTGCCGTAGTATTAAATAGTCCATTCGGTGTTTCTTCTAGTGCTTTGCTTCTTCACGGATTAGGCCGATGAGTTGATGCGAGAGTCGACCCGATCTTCGGATGAACCTTCGGCAATGTTTTTCAGGCGAGCATCTCCCCCTTTCTACCTATCTTACTTTTATAGTATTTATTCCCTCATGTTGATCTATTGCTATCTGTGTTGCGATGCTCCAGCTTTCGTACCCGTGTTTTCCCTTGCAGCCTTATATCGCCTTGGACACCTCCTATTACATGTTGTTTGGTAGATAGTTGGACCTGCGCGTCGTAGTCGCTTGCTCAAGTGCTGTTGCGTGTCGTCAAGTACCACAGTTGTTGGAGTATTGCCGTGTGTTTATTGTTGGAGATGATCATAACTTTAATTACTGTTTAACAACTAAAATTGAAGTAAGTAAGCAGAGGCACAGGTGGTCAATAGATGTCATTTGGTTGTTAACCGTCCACTTGTGTCCCGTAGGACCCCGAGTACTTGATACATGTTCCTTGAATATTCGCGCTATCCACATCCGGGAGGATTATGGGACCCCCCTGAGCCAGAGCTTGATTCATTCTTATTTCTTGGGGCCACAAACTAGTTTGAGGTTTTATTTACTATCCTGTACTTATGTCATGCCTTACTGCTTTATTTACGATTGTGCGAGGAGCACACTGTACTGTTTAGGATCGGGATACGTTTTCGCGGTGTCGACAAGCCCAGTTTTGGGTTCCCAGTCGTTCACAGCCGTCCACCCAAACCTTGGGTCCGTCTCGGAGTCAGCTAACTTCGTTGCGGGTGTACTCAATGGGTTGGCCCCCTGAAATAATTCTGAATCCTGTGATTGCTTTGTCGTGAAAGCCTCGTTGGGTTTTGATTTGGTTTTTCCGAGGTTGATCGAGTGTGTTGTTATTTGTGCACCCTAGGTAAAACTTTCAAAGCCGTGTCCGCGTTATGGACGACTTGGAGCACGATTCTCGATCATAGACAACTATAACTAAAGTAGTGCTATAAATTTGACTTTATAATGACTAGTAATCAGCTTCACTATAATGGAATGGCTAAATAAAAACTGCCAACAATTGCTTGTTTGGGTTGTCGCTTGCGACCATTGTATCTGACTAGTAAGTATTGCAACTGCAACGGAATGGCTAAATAAAAGTGCCAACAACTGCTGGGTTTTGGGATATCTCATGCTAATCGTATATTTGACTAGTAAGTGTCGCAAACTACAACGGAATGGTTAACTAAAATTGCCCACTGCTTATTATATCAGGATGACTATCTATACCTAACTAGTAATTGCTGCAACGATAACCGAATAAATAAAACTGCCAACTGTGTGAGTTCCTCGGTGGACTTCCTCGTTTGGTCTCGAGGGGGAAATACCAGGATGGGATTGTTTGGTGTTAGATTCAGGTTGGATCCGAATAACTCTTTCTTATCCCTCTCTGATAGCCGTCAGTTGTATCGAGTCTCTATAGGTTGTTTAGTGCATGCTGCCGCTGCCGCTTCAGTCCACCATACCTATGTAGGCGAGGACCGCCGAATTCTAGTCTCGCCGTGTACTGGCCTCAGTACTGACCGCTCTCTCTTTTTCCTTGCCCTTCGTCGGCACCCCCTTTTGTTTAAGCAGGTTTTGAGATCGACGTTGTTAGCAGGGTTACCCTTCCGGCTTGGCCTGGGCAGGGTTATGGACGCCATTGGTTATTCCTCAGGGCTCTTAGCCCCATTTGCATCTTGTCCGTAGTCGGACGCTCTATCATTTTCAAGGTGAATTGGATCTTTGTACTGTATATCTGTATTCTTGACTCATTGAGTCGCTGTTGTATATATATCTGTTCTGTGGGTCCCATCGAGGACTGTTGTGTAATGTTATTACTTCGTTTTCCACCCGCACGAAAGTGCCTGGTGGGCACCTTTGAATCGTTTCTATGCGGGTTTGGCGGGTTTTGCTAAAACTTGCATAGGACCGATTCTGAGGGTGTTGCGGAGTGGTATCGAGCTCAGCCATGCGATACCCCACAAGTCCAGCCTGTAGGATAACCTAGCTAACGGCCGAAGTAGAGTGTCAAAACTATTTTTGCAAAATCGGTTGGATAGATCTGGTTAGGTCTGATTTTTACTCCTTACCCCTCTGCTATTCCCCTCTCACCTCTGCGTGTTTTGAATCCGCTCTCTTCTCTCTCTTCGAGTCCAGGACTTCTCGTGGTTAGGTTTTCCGTCGTACCTTCAGGGTTTCGCTTCCTCCTTGGATAACGGTGTTCTACCATCCGGTGTTCATGCTGTCTGAGGAATCCGTCTACTGTGGTACCATTCTTTGTTCCTTCTCGTGTCTTCCGGTGTTTTCCGACGCGACGACATCATCTACGCCAGCTCCGATGCAGAGTCTGCATCACTCCTTTGTTTCCGAACCTCGATTGTCGAGATCTTGATCGATTCGAGAATGGTTGCACGCTTTTCTACTGATTGTGCCGAGTAATAGTTTGGGTGCGTGATGGATTGGCCCCCATGCCGACTACCCTTTCTATTCGCTTTTGTACATTGAAGTGGATGAGAATGCACCGGTTTCCTCTTTCCATCGAAGCTAGAGGTGGCTTTAATTGTGGATACCTCTACCTTCGCCCTTTGTTCCCGGAGTGTTCTCTGACGATCACGGACAATGACCTCTTGTTAGTGGTGTCGCGAGGATCTACACGAAGCGAGAAGATGCAGATCGCCGACCTTCTTTCCGGTACCATGAGGCGGATCTCGAGGGCGAGATCCATTGTTAGTGGTGTCGAATTATGGCATCCCGCAAAACCACTACTAGAAAATCGCGTCGTTTTTGTGCATTGCATCGCCATCATCATGCATTGTTTGTCTGAAACTATTTCGAAATGCCTAGTTTTGTTTTCTAAAAAGCCCCCGTCTTATTTCAAATTAAAACATCGGTCCGTTCAGATCTTTTATTTGTCTAAAATTATTTACAAAAGGTTATCTTAAATTAAATAAAGATTTATAATATTTTTTTGGGAGGCAGCCGCTAGTCTGAAGTCACCGGCCACCTCCGATTAAAAATCACGCTACCCTAAACCCTTTCCTACCCAAACCTAGTCTACCCACCAACCCTTGCCACCTCACCGTCCTCCACCTCACCTCACCTGACCCACCTCACCAATCCATGCCCCCACCTACATCCCTCTCTCTCTCTCACCTAGCCCCCACCTACCCCCTCTCCCTTACAACCTGGACCCCCCCTCTCTGGCCCCCCACCTCCTCACCCCACCCACCCCTCTCTCTCTCACCCCCTGGACCCACCTCCCACCTGCCCCAGCCCCAACCCTGCCACTGCCCCACCACAGACCCGTGCCCGCCCCTCTTCTCGGCCGGTCCACCCTCCCGTGACCTGACCTCTCCCCTGCCTCCTGGGTCCCACCACACCGCCACGCCTCGCATGCTCCCTCCCCTGGTCCTCTCCCACCTCGCGTCTCTCTCCCTCCTCTCTCTCCCAGCCCCGCGCGCTCCGGCCGAGCTCCCCGCCGTTCCCGGCCGGCCGCCGCCCACCTCTTTCTCCGCCACCGGCTCGCCCTGCTCCTCGCCTCCTGTCGCCCACGCGCGGACCGCCGCCCTCCTCCGTTTCGCCCCGACCCCGAGCACCTCCCGGCGCCTCACACTGCCACCAGCTCGCCGCGCCTCCTCGCGCCGCCCCTCCGGCCTTGCCCCTCCGGCCTCCCTATCCTCTGGCCACCCCGCCCGCCGAGCTCGCCTCCCTTGCCTGCCGGCCCCGCCTCGCCCGGCCTCGCTCGCTGCCTCCAGGCCCGCCTCCTGCCCGCCACCCTCGCCTCCTCGCCTCGCCTCCCTCCTCTCATGGGCCCGGCCTCACACCGGCGGTACCGCCGCGCCCTCCTCTGCCTTGTAGCGAGCCGCCTCGCCTCGGCCATGCCTCCCTGGTGCTCCACCCGCCGCCGCTGGCCCCTCCCGCTCCAAGCCCGGCAGCCCCTGCACGCGCTCGTGGTCCACGCCCGAGGCCGCGCCTTCCCTGTCTCTAGCCGGGCCCACCGGCAACCTTCTCTCCACCGCTCGGCCCTGCTAGGCCCTCGCCCGGTCCCAGCGCCATCGCCCGCTGGGGTCGCCGCGCCTCTCGCCCTCTGGCGTCCTCTTTTCTCGGGCGCACGCCGCTTTCTCGCCACACGCTCGCTTTGCCTCTGCGTGCTGCCGACCCTGCTCGCAATCGACCCGCACGTCCTCATCTCTGGCCCACGTGTGTGTTTATGTGTTTGTGCGATGTTCCCCAAAACGCCCGAGTCCAATACAAGATCGGCATCGGCAAACCAAGAGGAAACCCCAAAATCTTCGGGAGAAACTTCGACTTTAGACCCAAGTTCGCCGACCACCCGAGGAAACTACACCGAGAAATCACGGTACCCGGAGATCGACACAGGACTGAAGCATCAAGGCTTCCTTCATGGAATCGCCAAGATCCACCGGCGCCAAACCCAAGACCGACAATTGTACATGATAACCCAAGACCGACATGAGGCCCGACAAGATCTCCTTCGCGGACCCGAAGACCCTGAGACCCCGAACCGAAGACCGATCCGAAGCGCCAAGACCTTCGACAGGGAATCGACAAGATCATCGCGGAACTCCAAGATCTACCGCCTAACGCCATGTTCTCCTTCCCGGACGCCGAGCTCGCCGAGAACCCGGATGCGACAAGATCTACTCCGTTGTTCGAGAATGTTTCTGCCGAGACCGTTTCCGTCGAACCCTGAACCTGAGACCGAACCCCGGACCCCGAACCCCCCGGAACACCAAGATCGTCCGACCCCTAATGTGTGATTCCCTTCCCGAGCCCTATTTTATAAAATGAAATATAAATTGTTGCATATTAAATTGTCATATTCGCATGCATATTGTCATGTGGTTTGGGGGCCTTACGCCGATTCACATTATAATTAAATATGGGGCCCATGTGCGTACAAATCTAGTCTCATATTGGTTCCATTTAACTTTGTGTAGTGAACCGGTGATATATTTTGCCTTGTTAAGACAACATTTAAATGCGGGGTATCTAAACAACTAGAACCATATATTTAATTGTCGGGACCCCGGTTTCCGCTTAATATTACTCAATTGCATCGCACCTTTGCCATGTCATACATCATACATGCATCATGCCCGATCTTCTGCCGTAGTATTAAATAGTCCATTCGGTGTTTCTTCTAGTGCTTTGCTTCTTCACGGATTAGACCGATGAGTTGATGCGAGAGTCGACCCGATCTTCGGATGAACCTTCGGCAATGTTTTTCAGGCGAGCATCTCCCCCTTTCTACCTATCTTACTTTTATAGTATTTATTCCCTCATGTTGATCTATTGCTATCTGTGTTGCGATGCTCTAGCTTTCATACCCGTGTTTTTCCCTTGCAGCCTTATATCGCCTTGGACACCTCCTATTACATGTTGTTTGGTAGATAGTTGGACCTGCGCGTCGTAGTCGCTTGCTCAAGTGCTGTTGTGTGTCGTCAAGTACATACCACAGTTGTTGGAGTATTGCCGTGTGTTTATTGTTGGAGATGATCATAACTTTAATTACTGTTTAACAACTAAAATTGAAGTAAGTAAGCAGAGGCACAGGTGGTCAATAGATGTCATTTGGTTGTTAACCGTCCACTTGTGTCCCGTAGGACCCCGAGTACTTGATACATGTTCCTTGAATATTCGCGCTATCCACATCCGGGAGGATTATGGGACCCCCCTGAGCCAGAGCTTGATTCATTCTTATTTCTTGGGGCCACAAACTAGTTTGAGGTTTTATTTACTATCCTGTACTTATGCCATGCTTTACTGCTTTATTTACGATTGTGCGAGGAGGACCTGTACTGTTTAGGATCGGGACACGTTTTCGCGGTGTCGACAAGCCCAGTTTTGGGTTCCCAGTCGTTCACAGCCGTCCACCCAAACCTTGGGTCCGTCTCGAGTCACTAACTTCGCTATGGTGTACTCAATGGGGTGGCCCCAAATAATTCTGAATCCTGTGATTGCTTTGTCGTGAAAGCCTCGTTGGGTTTTGATTTGGTTTTTCCGAGGTTGATCGAGTGTGTTGCTATTTGTGCACCCTGCAGGTAAAACTTTCAAAGCCGTGTCCGCGGTTATGGACGACTTGGAGCACAGTATCTCGATCATAGACAACTATAACTAAAGTAGTGCTATAAATTTGACTTTATAATGACTAGTAATCAGCTTCACTATAATGGAATGGCTAAATAAAAACTGCCAACAATTGCTTGTTTGGGTTGTCGCTTGCGACCATTGTATCTGACTAGTAAGTATTGCAACTGCAACGGAATGGCTAAATAAAAGTGCCAACAACTGCTGGGTTTTGGGATATCTCATGCTAATCGTATATTTGACTAGTAAGTGTCGCAAACTACAACGGAATGGTTAACTAAAATTGCCCACTGCTTATTATATCAGGATGACTATCTATACCTAACTAGTAATTGCTGCAACGATAACCGAATAAATAAAACTGCCAACTGTGTGAGTTCCTCGGTGGACTTCCTCGTTTGGTCTCGAGGGGGAAATACCAGGATGGGATTGTTTGGTGTTAGATTCAGGTTGGATCCGAATAGCTCTTTCTTATCCCTCTCTGATAGCCGTCAGTTGTATCGAGTCTCTATAGGTTGTTTAGTGCACTGCCGCCGCCGCGATCCACCATACCTATGTGGCGAGGACCGCGAATTTAGTCTCGCCGTGTCTTGGCCTCGATCTTGACCGCTCTCTCTTTTTCCTTGCCCTTCGTCGCACCCCTTTGTTTAAGCAGGTTTTGAGATCGGCGTTGTTAGCGGGGTTACCCTTCCGCTTGGCACGGTGGGTTATGGGCGCCATTGGTTATTCCTCGGGGCTCTTAGCCCCATTTGCATCTTGTCCGTAGTCGGACGCCTATCATTTTCAAGGTGAATTGGATCTTTGTATCAGATATCTCGTATTCTTGACTCATTGAGTCGTGTTGTATATATATCTGCTCATGGGTCCCATCGAGGACTGTTGTGTAATGTTATTACTTCGTTTTCCACCCGCACGAAAGTGCCTGGTGGGCACCTTTGAATCGTTTCTATGCGGGTTTGGCGGGTTTCGCTAAAACTTGCATAGGGCCGATTCTGAGGGTGTTACACCGCTTCATCCCAACATACCGCAAGATGCAAAGTACACAAGAAGTAATCGACAATAAAAACATCAACGCCCATAATGACCATTGTGTTCTACTCGTGCAAACGGATCTACATATAGACACGGCTCTGATACCACTGTAGGGGTTCGTAGCATGGAAAACAAAATTTTCTACCGCATGCACACAAACAAGCCAAGATCTATCTACTAGATTGTAGCAACGAGTCGATAGAGGAACTCACCCTCGAAGATTCCAAAGCGGTTAACGAGAGCAGATTCTCGTGGGTGATGTAGTCGTACACTTGCCGATCTCAAGATCGCGTAGACGATCCTTCCGACGCTGCGTTCCGGCAGCGCTTCCGCAGTCGGTCACACGTTCGGTACTCGATGAAGACCTTCCTCTCCCTTGTTCCAGCAGGCAGCGGAGGTTGTAGCACTCTCCTCGTGATTCCAAGACGACGTGGTACGAAGTAGAGGGGAGATCTCGCAGGGCTTCGCCTTAAGCCGGAGCGAGTATGGTGGACTATGAGAGAGCCTTGGTGATACAGGGTTTAGACACACCCATTAGAAGGGGCTAAACCGCCGGCTAGGGCAATTAGAATCTCTAACTTTCGCTTGGGAGAAATCCCTAGTTGCGTGGCTAGGGTTTAGGTTTAGAGGAGGCAACTTGTGTGTGCTAGGAGCCTGCCCTCCTTATATAGGGAGGGCGGCCAAGGGAGGAGGAGTCCTCCCAACTCGGCTTGGGTGGGCTTGGCTTGAGGAGGACTCCCTCCCCAAGTCGGTTTCACCTCCTCCTCCTCCTCTTTTCCACTTTCCAAATTTAGCCGTTTGACTTTTCAATTTAGCTATTTGACTTTTCAAACTAGGATTCGATTAATCCTTTATTTGGAACAGCGATGACACTTAGTATATGATGCAATCATTCCAACTTGCAATGACACATTCATGTACCCCTTCCCCTCCGGAGTGTCGGACATTCCGGAACCTTCTAGAACATTCCCGATGAAAACACCGGAATCATTCCCCAACTCAAACGGACTTTCCTTATATGAATCTTATTCTCCGGACCATTCGGATCTCCTCGTGATATCCGGATCCCATCCGAGACTCGAACAACATTCGGTCTCTTACTCATCATTCCATAACTACTCAACAACATCGAATCCTTAAGTGTGTCTCCCTATGGTTCGTGAATTATGCGGACATGATCGAGACACTTCTCGAACAATAACCAATAGAGGAATCTGGAAATTCATATGGCTCCCACATATTTCACGATTACTTTGATCGAATGAACCACTTACATACGATACCAATTTCCCTTTGTCTCACGATAGTTTACTCATCCGAGGTTTTGATCGTCGGTATCTCGCATACCTAGTTCAACCTCATCGATAAGTACTCTTTTCTCGCCCGTGGTATGTGATCCCTTGTGAGCTAGTCACATGCTTGCAAGCTAATTGGATGACATTCCACCGAGAGGGCCAGAGTATATCTATCCGTCATATGGATGGACAAATACCACTCTTGATCCATGTGCCTCAACACATACTTTCCAACACTCAATGCCACCTTTATAGCCACCCGATTCACGTGTGGTGTTTGATGTCATCAAAGCATCCTTCCGTGATGGTATTTAGCATGATCTCATGGTCAAGGAATTAGGTTACTATGTATCAGAAAGCTTATAGCAAATGAACTATATTTAAATGACTTGATCTTTATGCTACGCTTAAATATCGGAGTATGTCCATCACATCATTCTCCTAATGATATGATCCTGTTGTTAATAACATCTCTATGTTCATGATCAGGAAACCATGATCATATATTAACCAACAAGCTAGTTTAACAAGAGGCTTTACTAGGGACTCTTTTATGTTTACAAATCACACAAGTATTAATGTTTCCGGTTAATACAATTATAGCATGGTATGTAAACATTTATCATAAGTATGAAGATATGATAATAACCACTTTATTATTGCCTCTTGGGCATATCTCCAACAATAAGACGGACCAGTGACCTAATCGAGTGGGGTTGCACAATGAGCTGAATCACTATTGCCAACTAGGACGGACTAAGTGGGTATATCCAAGCCTACGAGTTGGGCTAGCATAAGTCCGCCTAGGCCCCATCTAGACCAGCATCCACTGCATCCCCTACCAGCAGGACCACTACTGTCAACGCCTATGAGCGATCACACTGCTTGCGCATGTTGGCCATCACAAATTCCACCTCATATAATGAAGAATGTAGATATGCCACAAACAGCACATGAGCTAGCCAGCCAGCCGGCCTAGGAGCCACATTCCAGCGATGAAACTATAGAGGACGAGAGATCCCCGCACCGAACCTATACCTCCCAGGTTTAACTGCGGTTGACCAGAACTAGGTGACGAATCCTCCTCCTCATTTGAGCTCTCTCTGGTGAGTGCTCAGAAGCACGAGCCCATGTTCCATCCAACCTCGAGGAGCATGGCAAGGTACCGTATAGCGGCGCGACTAGCTTGATCACTTCAAAACACAATGGTTATTTTGGTCCCACAATCACCACCTAGAATTTTGTGCCTCGTGATTCATACGGACAATCTTCAATACTCTCTCGCTCTCTCACTACAAATAATTGTCTAATGTTTTTTGTTATGCAGGACTTGCGGTGGGATCTGTTGGTGTAGTGATTATTATCACAATCATTATCTCTTGGTTACAAATGGTAGTCCAAAAGAAAATTTTGAACAAATCTAAGCAAGAGTATTTCCACCAACATGGTGGCGTGATTTTACTAGACCATATGAAGTCAGAAGAAGGTCTTGGTTTCATGGTATTTTCTGAAGCTGAGCTCATACATGCCACAAACAACTATGACAATAGCAGAATACTTGTAAAAGGAGGCAATGGAACAGTATACAAAGGTATAATAAAGAATAACATACCGGTTGCAGTGAAAAGATGTGGGTTAGTTGACGAAAGACAGAAGAAGGAATTTGGCAAGGAGATGATTATTTTGACCCAACTTAATCACAAGAACATTGTTAAACTCGTGGGTTGTTGCCTAGAGGTGGAAGTTCCAATTCTTGTCTATGAGTTTGTCATGAATGGTACACTCTTCGAGCTTATCCATGGAAATAACAAAGCATTGCAAATATCTTTCAGCACTCTCTTAAGGATTGCTCATGAAGCAGCCGAAGGACTCCGCTTCTTACATTTGGATGCATCTCCTCCAGTAATTCACGGTGATGTGAAAACGTCTAACATCCTTCTTGATGAAAACTACATGGCCAAAGTGTCGGACTTTGGAGCCTCCACACTAGCCCCGTCTGACAAAGAGCAGTTTGTCACAAAGGTTCAAGGCACTTGGGGATACCTTGATCCTGAATACATTCAAACATTCCAATTAACAAACAAAAGTGATGTTTACAGCTTCGGTGTTATCCTTCTAGAGATCCTCACTGGGCAATTGCCAATGAAGCTTGAAGGTCCAGACAAGCAAATATGTTTGTCTACGATTTTCCTATCTGCTATGAAGGAGAATAATCTTGATGCAATGTTGATGAGCCACGTGAAAGGCCAAGAGAGCATGGAGTTGCTGAGAGGACTTGCAAACCTAGCTAAGAAATGTCTAGATACGTGTGGTGACAATAGGCCATCGATGAAAGATGTCACAGACGAGCTCAACGGATTAAGGAAACGTTCAATGCATCCTTGGGTACTGCTTGATGTGGACACAGAGGCAGAAAGCCTTCTTGAAGGAGGATCTACCGGTGGTTATGAAATAGAATTAAGTGGGTATCCTATGGGCGAAAATGAGAACAAGCCCATAAACCCAAGAAGTTCCTACTATGAAAAATGAGTAAAGATATGTATAATGCAATCTTTTAAATCAACTATTTGCTGATAAAATGTTTCTTCTAGAACCATTTACTATGTATGTTGTATTTTGAAGTCCGCGTAGCTGCTACTTGATTCGATTGTGTGTAGTCTTTGTAATAGGGACTAGTCTGATTGTTGCAACTTCTAAATTGCAAGACGTATTTTTAGTCCATTCTCCCATTGACAAATTTGTTGATTAAGAAGAGAATCTGATGTTTATTTAATTTCTTGGAAAATAGCACACGTTAAAGGCTTAAACCGCGAGGTTGCTCCCTCTTTTGGGAGGGAAAGACAAACTCGGCCATGTCCCTTTTGGTGCAAAATTTCTGTCTCTGTACTCTGCAAAAATTCTCAAAAGTCGTCTGCAATCGCAATTCTCTCCTCTTTACCGTTGGTGCTGGACATAGCGAAGAGGGTGGAGATCGAAGCGAGTCGCCCGCATGTCCTCCGGCCGCACCCCCGTTCCCCCCATGCCCCATGCAGCCCCGTTCCTCAGGTCGCCCGCATGTCTTCTCACGCCCCTTCCTCTCTCGCACACCTGGAAGTTGATGGCTGCAACGCAGCGGCACTACGGCAGATGACGGAACTAGATGGTGGAGACTGCGGCAATAAAACTGTGCTGGAGGGCGACGGAACTGAGGCTATAGACACGACCTACTTCATCCGTATCTGACGGATATTCGAAACAAAGAATCCCCACCGTACCATAGGAGTTCCAATGAAGGCTAGCCCAACGAGACCCGTGGTTAAGAGCAACTCCACCGGCCACGCAAAACTCGACACAGTAAAAGTAACCTTCGATATAGCACGCGTACAGCACTTTTCCCTCCTCTAGTAGGCGCGCGATAATCGTGCGTGTTGTATAAAAATTCCGGCGCGCATCATTTTGTCCCCGCGCACGTCCCAAATTTTGTGCCCGACCGCCAGCGCGCTCTATCTTGTTCGCTCGCACGCGAACGCCCGACCGTCACTGAAAAGTCACCTACGTGTGCGCTGCCTCCATCCCCCCCACGTGATTTCATTGGGCGCCACCGCCGATTCGCCACCGCCGCCGTCATCTGCCGCAGACCTTCCCGAGTCGCGGCGGGAATCGACGCGAGTTGTCGGCGCCGTGCATCTTTTCGCGCCTCAACGCGAGTTTCCGCCGCCGTACCTCGGCCAACTTGGAGCTGCCTCGGCGATCGCAGCGCCACGCTGCCCTGGGCCATGTCCTCCTCAAGTGAAGGCCCACAAGTGAAGTTTGAAGCAAATGGACACACATACAACTATGACTATTATCTTGCCGATGGCATCTACCCAAGATGGCAAACTTTTGTAAAGCCGGTTCACAAACCCAAAAATAATAAAGAAAAGGATTTTCACGCCGCTTGTGCGGCTAGAAAATATGTGGAGAGAGCCTTTGGATTTTGCAAACCCAGATTGCTATCGTGAGAGGACTGGCTAGATTTTGGGATCAAGAATGCCTTTGGTACATTCTGACAGCTTGTGTTATCATGCATAACATGATCATATAGAATGATTATGAAAAATGTAGATCGCAGCCACCACTATGACTTGATGGGGATTCTTGTGCAAGTGCATAGGAGATAGCATAGGGTAACGCGTTTCATTGCCTCATATCTGTTAGGAATAAACAATTTGTATTCCTCTGGAGGCCAAATGCCACAATATATAGTACAGGTACATGGCAAATATGCAAGAAGCCCCCTAACATATGGGGGGAAATACAATATACAGATATATACATCTAACACCCCCCCCCTCAAACTCATGGTGGATCCACAACACTGAGTTTGGAGAGTAAGAAATCATGTCGCTCGTCTATTCCTTCAGAAGAAATCCGCCAATCAGAATCTGAAAGCACATACTGAAGTGCAACAAACTGAGCCTGCACCTGAGCACGTGTATAGAAAGCGTCAACACCAATATACTTGGTAAGCTCATGCTTGACCGGATCACGTGCAACACTAATAGCACCTGTACTATCAGACAAAACCAGAGTGGGTGTGGTAATAGAGACCCCAAATTCGCAAGTAACCACCGTAACCAGGTCACCTCAGCAGTCAACAAGGCCATAGCACGCAGCTCAGATCAACACTCGAACGGGAAACCGCTGTCTATTTCTTCGTCTTCCAAGCAATGAGCGAACCACCAAGAAACACACCGTAAGCAGAAAGGGAACGGCGATCCGAAGGATCACTCGCCCACGTAGCGTCCGAATAGCACTAGAGCTGGAGGAGCTGGAACGAGGAAAGAAAAGGCGACGAGTGATCGTACCACGAAGATAACGAAGAACACGAAGAAGATGACTATAGTGAACAGTAGTAGGAGCAGAAACAAACTAACTCAGAATATGAACAGGATAAGAGATGTCAGGACGAGTGACAGCAAGATAAACAAGGCTCCCAACAATATGACGATAACGCGTCGGATCAGGAAGATGATCACCATCAGTAGGTTGAAGCTTAACATTAAGCTCCATAGGGGTCTCAAAAGTGCGCTCATCCCCAAGAGCAGCACGAGCAAGAAGATCCTGAGTATACTTTTCCTGGGAGATGTAGAAGCCAGCAGAAGTGGAGGAAACCTCAATCCCAAGAAAGTTTCGAAGAGGACCTAGATCAGTCATAAGAAACTAATCACGAAGACGAGCCTTAACAAAGGCGATATACTCAGAATCATCACCAGTAATGATCATATCATCAACATAAAGAAGAAGAAGAGTGCGACCACGAGGAGAAATGTGAACAAACAGCGCTGGATCATGAGGACTAGGGGAGAAACCAGAAGCTGTCACTACAGAAGCAAAGCGCTCAAACCAGTCACGAGGGGCCTGTTTGAGGCCATAAAGAGAACGTCGAAGACGACAAACCATCCCCTCGGGAACAGAATACCTAGGAGGAGGCTGCATATAAACCTCCTCACGCAACTCACCATTGAGAAAGGCGTTCTGAACATCAAGATGGGATACAGAACCCGTAATGTGAGCAACAACAAGAAGAGTACACGGTGGTCATATGAGCCACAGAGCAAAGGTCTCATCATAGTCACGACCATGCTACCGAAAACCACGAGCCACAAGACGCGCTTTATAGCGCCAAGAGATCCATCGAGCGGTCTTAATCTTATAGACCCAATTACACATGATAGGACAAACACCGTGAGGAGAGAAACAAGATCCTGTGCCAAGGCGCTCAAGGGCAAGCTCTCACCCATGGCCACCGCCATTCAGGATGATGCTCAGCATCCCGATAAGAAGTCGGCTCGGAGGCAACAGAAAGACCATACTGACTAGGAGAGTAACGGTTGGGGGCACGACGCTGACGAATAGGATGAGTAGAGGTAAGCTCATCAGAGGAAGATGACGCAGGAGACGACGATGAATAAGAAGGAATAGCAGAAGAAGACTCCGGAGAACGAGGAGAACTAGGAGAACTAGACGGAGCAGAGGAGGACAGTGGTGAGAAAGAGACATCAGGGGGAGGATATCCTGAAGAAGACACATTAGGAGGAGAAGGAGGTGTGTCAGGAAAGAGAAGAAAAGAGATATCTTCCACTGGGTAGGTACCAGCGGTGGGGCGAGGATAGAAAGGGCGTGTCTTATCAAAAGTAACATCACGAGAGATACGCATCCGACGACCAATGGGGTCCCAACAGAGATATCCCTTGTGCTCATTACTGTATCCAGTAAAAACACACTCAACAGACTGAGCGGTCAGTTTGGTGAGTTCGCGAGGAGCAAGAAGAACATAGCAAACACAACCAAACAAGCGAAGCATGGAGTAGTCTGGAGACTGTCCAGATAGGCGCTCAAGAGGGATACCACCCTGCAGAGCGGCAGAGGGCTGAATATTGATTAGGTAAACAGACGTAGCAACAGCCTCAGCCCAGAAATGCGGCGGAAGAGAAGAAGCAATCATCATGGCACGAGTGGTCTCAAGAATATGACGATGCTTACGCTCGGCAACGCCATTCTGGGCATGGGCGCCAAGACAGGAGAACTGAGCAATAGTGCCCGCCAAGAAGAACACCGCAACATCCGGGAGATATACTCACCACAGAATCAGACGAAACACACGAATGGGGGTAGAATATTGAGTACGGACCATGGCCGCAAAACGCTGATATATGGAGAGCACCTCACTACGAGCGCATAAAATACAACCAAGTGTACCGAGAAAATCATCAATGAATAAAATATAGTAGCGATGCCCCCTTTCGCGAAAAGGAGCCGGACCCCAAACATCTGAATGAACTAAATCAAAAGGTCGCTGAGATACGGACCGCTAGTAGGACAGGAAGTGAATATGTTTACCCAACCTACATTACGACAATGGAAAGACCCGTCTCTGAGACGGACCCCGGAAGACGCGATGAACTAAGGACGACACGAGAGTCACAAAGGTGACCAAGACGATGATGCCACTGAAAAGGCTGGTAGCGGCGCAACCGGAAGAAGAAGCGGCAAATGAAGTGGCGGCGAGGAACGAAGCGCCTAACTCCCAAGGTCCCGAAGAGTCACGGCATGAGCCATATCCAACTGTGGCTGCGTGCGACGGTCCTGGACAACACAAGAATCAGCATCAAGAATGACGCGACAACCTGAGTCAGTAAGATGGCTAGCAGAGAACAGATTCATCTTAAGAAGAGGGACATGAGAGATATCAGGAACATAAACATAAGAAGTAGAAAGAGTGCCCTGACTAGAAACAGGAAGAGAGGTACCATCAGCTGTAAAAACACGGACATGAGAAGGGATAGAACAAAGAGCAGACAGAAAAGAAGACTCACAGGTCATATGAAAGGAATCTCCAGATACCATGGGGACGTACCTGACTGTGTAGAAGGTGGTGGTCGCGCAGTGCCTGAAGAATCAGTCACAGAACCAGCGTTCGTCGAAGAAGAGCTCAGAGCGACAAGCGGACGCGAAGACTCGATAATGTCACGATCGAGAGAGCAAGCTGAAGATCTGAAGGAGCCGACCGCCCACGAGCCTGGTGCTGGCGGCGTAAGCGGAATCGATCCGTGTATAACAAGTGGCCCAAGTGTGGCCATCCTTGTTACAGTAAGAGCAGTGACAAAGAGAACCACAGCGACCCTGACCACGAGCCTGTTGGTGCGACTCGGCCCGGCTGGCGATGCGACTCGACCGAAGCTGCTGCGACTCGACCGACACGGAGAAGTGGGTAGTATCGGTGGCGGCACAGAGGACCGCGGCTGAGTCAAGGGAGCAGACGGCATAGGAGGACCACGAGTAACAAGCATAGATGGAACCGCAAGCAGACCAGCACCACGGAGACGGGTCTCCTCAGCCCGAAGCTCAGACAACACCTCAGAAAGTGAAACACGACCACGAGCATTCAAATGAAACGCTGGGCTCAAACTCCTAGCGGCCGAGACGAAACTCATAGATGCGGTGAAACTCCAAATCCGAGCGCTGTCGACATCACGAGCATGTGCCACAAACAAAGAAGATGAAGAGAATCAAGGCGACGCGGATAGCGGCATTCGAGTATAGAACTCATCAATAGTAGAATCACCTCTTTGGAGAGCATGCTCTGGCGAACCACGCAGACAGTAAAGAGCATCCCCGGTGATAGCGGCGAAGATGGGCCCACTGAGCGGCAACAGTAGGGAAACTCATGAACTCAGCAGCGTACCGGGGCAAAACACTAGAGCTGAGAACAGCAGCAGCACGAGCAGCCTCATCAACCCACTGAGTGTAAGCGAGCGTGTCGATAGGCCTCGAGATCGGAAGAATCGCTTGAACTTGGATCATAAGCAAGCAACAAGACTATCATCAAGACTCGGCATCCTTGGCCTCCTGAGAAGTATCAGCACCGAGAACAATCGGTGTCGGTGGAAGAGGAGCCACAGGAGCAGGGGGCACGGCGGACACGAGACCTCGCCGGATAGCACACCCCAAAGATGGAGACCGCGCATGTGGACGCGCATAAAGGCAGCGAAATCGGGATAATTGGCGCCATCGAAGATCACCGGGCAGCGAGGAATCGCAACATAACCCGATAAAGAAGACATAACCCTTTTTTTTAACACAGATCAAATCTGGATCCGATCGTCGATCTGGCAAGCCGACATCGGCACGATGATCCGGCGGGATGGAGATGAAGCTGAGGCAGGCGCGTGGAACCAGGAGAGAAGCCCGCGCGTGGGCGTCCACGCGTGAACCGAGGCGAGGAGGCGGGCGCGTGGAAGCAGGAGAGAATCCCGCGCATGACCGCGCGTGAGGACCGGTTGCTTCCGCGCGTGCGCGTCTGCGCGTGGACCAAGGCGAGGAGGTGGCGCGTGACCGCGCGTGAGGACCGACGCGTGACCGCACGTGGAGTCGTCGGTCGTCACGTGGAGGTCGCGTGGAAGAAGCGATACCGAGGCGAGAAGGTGGCCCGCGCGTGGCGATCGATGCCTGGATCGATTCCGAGGCCGCGCGTGGAGGCGGCGTTGACTGATCTGAAGACGAGACAAGCAGGTCCGTGAAGGAGTTTAATCGAATTGGATCTGGATCGAAAGAAAATCGGAAATCGATCTGGCGACGAACTCGACCGATCTGGAGGGCACCTAGACAAGCGGCGACCGGCGGCGACGACGGCAAGGCCGTCGGCGACAGGGACGGTGGCGGATGTAGCGACGAAGTTGCGAGTAGGAGAAGACTAACTTGGCTCTGATACCATGTTAGGAATAAGCAACTTGTATTCCTCTGGGGTCCAAAGGCCACAATATACGATGTGAAAAGGGCAAATATGCAGTTCCCTAACATATGGAAATATATCTGAGATATATACATGTAACAATATCATGCCATTCGCGACAATGAGACCCATGATAATCTTCAAAAAGATCTCATCGCGGAGTGGTGAAAATGGTTTGGAGCACAACATTAATCCCTCCTTTTATTTGTTATTTGTTGTATTGTTAGAAAACATTTTATTGTAGTGTTGATGAAAAACTTGTTGTATTTATTGGTGAACAATTCTTGTATTTATTGTACTATTCATGTACCATTTGATTGTGTTGTAATAATAGCTAGACAAGTTTTTGTTAAATTTATTTGATCTTCTTGATCATGTAGTTCATTGTGAAACTTGTTTGCAATGGCACCCGTGCGTTGTATTTTGCGCGCCTGTTAGGAAACATTTCGTGTTATGTTTTCGCACGCCTGTTTTATCGGAAGGTATCCCACTCAGTGCACACAACAGCGTTGGCCCCGCTGTTCGGGAGATGACAGCGGAGATGTGAGAGGGAGGCGGCCGGCGGCTCTGCGAGAAGTCTTGGCGGAGGTCGGCAGCTGCATGTACTTCATATCTGCGCCTAGAGGAGATGATGTGCGTGTAATAAGGGAGGGCTGAGTATTATGATCGATATTGTGAATTTTTTTCTTCAGGGACTCAGGGGTGCACGGACGCGGAGCAAGCAAGCCTCGTCCTCCTTCATGGACTGTTTCCTCCTCTCCCTCGGGCCCGCAATGCCATGTCCTCCCGGAAAACCTGTCACCATCTCATTGCGAGCAGCAACTCGTTCGGATTTGTGGGCCGGCCCATTTAGTGGCTGTAGGTTCTAGGGCAGAGCTAGGGCGGTTTTTTGTTTGCTTTTTTGCTGTGTTTTCTAGGGTTTTGTTTGCTTTTTAGACCGGTTTTCTTGTCCCTTTTCTTCTTTTTCTTAAATATATGAACAATTTTGAGTTTGAACATTTTTTGATCTGTATAATTTCAAATATTTATATTTTTTAAATCTAGAAAAATTTCAAATTTGAGCACTCCCAAATTAGATTTTTTAATCTGAACATTTTTATGTCTAAACATTTATCAGATCTGAACATTTTTAAATCTAAAATTTTCAAATTTTAATATTTAAAATTTAAACTTTTCAAGTTTTAATATCCTTAATAAATATATAAACATTTTTTAAATAAAACTTCTTTGAAAATCCCTTACTTTCATATTATACAGTAATAATAAAACAGAACGAAACAGAAACAGAAAAGGTAGTACTACTCCATTTTATTAGGCTGCATTTGGGCCCATAGAGGAAACGCTTCAGGGGTAGCTAGCCAGGGTAGCTGATGACTCCCCCGCTGAGCAATCTATAGGAGCTCCCATGCCGTCCTGCTCCCCATGCCCCATGCGCAATTCTCTACTTCTTCACCGTTGGGCCGATAGCTAGCTAGCTCCGGAGAGTGAGGAGTAGTTCCAGCGGAGCTTCCTTTCACCGCCATGAATGCCGCCGCCGTCACCCCGTGCCGCGAACCCCATCCGCCTCAGCGCACCGTCACGCAGCCTTATCTCCTTCTCCACCTCAAAGCGATGTGTGCAAGAATCTCCAACTCCATCGACAACTTCGAGGCGCGGTTCGTTACACGGCCGATCCTTCCTCGCATCAAATTATTGGAGAGAGAACGTACGTACCGGCCGGTGATCGAGAGAATCTGCGGCTGTACTTGGATGGCACCGGTATTCCGTCCTTGTGCTAGTTGCCGGCCCGGCCCGTACGTGCCTCTTTCCCCAGCCGACGGATCGATCGACGCAGAGGGACGAGAGGAGGAGGAAAGGACTACGTAGTGTACGTGCACGGTGATGTACCAACTCTACACGTTCAAGGACGTAGGCGCTGGGCCTGCCTTGTATAACATGAGCACTGTGTTTTTTATAGTATCTTGTGTGCATGCTCGATCTATCGGTCCATTGCGTGGTCAACATGCGCGAGCTAATAAATTCGTGTCAAGCTCAGCGCTGAAAGCTGCTGTGGTCTTGCCGGACTGCAAGGCACACACATTTGACCAGAATTTCAATCTCGTAGCAGACTGTGTGTCTGTGTCTCGATTATATTCATAGAAAGTTAGGCAGGGCACTCATGCATGGTGCACGCTAGTCGCTAGCTAATGACAAGCGCATATTGGGGGCAAATATTAATCCAGGTAATAATTTTCAGCAATGGCAGCATCACCGTGTACGTAGTACTACCAAAGTAGAGTTGCCCGCATAACGATGCGTGTGACATAAGGAATCCTCATATGTCTGTTTGAGAGAACCACTTCCAAAGCTAGCTGCCGTCTAGACGTATACATGCGCATGCCATTCCGTTCAGACGTAGTACTACTGCGAACGTACGTACGATCGATCCTTCCCTTTGCGTACGTACATCCAAACGTCACCTCCTTCAACCGCCTATTTTACACACAGCACATGCCTGCTTTGAGGCTGAAACCATTATTGTTGACCAATCCACAGGGCACAATCCCAGCTGCATACAGTACCTGCAAGTATATATACACGCAGCATCTAGCGACCACACTGCCCACACGCACAGACACGCACTACACGTACGTACGCGCGGTACGATCGAGCAGCAGCAGCATGAAGGCAGGACGACGCTCCTCCTCCAATACTAGCAGCAACAGGAGGCTCCTCACGTCCTTCCTGAACGCGTGCAGGAAGCTCGGTGCCCCGACGACGGCGGGCGAGTACTGGGCGCAGCTCCACGCCGGCGACGAGGCCGCCATCCCGGTGGACGTGCCGAGGGGCCACACGGTGGTGTACGTCGGGGAGGAGCTGCGGCGGTACGTCGTCCGGGTCTCCTCCCTCGACCACCCGCTCTTCCGGGACCTGCTCGACCGCGCAAAGGAGGAGTACCAGTTCGCCGCCGACGCCAGGCTATGCCTGCCCTGCGACGAGGACATCTTCCTCGCCGTGCTCGGCCACGTCGACTCCAAGCAGGAGTACTGCCGTAGGCTGGTGCTGTGCAGCTGACGCCAGCCGCGGGGCCGCTCGTGGCACCGGTACATGATTAATTGCCGGCCGTTGCCGCCGCTGACCGGGGGCGGTTAATTGCTCCGAGATAACGAAATTTGCCTACATGTCAATGATTTCCTAGGGCTCACACTCTCGGATGTATAGGGTCGATATGTGTAGTACTCAATCCAACAGTATAAGATATTTTATCTTTTTAAAGCAAATGTATCTGAATTTCTTTTAGTTTATAAGTTTACTTAGGCTAGAAGTAAATCTACACACTAAAAAGGTCTAGATGCATTTTTTTCACAAATCTAAAACACCTCATATTTTGAAACTAAGGGAGTACACAAATCCTTGCTCTGTATTCCATTCTTCAAGGACGTGTGCCGCCGTGCAAAATGGGGGTTGCTCCAACATGCAATTCGTGACCCATGATGATCCAGCCTTTTTACTGTTAGGGAATATCGGGCCAATTTTGGGTCCATGTTGGTTGTATCCACTCTCCAGCTCGTGATTTGGTCGACGCAATCTCTAAGATGATAGCACAAACAATATGGCAGCAAGTGACAAGTCCGCACACGATAATCCAGTATTCAAGGCATCATATTTGGTTGCCCACGAAGACGTTTTTTGCACCCAGTCTAAATGCGTTTAGTGTGAAAGCACCCCAAATTCGGGCTTCGCATGAACATCGAAATTGAGCGTTTTCACGGAACAGACCCAGATAAGCACAAGAAAATGAACGGCATGCGCGAAAAGGAAGTGTGAAGATGGCGGGAGGCAAAAATATTGCAGCACGGTGTGGCACGAAAAATAGGCTCACCTCTCTCTTATGTTGTCACCATCAGGGAAGACAAATCCACCCACATTTTTCTCTTGGCCGACGGCTTTGGCGGCAGAGGCAACGATTTAAATCTGCGGATCAACACCTGGTCATTTACTCCATCTTCTCCGACACCGGCTGCTATGGCCTCGCGGATCTGCGGCATCGTCTTGTCCTCGTCGGGTCCGCCAACGCCTTCTCCGGCTGCGGTAGGTCGTTGATGTCTTCATGTTGGAATTTGGTGTATATTGGGCTATTGGCCCATTAGACTAATTCTGAAATTCTCTTTGGCCCACTTATGCATGGCAGCATATGGTTGTGCTAGTGGTGCTAAAGTTTAGTCCCACATCTTAGTTGAAGGGAGTTGACCACCTTATATAGTAGAGTTGCACCACTCACTAAGGTGTGACAAGAAGAGTAGCCTCGCAAGACTCCTCCTCCGCCACGCTACCGCCGCCACGCCGCTGGTTATGGAATCTCGAGCCGAGCCACGATCCTCTAACTCGCATTATATAAGCGTCCGCAAACCTAATCGTCACCGTATCAATCCACACACGCGCTACCTCCGTAACCTTGCGCCGCTGTTTTCTCCATCCCGGCTTGCGGCACCGCCAGATCGGGACAAGAGGCTCGAACCCGCCTCGTGAACTCAGACGGTGAGGGCGATCGGTTTTAGGAAGCGCTCAAGCCGACATCGGCAACCATGACGCCGTCCGGCGACGAGTTTCGGACGACGACTTCTTCCGGACGTCCGACCTCTTCAAAACCTCAACATGGGCGACTGCTTTGCAACTTGCGGCTGCTATTCAAAGATATCGTATGATCCTCAATTGTCTTTTTCGGATTATGCTAGAGTTCTCCGTTCTAGCGTTCTTTGTACATGTGATAGGTTTATCTCCTATAGATGTAATCTGTTCATCTACTTTGTTGATACGCATAATTGGTTTTAGTATTTGTATGATCATGTTTTATCGCTTATTATTCGGATTAAATCATATGGATTATTGCTTATATTTTCAACAATCCAAAAACCTGATTATAGGCAACTGAATTCGATTGGTGTAGCCGCGGCTACTAGGCCGCCTCCTTTTGATGGCATGCACTATAAGAGATGGCGCAAGAGAGCAGCTTCCGTTTGAAAACCTAAACTGCTATAGCGCCACTCTTGGCAAGCTGAAGGAGATCTTTCACGAAGCGAACTTTAAGAAAGCCGATACCATGTTTATGGCGGCTTTGTTCGATGTTCTTGGGGACAACATTGTTGACCCTTATATGTCATTTGATAATGGCAAGGACGTGGGAAGCGCCGAGGCCAAGTTTGGGGTCTCGACGGCAATCGAGCTTTATGTCATGGAGAAATTCTATGACTACAGGATGGTTGATGAAGCTCCGTCGTTGAGCAAGCTCATGAGATACAATCACTTGCCAAAGAACTTGAGCAGTTCAAGTGTTCCTTACCGACAAATTTGTGGCTGGTGGCATTATTGCCAAGCTTCCTTCGTGGAGGAACTTTGCTACTTCTACGAAACATAAGAAACAAGAGTTTTCCGTTCTGGATCTCATTGGGTCTCTTCATGTGGAAGAGAAGGCAGAGCAAAGGACAAACCGCCGAGGACTAGAGGGAGGTTCTACTGCCAATTTAGTGCAGAGGAAAAACTTCCAATCCCACAAGTTCAAGAATAAGAACAAAACTGAAGGAAAGGGAAAGTTCGATGGCAAGAACAAGGCCACGCACTCAACCAACTTCAAGAAGAAAAATGATAAGAGGAAAGGCTCTTGCCATGTCTGTGGTGATCCTGGTCATTGGGCTCCTAGCTGCCCTAATAGCTTTGACAAGCGTCAACATGGGAACAGCGGCAATGCCGCTAATGTTGTTATTAGCGATACTGAGATGAAGGATGCTGGGTACGATTTTACCTACTATCCTTTCAGATGTCATTCTCCGATTGGTGGATAGACACGGTGCTAATACACATGTATGTTACGATATTTCCATGTTCTCCTCTTATCGTGTCTCAAGGACTTCTTCCGGTCGATGGGAAACGGCTCACGTTTCGCTTCATGGTGTTGGTACGGTAGATATGAAGTTTACTTGGGAAGACCGTCTGAAAAAAACGTGCAACATGTTCCTCCATCAATAAGAATCTCACGGATCGCTTTTATGTCGAGATGGCTTTAAGTTGGTTTTGAGTCCAATAAAGTTGTAATTTCTAAGTATGCACAATTTGTTGGAAAGGTTATGAGTGCGGAGGTCTGTTCGCTTGTCTCGCTGACTCATATACTAAAGTTATTAATCATGTTTGCAATGATAATGAGTCCAATGTTTGGCATTCACGACTTTGTCATATTAACTTTGGTTGCATGACGCTAGCCAATATGAGTTTAATTCAAATTTACCATGTCAAAGGTTCTAAGTGCCAAGTTTGTGTGCAAGCAAGCAACCCCGCAAGTCTCATACATCATGAATCGAGAAACTTAGCACCGCTAGAACTTATACATTCAGATCTTTGTGAGATGAATGGTGTGTTGACAAAAGGTGGAAAAAGATACTTTATGACGTTGATTGATGACTTCACTAGATACTGCTATATTTATCTTCTGAAATCTAAAGATGAAGCTTTGAACTACTTCAAAATCTATAAAGCTGAGGCAGAAAATCAACTTGATCTTAAAATCAAGCGGCTAAGGTCGGATCGTGGTGGAGAGTACTTTTCAAATGAATTTGATTTATTCTGTGCATTATATATGAGAGGACGCCTCCCTACTCACCTCAGTCAAATGGGGTGGCTGAAAGAAAGAACCGCACTCTAACTGATTTGGTTAACGCCATGTTAGATACATCTGGTCTTTCCAAGGAATGGTGGGGGGAGGCGCTAATGACTGCGTGTCATGTCCTAAACCGTGTTCCTGTAAAGGATAAAACCATGAATCCATTTGAGGAATGGAAAAAGAAAAGGCTTGAACTCTCTTACTTACGAACTTGGGGTTGTTTGGCGAAAGTCAATATTCCAATATCCAAGAAGCGAAAGCTTGGACCAAAAACCGTTGATTGTGTTTTTCTAGGATATGCTTTTCATAGCATTGGCTATAGATTTTTGATAGTAAAATCTGAGGTATCCGACATGCATGTTGGTACAATTATGGAGTCGAATGATGCGACTTTCTTTGAGGACATCTTTCCTATGAAAGTCATGTCTAGCTCATCAAATCAGGAGATGACTAGTTCATCTAGTCAGGAATTTTCTATAATTCCTGAACCCACTATGCCGATAGAACACTCTGATGATACTGTGGAGGATGACAATGAAGCTCCTAAAAGGAGCAAGAGACAAATGACTGCAAAGTCATTTGGTGATGATTTCATTGTGTACCTTGTGGATGATACTCCCACTTCTATTTCAGAAGCCTATGCATCTCAAGATGCTGACTCTTTGGAAGGAAGTCGTCAAGCGAGATGGAATCCATCTTAGCTAATGGTACTTGGGAAATCACTGATCGTCCTTATGGGTGTAAACCTGTAGGATGTAAATGGGTGTTCAATAAAAAGCTTAGACCTGATGGTACTATTGAAAAGTACAAGGCACGTCTTGTGGCTAAGGGTTATACCCAAAAGGAAGATGAAGACTTCTTTGATACCTACTCACCAGAGCCGATTGACCACTATTCGAGTACTACTTTCCTTGGCTTTCACATGGTCTTCTCGCTCATTAAATGGACGTTAAGACAACTTTTCTAAATGGAGAGCTAGATGAGGAAATTTATATGGAACTACGATGGATTTGTAGTAGATGGTCATGAAGGAAAGGTGTGTGTTAGTAAAGTCTTTATATGGTCTTAAGCAAGCTCCTAAACAAAGGGCACGAGAAGTTTGAAAGAACTTTAATCTCTGAAGGCTTTGTTGTAAACGGTTGAAAAATGTGTGTACTATCGCCATGGTGGGGCGAGGGAGTTATTATGTGTCTCTATGTTGATGACATATTGATATTCGGGACCAACCTAGTTATCGAGGAGGTCAAAGAGTTCCTATCTCATTGCTTTGAGATGAAGGACTTGGGAGTGGCTGATGTAATTTTAAACATCAAGCTACTAAAGGATGACAATGGTGGGATTACATTGCTTGATCTCACTATGCGGAAAAAATATTGAGTCGCTGGGTATAGTGACTGCAATTCTTCTCCAACGCCTTATGATCCGAGTGTGCTACTTGAAAGAATCAAGGAATGCTAAAGATCAATTGAGATATTCTCAAATTATTGGCTCGCTCATGTATTTAGCCGCGCTACTAGACTGACATTTCCTTGTCAGAAGCAAACCGAGTCGATGTGTGTTAAATCGAGATGATCATTGGCATGCTCTTGAAAGAGTTTTGCGCTATTTGAAAGGCTTCATGAGTTACGGTATTCACTATCTGGGTATCCTCGGTACTTGAGGGTTATAGTGATTCAAATTGGATATCCGATGCCGATGAGATTAAGGCCACAAGTGGTTATTTGTTTACACTTGGTGGTGGCGCTGTTCGAAGTCTTGCAAGCGCACCATCTTAACGAGGTCAACAATGGAAGCAGAACTCACAGATTAGACACGCCCCTTGAAGCAGAGTGGCTTCGTGAGCTCTTGATGGACTTACGTGGTTGAAAAACCAATACCCGCTATCCCAATGAATCGTGATAATCAAACCGTGATCGCCAAAGTAAACAGTTCTAAGGATAATATGAAGTCATCAAGGCATGTGAAGAGGAGATTGAAATCAGAAATTGAGAAACTCCGAGTTATTATGCTGGATTATATCCAAACATCTAAGAACCTGGCAGATCCTTTCACAAAGGGACTATCACGTAATGTGATAGATAATGCATCGAGGGAGATGGGTTTGAGACCCACACCATGAGTTGATCCCAGTGGCAACCCACTCTATGTGATCGGAGATCCCGTGAATTAGAGATGGGAGACAAGATGTTGGTCAGCTGAGAGGAGAGTATTCCCATATTATATTTATATCTCCATAAAGATGAAATACTCTCTTAATCTGCATGGCAGGTTGATATTTATCTTAATGTGTTCCAAGTGGCTTTTTATAGCGGAGATGTTGTCCTGCAGAACATCTCATGAGGAACACACCTATATGAGTCTGACTGTTTAACGTCGCAGTCCGTGAGAGTTGGGTGCTCTCTAGTAAACTCATGAAAGGCCACGAGTATGACGATAAGCTCCAAACCTGGGAAGCCGGTAGCCCTGTACCGGTCTAGATTTTGTGTGAAACTAGCGCGCAGAAAACTTGTAGTTCAAGGCATAGTCCACTATTCAAGTTGCAAGCTAGTGTAGCATAAAGTTTAACATGGAATTTCAACTTAACAGTCTCCACTATACACCGGTATATAAAACAATGTTCTGGAAGAAAAGTGATGTGATGTGCCAATGAGACTTTGTGGGGGATTGTTGGAATTTGGTGTATATTGGGCTATTGGCCCATTAGACAAATTCTGAAATTCTCTTTGGCCCACTTACGCATGGCAGCATATGGCTGTGCTAGTGGTGCTAAAGTTTAGTCCCACATTGCTAGTTGAAGGGGAGTTAGACCACCTTATATAGTAGAGTGTTACACCACTCACTAAGGTGTGACAATAAGAGTAGCCCTCGCGCACTCCTCCTCCGACGCCGCCCGCCTCGCCTCGCCTCATCGCGTCACGATGCCATGCTGGTTATGGGAATCTCGCCGAGCTTTATTTTGCTTGTTGGGAACGATCCTCCTAACCTGCATTATATAAGCGTCCGGGAAAAACCTAATCGTCACCGTATCAATCCACACACGCGCCTACCTTCAGAACCTTGCGCCGCCGCTTTCGGCTTGCGGCGTGCACCGCCAGATCGGGACGATGAGCCTCCGGAACCCGCCTCGTGAACTGTGCGGGTGAGGCGATCAGGTTTTAGGGAGGCGCTCAGCGCGACTCACGCAACCATGACGTCGTCCGACGACGAGTTTCCTGACGACGACTTCTTCCCGGACGTCAGCGACCTCTTCGACAACCTCAACATGGGCGACGTTGCTGCAACCGCTGCGGCTGCTATTCAGCCTATACTGTACGTGATCCTCAATTGTCTTTTTCGGAGTATGCTAGAGTTCTCCGTTCTAGCGTTTGTTGTACATGTGATAGGTTTATCTCCTATAGATGTAATCTGTTCATCTACTTTGTTGATCTGCATAATTGGTTTTAGTACCATTTGTATGATCATGTTTTATCAGTTAATTATTCGGATTAAATCATATGGATTATTGCTTATATTTTCAACACTTCAACCATAGATGCAATCACTGCCTCCACGCACCCTCCTCCCAGCGTTAGCTACCTACTTAGTTTGGTCAACATTACAGTTGTTTTGTTAAGTACTTATGCAACGTTGATTTGATTAGGACCAAAGATTGAAGATTATTATCCAGACTGTTGCCCTGGTGGCTATGATTCAGGCATGGATGCTTTTGATCCACAAAAGCGCGGTTGGTAGGAGTAATAGGTTGCCGGTGAAATATGCTCACATGATACATCATGATAGAAAGAGGATAGCAAATCTAAACTACATCTACAACAACAACGATATAGACGCTATCACTATGCTTCGAATGCAAAGGGCCCCTTTTAACCTACTTGTGCACACATTAAGGGTTAGGAGTTTGCTTAAGGACAACATCCACACATGTAACGAAGAGCAAGTGCCATTGTTCCTTCATGTTGTAGGACATAATCAGAGATTTCGAGCGATTCACAACACATGGAGATCTACGGAGATAATATCCAGGTATTTCCGTCAAGTGATGTATGCTATTAGAGAGCTCATAGGAGATAAGATCAAGCCACCATCAACTCAAATTCCAACTAAGATACAAGAAAGCTACCGATGGTTCCCATATTTCAAGGCGAACAACTCTAGCTTGTACTCCATGAGAAGATTGTATTGCACCAATGACTAACATTTATTCCATACCAGGATCATATTGGAGAAATTGATGGTACTCATGTGACTGCTAGAGTGCCAAAAGTCGAAGCAGCTGCATACAAGAAGAGAAAACACTACACCAGTCAGAATGTTCTTGCCATTGTTGATTACACGAAGTTCACATATGTGCTTGCTGGATGAAGGATTAGCACATGATGCCACAATTCTGACAACCTTGAGAGAGCTAATGGCCTGAAGATCCCAGAAGGTAAGTTCTACATAGCAAATACCAGATATGCTTGTCGTCATGGATTTTTTTCACCCTTCAAGTTAACAAGATACCATCTCAATGAGTTCTCTGCTAGATTCTATCTTAGGACTGCGGAGGAACTTTTCAATCTCAGACACTCTAGCCTTAGAGTCATGGTTGAGAGGGTTTTCGCTGCTCTGAAAAACAGATTTAAAATCTTTGATCAGGAACCATTCTATTCTTTCCCACCCAAGTTAAGCTTGTTCTCTCATGCTGCATTCTAAAGAACTGGATCTTCCAATTTGGCAGGGATGAATTCTTACTGATAGATGAAGATGTAGTTAGTGACGACAATAATGATGATGGTGGTGGTGGTCATGGTGTCCCATTAAACGATTGTCGTGCTTGGAATAACAAGAGACAGCAGTGGTCTCTTGCAAGTGCGACCTGCATCCACGTGTCATCGGCACCAGCTCAAATTCGATGACAAACATGATTTTTGGCTAAATCAACTCCAATTGACAAGTTTGCTGGTTAAATTGTACAAATTCCGAGTATAGGGATTAAATCAAGCTACCTAGACAATTACAAGGATTGTAGCTGTATTTAACTTCCCCTCTAACCCACCAAGCGGCCTTGGCTACATTGCCTCTGCAACTGAAGTAACTCGCGACAAGCGAAAATGATAAATCCAATACAAGATGATAGAATCCAGCAGTGTTCCTACCGCCTCTTTGGGATTCATGGTGGGATTGAAGTTTGTATGGGGCACAAGTGACATAAATACTGGCGCAAATGTTGCTGGCCAGATCTACTGGGCGACACTGCCAGAGAGAGGAAATACTCACTTAGTTTCATATTACTCCGCCATATAAGATTTAGTCAAAGTCAAGCTTTGCAATGTTTGACCAACTATGAATAAAAAAACATCAGCATATACAACACCAAATATATATAATACAAAAGTATATCACATTACAGTTCTAAAAATATTAGTTTTACTTTACAAATATTAGTAATATTTTTTTCTATACGATTAGTTGAACTTTACGAAGTCCAACTTCGACCAAACCTTGCGTGCGGAGTAATAAGAAACAGAGTGAGTATCAAAAAGGACTGTCGCCTATACGGCTATACGGCTATACCTATACATTCTCAATATACTTGTCTGTCTAGCTGAAGTCGGGCTTCTCAGGGTAAGTGCAGCCAGAACGCTGGATGACGACGTTTGCAGCGTAGCAAGCAGCTCTGACACACTCATCAATGCTCTTCTCTTGAACCAACTGGGAGAGGAATCCTCCAACAAAGGCGTCACCTACAGAACAAATATGATGTAAATCACAAACGGACTATATATGGAAGGCGTATGCAAAATTCTTCTGCTATTGCCATCATTTAGGCCCTGTTCGTTTAATCCCTGGAAGGGTTGGATTAACGTGGATTGGATCCAAATCCCCGTCGTCCCAGCCCTTGGAGAAAATTTTCCAGCCCAGCCAATTTGATGTCTTCGTTTATTCCAGCACTGTATTCTTTTCCCAGTCCATCCAATCCATTTATACTATCTTGGTCTGGAAAAAATTTATTGCCAACAGGCCCGTGGAACGATTCCAGACGCGAGAGAGCTAGCTATGCAAATAGTTTCCACGATTCATCGATCCATAGCAGCTCAAACGAACAAGTATTGGATTGGTACCACGTCTGGTTTCATTCCAAAGAAAACGAACGAGGCCTTATACTTTTTAAGGGAAGTGGGGCGTACAATGACGCATATATTAGAAGTTGATGATAAAAGAAAATCACTTTTGATGATGCATTTTTAACGTCACTATCCAGGAGTAGTGAGTACCTGCTCCATTAGTATCAACAAGCTTCTCCTTGGGCAAAAGGATCACAGGAAAAGTTTTGACCTACAAGCAAAAGAATTATAGACAGTTATGCAGATTAGCCAAGGTAACGGTACACTGGGAATGCTCCATTATGTCCAACTGTAATCTTATTTGTAGTGACAAATGCAGTTCAATTATTACTAAGCTCGTGGTAACATCTAAATCGTGAAAAAAGCCTTTGAATCACCAGTCCAATCCTTAAAGTAGACCACCAATTGGACTTCAACTTCAAGGAAAAGTACTGCCCGCTATTTCTTAGATCAACAAACAGAATACATGCATAAAAATTGCATAGACTGGACATTGCAATATGCGCTAAAGCAGGCATCATGATCCCTGCTAAAATGAGTCATACTTTCCTAGTGGCTCCAGGATCCATGGGAAAATTTAGCGACACTATGCCAGTTGTGTGCATGCAGTTTTAAAGCAGGTTCTCAAATTGATGAAACTGGAAAAACCCAGCATGGTTACATGATACCATATAATTTAGGTTGATTCCCTAAAGTCTGTTCAATCAAGGATTGATGTGTGTTTGCAAATATTCGGTGTGGTTTGAACAGAATGCAATCATCACAATGTTGTAAAGCCTGTCTATGAAACCCGCAGGAATAATATAGCAGGATGTTTACCTTTCCATCATCAGCCACAACTACTGGATCACAACCTTGAGTAATAACAGTAATCCTCTTGTGTGTTCCTGAAGCCTTAGGCAATTGTGAGATCATCAAAGCAATCTCGTCAACATTCTCAGTCTACAAATTTTATAGGAATTTTGTTAAAGGCTTAAAGATTTACTAAGAAACTAATGAAAATATTGGATGATAAATGAATACCTCCCAACCACGAACTTTAGCAAATGTCCTTGCCTCTGTTTCATTTCCGAATATGTAGTCGACATACCTAAGTTTGGTAACAAACGGAACTTCAGTCAGATTCTAATTAGCATTGCAAAGGAACAAAGTAACATGGAAAAGTTTTCTCTTTAGACGATAAACTGAAGGTGTTCTACAATGTCATCACAAAATTAAATAATAAGAATCACATGGTGGGGTCCATTACTTACGGAAAAGCTTTCTCTTGGGCATCATGGAAAAACTCACAGATAAAGGGGGCAGAAAGGTTCATCATAAACACCTGCAAATAGTATGATCAATTGTACTTCAAACAAATAACACTAGAATTGGACTCCTTTTAGTGGTTAGTATTAACCTTGTTAGTTGCAGCAGCGTGCTCAGCGACAAGTTGAATACTATCAGGGGACACGGTAAGGAAAAAGCCGGCAATGTAAACATATTTTGCCTTCTCGACTGTAATTTACGACATTATTTGTCAAAAAATAAATCTATCAAACAAAAATATAGTGCAAAGTGCAAACAGAGTATTCGATAGAGTAAACATAAATACTTTGTGTTAAGACAACTCCAAACAATATTATATTACAAAATTTATATTAGATTTGAAATGGAAGGTACCATTATCCCAAACAACATATAAAGAACATAAAGCTGGAAATTCAGAGGAGTTCAAGTTTTTCAGTTTTATTACCCAGCGTCCAGTTCTCTGGTCTCTTTAGATGTTCAGACTTGTAGCAGTTTGCTGCGGACAAATTTGCAACAAGTGACCTGGTTGTATATAGAAGGAACAATTTAAACAGACGTCACATCCATTAGAGTGTGGACAAGATGGACATACACAGACGTAATGGAGCAGTTTACGAATATGACATGAGCATAGAAAAAAAAACTATGTTGATACAGAAGACCATTGTTTGGAATGAAATAAACAAACAAGTTCAATACAACACAACCATTGATAACGAATGGCTGCAGTAACTTAGTGCCTGAATACTAATATCATGCTTTGAGTATTACTTTCCAAGCTTAACTGAGATATTGTCCACATATTTTGTTACTTTTCCTACCTCTGTTAACCAAATATTAAGGAAAATCTTAAACTGTGTGTAGAACAAATAAATGGCAATGCCTTGTAGAATGGCATCCATACTAGAAACATTATTACAGCCCCACAAACTATTGATTACTCATTAAAATCACAAATAAAAGAGACCACAATTGCTTGATGAGCATAGTTATTCTAGAATAAAAAAAACATAGTATCAGAGAGATACAGTCTAGTGCAAGCAAATATACATTTTTATCAAAGGGACACTTTTAGTAAACAGAAACAAACATTTGCAGGTTAGAGTACTAAGATAGACTGTCATAAGACAAATTTAACAAACAAGTAGATGTTCTTAACTACTAAATCATTCCACATTCCTTCACACCGGGATCATGATTACAACTTTGGGGAAGCTTAATGCCAAGTCAGGAGCAATATTATGTAAATACCACTCTAGGTGACCTACCTCTCGCCACCAACAACACAGACAGCACATGTGCCGGTTGGAGCATTGGCATCCTCATAATAGTGGGCCTAAATAAATAGATTGCATGGTTAAAGTAGTTCATTGTGCAACATAGTGGACAAGGGAGTGCCATAGCATGTAGAGCGGGGGAAAATAAGTTATAGTTTACATTGACACCAGCAGCTTGTGCATTGCTCTTCATCTCCTCGCCAAACTTGTCCTTCCCAATGCAGCCCATGAAACTAGTTGCACCAGGAATTTGAAGCATCCACTGCAAAAACATAATAAGGATTGTATCAAGTTCTGAGCATATGATTAACGATAAGGACTGGTAATAGGATAATAGCTCTGCACTGTTAGGAATTGGTTTGCTCCCAGCTTACTTGGGCAACCCTGATAGAGTTCTGAGTGGCTCCTGAGGGAATCAAACACAAATAATAAGAAAGTAAACCATGAAACAGAAATTACTGCATTCACAATATCAGTTAGCACAAACATGCATAAATAATACCTCCAGCAATGTATTCAGTGTTGTCCTTGCTACCCAATTCATCATACCTAGCAGCACAACACACAAATCAACAGTATTACTAACCTCTAGCGTTCGGTGATGCATCCTTATAAACAAATTCCCAATCATGACATGTGAACAAGGCAATTTGCTTACTGAATTCAAAACGAGTACATATCTGGCCACTTAACATGCTACGATCGATTCAGGTGGCTAGTGTGACAGTATCAGGCTTTTGCTTTCTATTCGTGATCAATAACAATCTGCCAACAAGAGCATCCGGTAATGCAAGGGAAGTTGAGAGGTGAAAGAAATTTACATGGGCAAGTGCTTTTCCTCTGCAAGAATGGAATTGCCCGGTTTGAGGTCATACCTAGAACACAAGCGCAGAGAAAAACATGTCGGTTAGCTCATAATAACAAGAACAGTCACATCTGACTCTCAATACACGCAACCTAGAGACTAGAGAGCATTGCCCAATCCATTAGAGAAATTCTGAAGAAGAAACAGCATAGTACCAGATATCATTTTCCTGAATCTGAGCTTACAGCTAAGGTATAATTCCCAATGAAACAAAAAATTCTCCAAAAGAGAAACGAATGAGTTTAAATGCACCGACTGATACTGAAACAGAACTTTTATATTTGAACAGCTGTAGTTTTTCTTCTTATCGTGATCAGCTGTAGTTTGGCACAAGCGTACTGTCTGCATCTTGTTCTTTCAGTGGCATCTCATGAAGGTCACACACTCATTCGGCGATATTCTAAACTGCATAGGTACCAACTAAAACTTGGGAGTGATGCGAGTTTACTCCCAAGTCCCAACAAAAGCTATACTATACAACAACCAACAGGACTGGTGTTAAAACGTACAGTAATGGCAGATCAGATGATAGGAACATAGCAATTATTGGCAATTTGGCAGGAAAGGCATATCTGAAAACCATGGAGGAGGAGCAAATTACTTCGCGAGGAAGGCTTCGTCGACGACGGCGGAGATGTCGAGGAGGGGGTTGCCCATCCCCAGGAGGACGCCCTCGTAGCTTCCGCTCGCCATTTTCCCCCCTCTCTAGCGGTTGTGCCTCAGTGAGCCAAGCTAGGCGGCGGCGAGGTGAGGAACTGAGAACTGTGGGAGAAAGAGTTGGGAAAGCGAGGACGGATCGATCGATCTCCTGGATTACCTGCTGCGGAGATCAGTACACGCCCGTGTTTTTTTTTTCTCCGGAGAGAACGTTTACACTCGTGCACGGAGAGAGATACGCTCCATCGACGACTATGCCAAGATCGCTCCACCATCTCTAGGAAACGAGCTTCTCGGCCCAAATTAAACTGGCTTTAATAGCTGGATATTGCAAAGTGGAAATTCTTAGCTTTTCAAAATTTTAGGAGGCCATAGCAACACACAAGCATTCAGCTATATATCAATAGTTTACAATGTGTTGAGAGATAAACATGTCAACGAAATTGTCCGTGAATCCCTAGAGCTAAGCAAAAGCAACATATAACAAGAACGGCGAGAAGATAAATATGAAAGGAGATATATCAAGTAAAAAAAATCAATTACAGAAGACCAGACCGCATTCAATTCAAGTAACAATTCAAGATTTTGACAAACAATATATCTTTCGGACATTATTAGGAAGCCACTCTAATGTTTTGTCAATAGAGGTGACTTATGCATTTTTTTTCTGCATACGATGCTTACAGAACATTGTACTACTACCTTGCCAACAAATTGTCGTCGGCACTAATACATTCCAAATCACAAAGAGGACTGCGTGGCAATAACTTGGCATCAGCTACGACTCCAGATTGTTCAAGCTCGTGGAACCAGGTCGTTCGCTCCCTTTGCGATTGTAGGCGAGGGAGATATGCTAGTGGGGAGAAACATTCAGGGCGTTTAAGAGCTGTACTAACTGCATCTGCTAAATGGTCAACCTGTAGAAGGAACGCAAACTGCAGTAATTAGATACTGGGTGGTAAAGTTTCAGTACAGGGGTATTTGAATAACTGACAAGAAAGCCTCGGTGGATAACCATAAGAAATGACATATTAAATTTAACTATTGGCTACACATGAGAAAGCTGTGTGCTTCAGCGCTGTTGATCATTATTCTGAAGCAATGACAAGATGTGCAAATGACCTACACAGGTGATGACATTAATGGACTTAGCAAAATTCAATATTCGTGGAAAAATGTTTACAACTTTAAATAAGAATCATATATTGTACAAACATGTACCATAATCTAACCACAAAAGTGTCATTCGGATATTAACAGGACAACGTATACAGTTAGTTGGTCAAGGACATGGGTAGAATTCTTATTAAAACCAGCACCACTGGGGATTTGAAAATTGTATAATGATGAACTGGAAACTTTCAATGAAATTAACAGATGCCCCTTTTATTCATCAAATTGTGTCAAGTGTTACAAACAGAAGGCTTGAAAAGCATTTGCTGACTAAGGAGCAACCGAACAAGGTCTACTTTTCATCTTAGGGCAGCATAGTCAAACAAATATAATCCATGGAAATAATTGATCCTAGAGATAGAGGGTTATTGTAAAGGGTTTACTGATTCACCAACTATATGCTGTCTAACAGACAAATAGCATGCCACATCACAAAAACCATGAATGAACTATAATTTGAGACCTAGTATTGATGGTTTTGGTAGACCAGGGTATAAATAAAATGGTGTTTGGATAGGAGTGAAACTTAAACCATGGAAATACTTGAGTTTCAGGATTACACTTCTCCAAGATGAAAACAAATCATGTAATCAAACGAACAGTATTTTTAACCTCGGGAGAAACTGAACTGAAATTATTTAGTCCTGTGGTGTTTCAGTTATGAAAAAACGAGAGTAAAGATTAGCTTGTTATTGCAAATAATAACAATAGAATTATCTAATCTTAAATATGTACATCCACCAATTATCTCCTAATTTCATCCCATGCTGACAACCCAACTCTAGACAACCTTTTCCGTCTTTGAATGCCAAGTATCAAACATGATCCATGAGTCTGCTGCAGCACCACAATATGAGGAGAAAGAATATGGAAACTACATTGATGACTACTACATGTTTTGGGGGGATTGGTAGCTACCCCATCACATATGAAGCAAGTTATTTTACTTGATGATATAGTTGGGTTTTGTTTTCGCGGAAATATGATATTGTTAGGTTACTTTATGTATATGTGCAATATCACTGAACAGCCTGCTTTCGCCACAAACAATACGAAAGACGATCGTCCCATCACTAGAATGTTCATGAGGGCACATAGGTTCATCTATTATGCACATAATATATTCTATATCTAACGTTGTGAGTGAGTTTCAAATGATATACTCCGTACAAGATATTCTGGAAGCAACACACAGCCATAAAATCTTGAAACCCAAATCAAACGTCTACTGTAAACATAAAACTACTAGTAACGACAGATGTAGGGTCCAAAATACACTCTAGGCTGATTCAATGGTTGGATTGGGGATTTGGGGTGCACAGCTATCACCATGGGTAGCCACTATTTCCAAATTATTCTATCCTACCAAGTATCGTGCCAATTAAATAATTACAGATCCATTCGAGAACCAATCAATCAGGAGGTAAATCTTAGCCCAAATTAAGCAAGCAACAAAACAAAATTATAATCAATCTCGACAAAAGTTGATTACCGAAGATGCAGCCGCGTTCATCAGCGCCTGCGCCATGGGGAGTATGCAGAACCTGAAACATAGGGTGGGCAAGGAATCAGTACACGTGGGGAACAAATTTAAGAACACGGACAGAAGGCCGGCGTAGTGTGCTAACATTCCCCTGCCACCGGAGAGGGCGGAAACAGCGGGGTCCGTCCACTCGTCGAAGCTGCGGTGGAGAAGAAAGCAAACTAGCGAGTGAGACAAAGAGCCAAGGGAGCAGAACCAGGCGAGAGACGGGGAAAGGATTAGGGGTCGGTGTACTCGTACATCCATCCGTAGCGGCGATCGAAAACGAGGCGGCGCTCGCGGCAGTGGAGGTGAGGACGCCGCGGATTGTAGGAGGAGGTCTCTGCCGCCGCCGCCATGCCCTCAGATGAGGAGAAGTTTGCAGCAGTAAGCCAGTAAGGCCTTGTTTGGTAGAGTATTTGTGGGGATCCCTACTCGTTGCTAAAATTACGTTTGGTTCTGAAGCATTGTGACAGTTCAATCCTTATCTATCTACTAATTTACATAGAGGTAGGTTGGTCTGCATCTTTTTTGGTTCCGATTTTTCGTTGGACCTTTTTAACCCTGCGTGTTTGCACAATTTACATGGTTTGCCACCGCAAAGTTAATACGCCAGTAGGAACAGACAAGTGGTCGGTCGGGAAATCCCCTTGTCCATTGCGGGCGCCGCTGCCCTCCCCTTCCTCCTGATCCACCTGTAAGCTCCAACCTCGCCTTCGCTCGAGGAGTTCGATGCAGCGCACTGGAGAGCGGCAAGAAGTTCGACGGGCTTCCCCACACGGATGAACGCGACTGCCCTAGCGCGACTTCGACCCGCCGATCCTCGCTTATAGCGTGGTCGCCTCCACCGCTCGGCGTTCGGTCGGCGGCCCCATTCCGGAGCTCTGGTGAAAAAAAAATCCCCAAACTCCGCATCTCGATGGTCAACTGTCCCTTCCACAGTTCCACTCCCGCCGCCCGTCCCTAAAGCCGCGTCGCCCTGAATCCCCACCACCACCCGTTCCCAACGCTACATCGTCCCTCCCCGTCGCCGTCGCCCGTCCCCAACTCCATGCCAGCGGGTACTAAAGTGCCACACCGCTCCAGGATGAGGCATGGGGAAGAAAAGTGGAGTGGGATGTGAGTGGAGGAGAGAAGCCACGGAGGGCAGGAGAAGGTGGGGGCCTTGCCGCTAGGAGGACAGTCGCCGGAGTCACCTATGACCGTCGCTGTGGATCCCGTCCATGGCTGGCTGCAAGAAGCACGCGGATTAGGGGATCTGACCTTCAGCACAAACGCAAGAAAGGAGAGGGAGGGAGGAAATTATAGTTACAGAGGGGATGAATCTGTTAGGATTGAATTGGAACCCGAGAAAAGGAGTATCTACCTTCAGTCGTGGGGATTTCAACCAAGTCAGCGATTTTGAGATAAGAAGAGGAGAAGCTATGAAAAGGAAAAGTTATTCTTACTGCAATGTGGACCTAGGCCTATTCTTTTTTTTACTTGTCATGGCCGATTCTAGACGACACCAGAGGAAATTCCAGTCGGTGCTTTCCCATGTGTAAGCTCGTACTACTGTATCATTACGTGCTCTCTGAGTTGATAGTATTTGCTACTATATTTTCAGGTGCACCACTAATGCTAAACACTATAAATTATCACCCGTAGTAGCAATAAAAATACAGGCTAGATTTATGTTTACAAGTTCATCGCTAACGATCTATGTAGTTTCATGCCTCCCATGTATTCACATTTTAAAATATATGTGTGTATATTCAGAATTTTAGAGAAAACAAACTCCGACAAAAGAAAAGAAAATAAAAAGTGTGATTCGTGTTTTCATTTGAGTTGGGTCAGTGTTTTGGTTAAGTTAAGAGGCTCGACTCTAGAGGCTACTTCGAGATGCCGTGGCAACGCACGGGTATTCATCTAGTTTTTCTCTATTTTCTCTAAATTTTAGTATATTTTTCCAAAAATTCTAGGGTTTAGCGAAGATAATTCCGGCCCATCTTCAAATCCACAGATTTCCTATAAGTCTGTTTCGTGCTAGAATTTTGGACCAAATTTATCTCCATCAGACTCCAGAAATCCGGAGCCCAAAGAGTTTTTCTCAGAGGAGGCAATCCATGACCCCGTCCCAGTGTATTATCTCCATTCTCGACCTGAAACCTAGCCATAGATGGCGTTTGTAGCAAGGGGGGACCGATCATAGCGTGGCGCGAGATGTGGCATCCCGCAAAACCACTATTAGAAAATCGCGTTGTTTTAGTGCATTGCATCGTCATCATCATGCATTGTTTGTCTGAAACTATTTCGAAACGCCTAGTTTTGTTTCTAAATAACCCCCGTCTTTATCTCAAATTAAAACATCGGTCTGTTCAGATCTTTTATTTTGTCTAAAAAGTAATTACAAAAATGTTTTACAAATAAAATTAAAACAATAAAATATTTTGTCCGGAGAGGCAGTCCGACCGTCGTGCGAGGCCCAATCGGTCGACTACCTACAATCCGGTCCACCTAAACTAAACCTAATCCCTAATCTACCCAATCCTATTCTACCCATCCCACCACATCACCCCATCCCCTCTCGCCACCTCACCGCTCCCTCCACCTCATCACACCCACCGCCACCTCACCAATCCCTCCTTTTCCTCTACACCCTGGCCCCACACAAGACACACACGCACGCCGCCCAACCCTCTCTCTGCGTCTCCCATCGACCGGCCCCACTTGCTGCCCCACCCTGGTCCCACACCGTCCTCCCCACCTCCCCTCTCTCCTCACGCCCCTGCACCGAGCCACCGCCTCCCGGTCCTCTCCCACCTCCGCCTCCTCTCCTCTCCGACGACCACCTCGCCGCCTCCTCTCCGCCACCCTCTCTCCCTGTCCCTCAAAGAACCGCCGCTCCTCCTCCTCTCCGCTCTCGCGCCGCCTTGACCACGGCCTGTTCAAGGCCTCTCGGCCATCATGGACACCGCCAGCCTCCTCTCCACCGAGCTCCTCGACGCTCATCTCACGGATCAGCTCTTCCCCGGCCGGTCATGAGCCTCCTCACGGCCTCCTCTCCTCTCGGCCGCCGCCTCCACGACCTCGCCCGCCCCTCTCCTCCCTCGCCTCCGCCGGGCCCCACCGCCATCCTTGACCACCGCCCCTTCCTCCTCCTTCGCCTCCCACCACTGCCTCCGGCCTGAGCCAGGCCTGGCGTCCTCCTGCGAGCCCTCGCCGCCGGGCGAGCCGCCCGGCCGTCTCCGCCCTCGTCGCCCGCCTGCCTCGCCTCGCCCGGCCCCAGCCGCCTTCCTCTCCGAGTGGCGCCACCGCCTCCTCGTCACGCCCGGCCGCCGGGCGACCTCCTCTGCCTCGCCGAACCCTGCTGCACCCCGCCGCCCAGAAGCTCCGTCGGCCCTGCACCATCCTGCCAGCGACCTCGCCACCCAAGCGCCTCCTTTCCTCCCGGCCTCGCACCTCCTCGCGTTGCCACGCTCAGATACCACCCCTCGTGCCCCTGCGTCCTGCAACCTCCTCTGAGCTTGGCGTTCAAGGCAGCCCTTTGTTCTATGAGCTTGCTAGGCCGTGATAGCGGGTTGTCTGCTTTTGGCACCACGATGCGCGTTGCGTTGGCTTTGGGATGTTTACCTCTTGCGGTACTCTGTGATGCATCTTCTTGGGTGTTTGTGTCAATACATCGTGGGATCTTCCAAGATGGGCACCGATACCGAGGACTCCAATAAATGACGCCAAGCCCTACATCTTGGATCCACCAGCGAGACCTCAAGACCATCGGTCAAGTTCGCCACCGACAAAAGGACGGACCGACAAGGTCTTCTACATGGACACCGAGTACTTCTTCCGGATCCGAGCAAAGTTCGCCATCGACAATTGAAGCGCACCTCCAAGATCTTCTCCCGATGGCAAGCTCTCCACCCGTTACGCCAAGTTCGTCGAGAACCCGACGCCAAGGTCGCCGATGCAAATACGACAAGTAATCATCCCAACGCCATGACCGACATGACCGAAGACCAAGCGCCAAGATCTACTCATATCCGAGAACGATCCCGCCGAGACCGAACCCCAGACCCGAAACCCTGAGACCGAACCCCGAACCCCTCGGAGCCGAAGATCTGCCGAACCCTAATGTGTGACCCTTATCCGAGAACCCTATTTTGTAAATTGTCAACTATATAAATTGTTGCATATTTAAATTGCCATGCTTGCATACATATTGTCATGTGGTTTGGGGGCCTTAGGCCGATTAACCTAATTAAATATAGGGTCCATATGCGGGCAAATCTAGTCTTATATTGGCCTCATTTAAATTTGTGTAGCGAACCGGTGCTATCTTTTGCCATGTTAAGACAACATTTAAATAGCGGGTTATCTAAATAACTTGAACCGTTTAATTAATTGTCGGGACCCCGGTTCCGCTTAATATTGCCTAATTGCATCGCATCTTTGCCATGTCATGCATCATACATGCATCATGCCCGATCTTCTGCCGTTGTATTAAATAGTGCATCCGGTGTTTATTCTAGTGTTTTGCTTCTTCGCGGATAAGGCCGTTGAGTTGATGTGAGCTTCGTCCCGATCTTCGGATGAACCTTCGGCAATGTTTTCAGGCGAGCACCTCCCCCTTTCTACCTATCTTACTTTTATAGTATTTATTCCCTCCTGTTGATCTATTGCAATCTGTGTTGCGTTGCTCTAGTTTTCGTACCCGTGATATCCCTTGCAGCCTTATATTGCCTTGGACACATCCTATTACCTGTTGTTTGGTAGATAGTTGGACTTGCGCGTCGTAGTCGCTTGCTCAAGTGCTAGCGTGTCGTCGATTACCTGATTGTTGTAGTGTTGCCGCATGTTTAAGGTTGGAGATGATCATGGCTTTCATTATCGTTTACTTTAATTCTTGTTTAACTACTAAAATTGAAGTAAGCAGAGACAGTGGGCAAGATGTTATTTGGTTGTTAACCGTCCACTTGTGTCCTGGGGACCCCGAGTACTTGATACTGTCTTGAATATTCGCTATCCACATCCGGAGGATTATGGGACCCCGAGCGAGCTTGATTCATTCTTATTTCTTGGGGCCACAAACTAGATTGAGGTTTTATTTACTATCCTGTTATGCCATGCTTTCCGCTTTATTTACGATTGCGAGGAGCACTGTCTGCTTTAGGATCGGGACACGCTTTGGTGGTGTCGACAAGCCTATTTTTGGGTTCCATGCTCACGACCGTCCACCCAAACCTTGGGTCCGTCTTCGAGTCACTAACCGTTATGGGTGTACTCAATGGGTGGCCCCAAATATTTCTGAATCGTGATTGCTTTGTCGTGAAGGCCTTGTTGGGTTTTGATTTGGTTTTTCCGAGGTTGATCGAGTGTGTGTTGCTATTTGTGCACCCTCAGGTAAAACTTTCAAAGCCGTGTCCACGTTATGGACGACTTGGAGCACAGTATCTCGATCATAGACAACTATAACTAAAGTAGTGCTATAAATTTGACTATATAATGACTAGTAATCAGCTTCACTATAATGGAATGGCTAAATAACACTGCCAACAATTGCTTGTTTGGGTTGTCGCTTGCGACCATTGTATCTGACTAGTAAGTATTGCAACTATAACGGGATGGCTAAATAAAAGTACCAACAACTGCTGGGTTTTGGGATATCTCATGCTATATGTATCTGACTAGTAAGTATTACAACCTCAACGGAATGGCTAACTAAAAGTGCCCACTGTTTATTTTTATCAGGATGACTATCTAAATTTGACTAGTAATTGCAATGATAATCGAATAAGTAAAGCGCCAACGGTGTGAGTTCCTCGGTTGACTTCCTCGTTTGGTCTCGAGGAAACACCAGATGGGTTGTCTCGATGGTAGAATCAGTTGGTTCGAATAGGTCTTTCTTACCCCCTCCGATAGCCGCCATTGTATCGAGTCTCTATAGGTTGTTTAGTGCATCTTTGCTGCCGCTTGATCCACCATACCTATGTGGGCGAGGACCGCAATTCTAGCCTCGCTGTATCGGCCTCGATCGACCGCTCTCTTTTTCCTTTGCCCTTTGTCGGCACCCCTTTTGTTTAAGCAGGTTTTGAAATCGACGTTGTTAGCAGGGTTACCCTTCCGGCTTGGCCTGGGCAGGGTTATGGACGCCATTGGTTATTCTCCCGGGCTCTTAGCCCCATTTGCATCTTCTCCGTAGTCGGACGCTCTATCATTATCAAGGTGATTTGGATGTTTGTACTGTATATCTGTATTCTTGACTCATGGAGTCGTGTTGTATATATATCTGTTCTGTGGGTCCCATCGAGGACTGTTGTGTAATGTTATTACGCTTTCCACCCGACGCAAGTGCTGGGCACCTTTGAATCGTTTCTATGCGGGTTCGGGTTTCGCTAAAACTTGCATAGGTCCGATTCTCGAGGGTGTTACAGAGTGGTATCGAGCTCATAGCGATGACATTCCACAAGTCCAAAGGTAGGATAACCTAGCTAACTACCAAGTAGAGTGTCAAAACTATTTTTGCAAAATCGGTTGGATAGTTCTGATTAGGTCTGATTTTACTCCTTACCCCTCTGCTGCTATCCTCTCACCTCTGCGTGTTTTGAATCCGCTCTCTTCTCTCTCTTCGAGTCTAGGATTTCTTGTGGTTGGGTTTTCGTCGTACCTTCAGGGTTTCGCTTCCTCCTTTGGTAACGGTGTTCTACCATCCGGTGTTCATGCTGTCTGAGGAATCCGTCTACTGTGGTACCAGCCTTTGTTCCGTGTTTGTGCCTCCCAGTGTTATCCGACCCGACGACATCATCTACGCCAGATCCGATGCAGAGTCTGCATCCCTCCTTTGTTTCCGAACCTCGTTTGTCGAGATCTTCAGTCTGAATTCCGAGAGTTGGTTGCATAATCCGCCTATTCGTGTGCAGAGTAATGGTTTGGGTGCACGATGGACTGATCACCATCCGACTACTCTTATCATTCGCTCTTGTACACCGAATCAGTGGATCCAGTGATTTTACTCCGTCCACGGAAGCTAGAGGTGGCTTTATTGGTTGATACCTCTACCTTCACCTTTGTTCCCGGAGTGTTCTCTCGACGATCACGGACAACGACCTCTTGTTAGTGGTGTCGCGAGGATCTACACGAAGCGAGAAGACGCGGATCACCGACCTTCCTTCCGGTACCATGAGGCGGATCTCGAGGGCGAGATCCATTGTTAGTGGTGTCAAATTGTGGCATCCCGCAAAACCACTACTAGAAAATCGCGTTGTTTTTGTGCATTGCATCGTCATCATCATGCATTGTTTGTCTGAAACTATTTCAAAACGCCTAGTTTTGTTTCTAAATAACCCCCGTCTTTATCTCAAATTAAAACATCGGTCTGTTCATGTAGGGGTTCGTAGCATGGAAAACAAAAATTTTCTATCGCATACAAACAAACAAGCCAAGATATATCTACTAGATTGTAGCAACGAGTCGATGGAATAACTTACCCTCGAAGATTCCAAAGTGTTTAACGAGAGCGGATTCTCGTGGGTGATGTAGTCGTATTCTTCCGATCTCAAGATCGTGGACGATCCTTCCGCCATGCGTTCGGAAGCGCTTCAATCGGTCACACGTTCGATTTTCGACGAAGACCTTCCTCTCCTTGTTCCAAAGAAAATGGAGGTTGTAGCACTCTCTCGCGATTCCAAAGACAACCGTGGTACCTAAGTAGAGGGAATCCTTGAGGCTTCGCCTTAAGCCGAGCGAGTATGGTGGAGTATGAGAGAGGCTATTAGTGGTCTAGAGATTTAGACACACCAATTAGAAGGCTCTAAACCGCAGGATAAAGCAATTAGAAGCTCTAAACCAAAACGGCTCTAAACCGAGATTAGAGGTAGAAACTTGTGTGTCTCAAGGAGGAGGCCCCGCCTCCTTTTATAGGTGGAGGGGCTTGGCCAGGGAGGGAGGGGAGTCCTCCCCAACTCGCCTAGGGCTGGCCGGCTTGGAGGAGAGGAACTCCTCCTCCAAGTTGGTTTCAACCTCCTGCTTGTTTCCCACAGTTCCTGCTTCCCAGCTTCTGCTTTCCACGCTTCTGTTTTAGCCGTTTGACTTTCAAGCGGCAATTTGACTTTTCAGTTTTGGAACAGCAAGAACACTTAGTACATGATGCAATCATTCAATGACACATTCATGTACCCTCCCCTTCGAGTGCCGGACAATCCGAACCTTCTAGAACATTCCCGATGAAAACACCTAATCATTCCCGAACTCAAACGGACTTTCCTTATATGAATCTTATTCTCCGGACCATTCCGGATCACCTCGTGATATCCGGATCCCATCCGAGACTCGAACAACATTCGATCTTTCATAACACCATAACTACTCAAACAACGTCGAATCCTTAAGTGTGTCTCCCTACGGTTCGTGAATTATGCGAACATGATCGAGACACTTCCTAACAATAACCAATAGAGGAATCTGAAATTCATATGGCTCTACATATTTCTACGATTACTGCGATCGAATGAACCACTTACATACGATACCAATTTCCCTTTGTCTCACGATAGTTTACTTATCCGAGGTTATGATCGGTATCTCGCATACCTAGTTCAACCTCGTTACCGATAAGTACTCTTTTCTCGTTCCCGTGATATGTGATCCCTTGTGACCCAGTCACATGCTTGCAAGCTAATTGGATGACATTCCACCGAGAGGGCCCAGAGTATATCTATCCGTCATATGGATGGACAAATCCCACTCTTGATCCATGTGTTTCAACCAATACTTTCCAACACTCAATGCCACCTTTATAGCCACCCGCCACGGTGTGGTGTTTGATGTCATCAAAGCATCCATCCGTAAAGGTGATATGCATGATCTCATGGTCGAAGGAATTAGGTTACTATGTATCGTAAAGCATATAGCAATTGAACTATTGAAATGACTTGATCTTTATGCTATGCTTATCTATAGGAGTATGTCCACCATATCATTCTCCTAACGATATGATCTTGTTGTTGATAACATCTCAATGTTCATGATAGGGAAACCACAATCATTAATCAACCAACAAGCTAGTGAAGTATAGAGGCTATACTAGGGACTTCAAATTAAGTTTACAAATCACACAAGTATTAATGTTTCCTTGTTAATACTATTATAGCATGAATGTAAACATTTATCATAAACACAAAGATATAATAATAACTATATTTATTATTGCCTCTAGGGCATATCTCCAGCCTCCCACTTGCACTAGAGTCATCTAATCTAGATTACATGGTAATATACCGAACACCCATGGCGTTTGGTGTTGGTCATGTTTTGCCCTCGGGAGAGGTTTAGTCAACGGATCCGCCACATTCAGATCCTGTGTACTTTGCAAATCTTTATATCCCATCCCGGATATGTTCGAATAGCGTGAAAACGCAGCTTGATATGCTTCACTTTTTGTGTGACCTTGGTTCTTGCAAGTGGCTATGGCGCCCATGTTATCACAAGAGATAGACATTGGGTCCAGCGACTAGGAACCACACCCAGCTCAGAATGAACTCTTTCATCCATATCGCTTCTTGTGAAGCCTCCGGCGACCATGTATTCCGATTCAGTTGAAGATCTCGCCACAATGCTTTGCTTTGCACTCCTCCAACTAATCGCTGCACCATTCAAAATAAATACGTATCCAGATTGTGATTTAGAATCATCCGGATCGGTGTTCCAACTAGCATCGGTAACCATTAACAACGAGTGTTCATCACCTCCATAAGAAAGAACCATATCCTTAGTTCTTCTCAAGTACTTAAGGATGTTTTTGATCACGTCCAATGATCCACTCTGGATCACTTTGATATCTGCTAGTTAAACTAACAAAGATATGCAATGTCGGTCCGGTACATAGCATGGCATACATTAGAGATCCTATGGTCGAGGCATAGGAGTCTTACTCATCCTTTCTCTATCTTCTGCCGATGTCGGACTTTGAGTTTTACTCAAGGTCGTATTGGGCAACATGGGCAAGAACCCTTTCTTGCTTTCTTCCATTCCAAATATCTTTAGAACTTTGTCCAAATATGTACTCTGTGACAATGATATTTGGCGTTTCGATCTATCTCTATAAATCTTTATGCCTAATATGTAAGCTGCATCGCCAAGATCCTTCATTGAAAAACTATTATTCAAATATTCCTTGACACTATTAAGAAGGTCTACATCATTCCCAATCAACAATATGTCATCCACATATAGTATTAAGAATGCTGCAGAGCTCCCACTCACTTTCTTGTAAATACAAGCTTCTCCATAAGTTTGTATAAAACCAAAACTTTTGATCACCTTATCAAAACGTTGATTCCAACTTCGGGATGCTTGCTTCAATCCATAGATGGACCGTTAAAGTTTGCATACCTTGTTAGCATATTTAGGATCGACAAAACCTTTGGGTTGCATCATATACAACTCTTCATCAATATCTCCATTGAGGAATGCTTTTGACATCCATCCGCCATATCTCATAATCATAATATGCGTGATTGCTAACATAATCCTCACAGACTTTTAGCTTCGCCATCTGGTGAGAAAGTCTCATCGTAGTCAACTCCTTGAATTTGTCGAAACCCTTTTGCGACAAGTCGAGCTTTATAGATAACATTACCATCAACATCTGCTTTCTTCTTGAAAATCCATTTGTTCTCGATAGCCTTCCGCCATCCTAGAAGTCCACCAAAGTCCATACTTGGTTTTCATACATGGATCCAATCTCGGATTTCATGGCCTCTTGCCATTTATTGGAATCGGGATCATCATCGCTTCCTCATATGTCTCGGGGTCATCGGTGTTGTCCACCAACATGACACTCATAACGGATCATACCAACTGGAGTGGTACGAGTTCTCGTTGACCTCCGAGGCTCAAGCAACTTCAACCAAGTTTCATGATCATCATCATTAGCTTCCTCTCTAATTGGTGCAGGCACCACGAACTTATTCCGTCTTTGCGCTACTCGCAATTTCGAGAGAAGGTTCGACAACCTCGTCGAGTTCTACTTTCCTTCCATCACTTCTTTCGAGAGAAATTCCTTCTCTATAAAGGATCCATTCTTGGCAACGAAGATTTTGCCTTGGATCTCGATAGAAGGTATACCCAATAGTTTCCTTCGGGTATCCTATGAAGACGCATTTATCCGCTTTGGGTTCAAGCTTGTCCTATTTGTAACTTCTTTACATAGGCTTCAGATCCCCAAACTTTAAGGAACGACAATTTAGGTTTCTTCCCAAACCATAATTCATACGGTGTCGTTTCAACGGATTTAGACGGTGCCCTATTTAAAGTGAATGCGGTGTTTCTAATGCATAACCCCAAAATGATAGCGGTAATCTGTAAGTGACATCATAGAACGAACCATATCTAAGAGAGTTCGATTGACGTCGGACACACCATTACCTGTGGTGTTCCCGTGTCAATTGTGAAAGTATTCCGCACTTCTTTAAATGCTCGCCAAACTCATAACTCAGATATTCACCTCCACGATCAGAACGTAGAAATTTAATCTTCTTGTTACGTTGATTCTCTACCTCACTTTGAAACTCCTTAAACTTCTCGAAAGTTTCGGACTTATGTTTCATGAAATAGATATACCCATATCTACTCAAGTCATCTGTGAAGGTAAGAACATAACGATAACCACCGCGCGATGCTACACTCATTGGACCACACACATCGGTATGTATGATTTCCAATAAGTCCGTAGCTCGCTCCATCATACCAGAAAATGGAGTCTTAGTCATTTTTCCCATCAGACATGCTTCGCATCTTTCAAGTGATTCAAAATCAAGTGATTCAAGAAGTCCATCGGAATGGAGTTTCTTCATACGCTTCACTCCAATGTGACCAAGACGACAGTGCCACATATAGGTCAAATTATCGCTTGATTTCAAACGTTTAGCCTCAATGTTGTTGATATGTGTATTTCCACTATCGAGATTCAATAAGAATAGACCATCTATCAAAGGTGCATGTGCATAAAACATATTACTCATATAAATCGAACAACCATTATTCTCTGACTTAAACAAGTAACCGTCTCGCAATAAACAAGATCCCGATATAATGTTCATGCTCAACGCAGGCACCAAATAACAATTATTTAAGTATAAAACTAATCCCGATGGTAGATGAAGAGGTAGCGTGCGACCGCGATCACATCAACCTTTGATCCGCTTCCACGCATCGTCACCTCGTTCTTCGCTAGCTTCCGTTTATTCTGCAAAGACTGTTTGAGTTACAAATATGAGCAACCGAACCAAGATCAAATACCAGCACTACTACGAGTACTAGTGAGATACACATCAATAACATGTATATCGATATACCTTTCTTCTTGATGTTGTCGTTCTTTAGATCCGCCAAGTACTTTGGGCAATTCCGCTCAAAGGACCTTCTCCTTGCGGTAAAAGCACTCGGTCGGCTTGGGTCCAGCCTTGGTTTTCTTCGGCGTGGTAACTTTCTTACCACCCTTCTTGAAGTGTCCCTTTGCTTAGACTTGCCTTTTCTTGAATTTGGTGGTCTTATTGACCATCAACACTTGGTGCTCTTTCTTGATCTCCACTTGCAGACTTTAACATAGCAGCAGCCTGCAACTCTTTGTTCATGTTACGCATGTTGTAGTTCATCATAAAGTTCTCAGAACTTGGTGGTAGTGACTGAGAACACGGTAAATCCCCAAAGCATTAGGAATCACTATACCCAAGCTTTGAAGTTTGTTTGTGTGCCCAGGACATCTTAAGCACATGCTCAGGACGGAGCTGCCCTCTTCCATCTTGCAGTTAAAGAACTTTTCAGAAGCCTCATAGCTTTCAATTGCCGCATGAGTCTCAAAATCAATTTGAGATCCTCGACAATATCATATGGGTCCGACTCTTCAAACCTTTTCTGAAGCTCCGATTCTAAACCATACAAGATAGCACCTGAACTATGGAGTACGATTCTTCCGAGCGAGGTAAACATTCTTTACTTCATCGGGAGCATCACCAGTGGGTCACCCAGTGCATCCAAAGACATAGGTCAAATTACCACCGTGAGGACAATCCTCAAATTGCGGAACCAATCCGCGAAGTTGCTTCCATTGTTTTTTTCAACTTTTCTTTCTCTAGGAACGCATTAAAATTGATGGTAGGGCTGCCATTGATCTACAAATATATTTGCAATAGTTTAGACTAAGTTTATGACAAATTGAGTTCAAATTAATTAATGAAATTAAACTAGGTGAACTCCCACCAAAACAACATCCCTCACATTGTTTTAGTGATCACACGAACCAAATCCACTACATCAACACCGATCATCACGAGAGTTGATATAGTTTCAATGGCGAACAATCGTCATTTTCATCATATCTACTATATGATTCATGCTTTACCTTTCGTGATCCGTGTTCCGAGACCATGTCCGTACATGCTAGGCTCGTCAAGATTAAACCTTAGTTTCGCATGAGCAAATCTGGCTTGCTCACGTTGTATACACTTGCGTAATCTAACACACCCGATCATCACGTGGTGCTTCGAAACAACAAGCTTTAGCAACGGTGCTAACTAAGGGTGAACACTTTATGATTTGAAATTCATGTGCATGAGGGATCATCTTATAATGCTACCGTCGTCTACTAAGCAATACAAGATGCATAAAGGATTAACATCACATGCAATTCATAATATGTGATATGATATGGCCTTTCTTCTTTTTGCTTCCGATCTCCATCTTCAAGCACGAACATGATCTCCATCATCACCGGCATTGCATCAAGGTCAATGTCGCTTCACCATGGTTGTCGTCCACCGGCTTCAACTATTACAACTACTTTGAATAGACACGCGGGTCTTAACATAAATTAAAGACAACCATATGGCTCCTGCCAGTTGCCAACTTACAATAAGGAACATTGCATACATCAAATATAATCACAATCATGGCCATATCACATCATCGCACACCCTCAAAACAAAGTTAGACGCCTACTTTCTTTGCATATTTTACGTGGTTTGGGGCTTTCAATAAGTGTCGTTCTAACTTACGAACAAGAACCACAACATTGATACTAGCATTGTTGATTACCCGTTGTAAATTGGATCTTAACTATGCTAGGAGAAACAGGCACCGAAAGCCACTTATGCAATACAAGTTGCATGTTAGCGTGGAGCAAGTCTCATGAACGATGTCATGTAAGGTTATCCCGGCCGCTTCATCCCAACATACCGCAAGATGCAAAGTACACAAAAGCAATCGACAATAAAGCATCAACGCCCACAATGACCATTGTGTTCTACTCTGCAACAGATCTACATATAGACACGACTCGATATTGTAGGGGTTCGTAGCATGGAAAACAAAAATTTTCTATCGCATACAAACAAACAAGCCAAGATCTATCTACTAGATTGTAGCAACGAGTCGATGGAATAACTTACCTCGAAGATTCCAAAGTGTTTAACGAGAGCGGATTCTCGTGGGTGATGTAGTCGTACTCTTCCGATCTCAAGATCGTGGACGATCCTTCCCGGCTGCGACGGCAGCGCTTCGCAATCGGTCAGTCACACGTTCGTACTCGATGAAGACCTTCCTCTCCTTGTTCCAAAGAAAATGGAGGTTGTAGCACTCTCTCGCGATTCGAAGACAACGGCGTGGTACCTAAGTAGAGGGAATCCCAGGCTTCGCCTTAAGCCGGAGCGAGTATGGTGGAGTATGAGAGAGGGCTATTAGTGGTCTAGAGATTTAGACACACCAATTAGAAGGCTCTAAACCGCAGGCTAAAGCAATTAGAAGCTCTAAACCAAAACGGCTCTAAACCGGAGATTAGAGGTAGAAACTTGTGTGTCTCAAGGAGGAGGCCCTGCCTCCTTTTATAGGTGGAGGCTTGGCGCCAGGAGGGAGGGGAGTCCCTCCCCAACTCGGCCTAGGGCTGGCCGCCGGCTTGGAGGAGAGGAACTCCTCCTCCAAGTTGGTTTCAACCTCCTCTTGCTTGTTTCCCACAGTTTCCTGTTTTCCACAGTTTCCTGTTTTAGCCGTTTGACTTTCAAACTGGCAATTTGACTTTTCAGTTTTGGAACAGCAAGAACACTTAGTACATGATGCAATCATTCAATGACACATTCATGTACCCTCCCCCTTCGGAGTGCCGGACAATCCGGAACCTTCTAGAACATTCCCGATGAAAACACCGGAATCATTCCCGAACTCTGAAACGAGACTTTCCTTATATGAATCTTATTCTCCGGACCATTCCGGACCACCTCGTGATATCCCGGATCCCATCTGAGACTCCGAACAACATTCGGTCTCTTTCTCATAACACCATAACTACTCAAACAACGTCGAATCCTTAAGTGTGTCTCCCTACGGTTCGTGAATTATGCGGACATGATCGAGACACTTCTCCGAACAATAACCAATAGAGGAACTGAAATTCATATGGCTCTACATATTTCTACGATTACTTTGCATCGAATGAACCACTTACATACGATACCAATTTCCCTTTGTCTCACGATAGTTTACTTATCCGAGGTTATGATCGCTTGTATCTCCGCATACCTAGTTCAACCTCTTTACCGATAAGTACTCTTTTCTCGCTCCGTGATATGTGATCCCTTGTGACCCGGTCACATGCTTGCAAGCTAATTGGATGACATTCCACCGAGAGGGACCAGAGTATATCTATCCGTCATATGGATGGAAAAATCCCACTCTTGATCCATGTGTTTCAACCAATACTTTCCGAACACTCAATGCCACCTTTATAGCCACCCGCCACGGTGGTGTTTGATGTCATCAAAGCATCCATCCGTAAAGGTGATATGCATGATCTCATGGTCGAAGGAATTAGGTTACTATGTATCGTAAAGCATATAGCAATTGAACTATTGAAATGACTTGATCTTTATGCTATGCTTATCTATAGGAGTATGTCCACCATATCATTCTCCTAACGATATGATCTTGTTGTTGATAACATCTCAATGTTCATGATAGGGAAACCACAATCATTAATCAACCAACAAGCTAGTGAAGTATAGAGGCTATACTAGGGACTTCAAATTAAGTTTACAAATCACACAAGTATTAATGTTTCCTTGTTAATACTATTATAGCATGAATGTAAACATTTATCATAAACACAAAGATATAATAATAACTATATTTATTATTGCCTCTAGGGCATATCTCTAACAGTTCAGATCTTTTATTTTGTCTAAAAAGTAATTACAAAAATGTTTTACAAATAAAATTAAAACAATAAAATATTTTGTCCGGAGAGGCAGTCCGACCGGTCAGGCCAGAGGCCCAATCGGTCCAGACTACCTACAATCCGGTCCACCTAAACTAAACCTAATCCCTAATCTACCCAATCCTATTCTACCCATCCCCAGCCACATCACCCCACCCAATCCCCTCTCGCCACCTCACCGTTCCCTCCACCTCATCACACCCACCGCCACCTCACCAATCCCCTCCTTTTCCCCTCTCCCTTACACCCTGGCCCCACACAGCACACACACGCACGCGCCTGCCCAACCCCCTCTCTCTCTCTATCCCTGTCTCCCACCGACCCGGGCCCCACTTGCCAGCGCCCCACCCCGTGGGTCCCACACCATCCCCCCCACCTACCCTCTCTCTCCCTCACGCTCCCGCACCGAGCCACCGCCCCTCCCCTGGTCCTCTCCCACCTCCCGCCTCCTCTCCTCTCCCCGACGACCAACTCGCCGCCATGCCTCCTCCGCCCCCTCTCTCCTGTCCCAAGAACGCCGCCGCTCCTCCTCTCCGCTCCTCGCCTGCCACGGCCTCGTCTGCCTCCGCCATCATGGACACCGCCGAGCCGCCTCTCCTCTCCACCGAGCTCCTCCCCGACGCTCATCTCCCTCGGACCGTGGGTCTTCTCCCCGGCCGCTGAGCCTCCCACGGCCTCCTCTCCCTCAGCGCCGCCTCCACGACCTCGCCTCCGCCCAGCCTCTCCTCGCCTCCGACAAGGCTGCCCCGCCGCCATCCTTGACCACCGCGCCCCGGCGCCCTTCCTCCTCCTTCGCCTCTCCCGACCGCCGCCTCACCGGCCCCGAGCCGCCCCGGCGTCCTCCTGCGAGCCCTCGCCGGCCGGTGAGCCTCCTCCCCGCCTCCGCCGCCTCCTCGCCGGCCTCGCTGGCCCCAGCCGCCTTCCTCCCGAGTGCGCCACCGCCTCCTCGTCCTCACCCCCCGGCCTCCGCCGGCGACCTCCTGCCTCGCCGAACCCCTGCACCCGCCGCCGAAGCTCGTCGGCCTGCACCATCCTGCCAACACCTCGCCACCCAAGCGCCTCCTTTCCTCCCGGCCTCGACTCCTCGTCAGGTCACGCCTGTACCACCCTCGTGCCCCTGCAGCGTCCCGTGCAACCTCCTCTGCACTGAGCGTTCAAGGCAGCCCTTTGTTCTATGAGCTTGCTAGGCCGTGATAGCAGGTTGTCTGTTTTGGCACCACGATGCGCGTTGCAGTTTGGCTTTGGGATGTTTACCTCGTCGGGTACTCTGCCGATGCATCTTCTTGGGTGTTTGTGTCAATACATCGTGGGATCTTCCGAAGATGGGCACCGATACCCGAGGACTCCAATAAATGACGCCAAGCCCTACATCTTGGATCCACCAGGCGAGACCTCGAAGACCATCGGTCAAGTTCGCCACCGACAAAAGGACGGACCGACAAGGTCTTCTACATGGACACCGAGTACTTCTTCCCGGCTCCGAGCAAAGTTCGCCATCGACAATTGAAGCCGACACCCTCCAAGATCTTCTCCCCGATACGGCAAGCTCTCCACCCCGGTTACGCCAAGTTCGTCGAGAACCCGGACGCCAAGGTCGCCGATGCGAATACGACAAGTACTCATCCCGAACGCCATGACCGTCGACATGACCCGAAGACCACGGAAGCGCCAAGATCTACTCTGTTATCCGAGAACGATCCCGCCGAGACCGAACCCCAGATCCAAAACCCTGAGACCGAACCCCGAACCCCTCGGAGCCCAAGATCTGCCGAACCCTAATGTGTGACCCTTATCCGAGAACCCTATTTTGTAAATTGTCAACCATATAAATTGTTGCATATTTAAATGGCCATGCTTGCATACATATTGTCATGTGGTTTGGGGGCCTTAGGCCATGCTTGCATACATATTGTCATGTGGTTTGGGGGCCTTAGGCCGATTAACCTAATTAAATATGGGGTCCATATGCGGGCAAATCTAGTCTTATATTGGCCTCTTTTAAATTTGTGTAGCGAACCGGTGCTATCTTTTGCCATGTTAAGACAACATTTAAATAGCGGGTTATCTAAATAACTTGAACCGTTTAATTAATTGTCGGGACCCCGGTTCCGCTTAATATTGCCTAATTGCATCGCATCTTTGCCATGTCATGCATCATACATGCATCATGCCCGATCTTCTGCCATTGTATTGAATAGTGCATCCGGTGTTTATTCTAGTGTTTTGCTTCTTCGCGGATAAGGCCGTTGAGTTGATGTGAGCTTCGTCCCGATCTTCGGATGAACCTTCGGCAATGTTTTCAGGCGAGCACCTCCCTCTTTCTACCTATCTTACTTTTATAGTATTTATTCCCTCCTGTTGATCTATTGCAATCTGTGTTGCGTTGCTCTAGTTTTCGTACCCGTGATATCCCTTGCAGCCTTATATTGCCTTGGACACATCCTATTACCTGTTGTTTGGTAGATAGTTGGACTTGCGCGTCGTAGTCGCTTGCTCAAGTGCTGTTGTCGTGTAAATCGACCACCGATTGTTGTAGTGTTGCCGCATGTTTAAGGTTGGAGATGATCATGGCTTTCATTATCGTTTACTTTAATTACTGTTTAACAACTAAAATTGAAGTAAGTAAGCAGAGGCACAGGTGGGCAATAGATGTTATTTGGTTGTTAACCGTCCACTTGTGTCCCGTAGGACCCCGAGTACTTGATACATGTTCCTTGAATATTCGCGCTATCCACATCCGGGAGGATTATGGGACCCCCCTGAGCCAGAGCTTGATTCATTCTTATTTCTTGGGGCCACAAACTAGATTGAGGTTTTATTTACTATCATGTACTTATGCCATGCTTTACTGCTTTATTTACGATTGTGCGAGGAGCACCTGTACTGTTTAGGATCGGGACACGTTTTCGCGGTGTCGACAAGCCTATTTTTGGGTTCCCAGTCGTTCACAGCCGTCTACCCAAACCTTGGGTCCGTCTCGGAGTCAGCTAACTTCGCTATGGTGTACTCAATGGGTGGCCCCTGAAATATTTCTGAATCCTGTGATTGCTTTGTCGTGAAGGCCTCGTTGGGTTTTGATTTGGTTTTTCCGAGGTTGATCGAGTGTGTGTTGCTATTTGTGCACCCCTGCAGGGTAAAACTTTCTGAAAGCCGTGTCCGCGGTTATGGACGACTTGGAGCACAATATCTCGATCATAGACAACTATAACTAAAGTAGTCCTATAAATTTGACTATATAATGACTAGTAATCAGCTTCACTATAATGGAATGGCTAAATAACACTGCCAACAATTGCTTGTTTGGGTTGTCGCTTGCGACCATTGTATCTGACTAGTAAGTATTGCAACTATAACGGGATGGCTAAATAAAAGTACCAACAACTGCTGGGTTTTGGGATATCTCATGCTATATGTATCTGACTAGTAAGTATTACAACCTCAACGGAATGGCTAACTAAAAGTGCCCACTGTTTATTTTTATCAGGATGACTATCTAAATTTGACTAGTAATTGCTGCAATGATAACTGAATAAGTAAAACTGCCAACGGTGTGAGTTCCTCGGTTGACTTCCTCGTTTGGTCTCGAGGGGGAAACACCAGGATGGGTTTGTCTGATGGTAGAATCAGGTTGGTTCCGAATAGGTCTTTCTTACCCCCTCTGATAGCCGCCAGTTGTATCGAGTCTCTATAGGTTGTTTAGTGCATGCTGCCGCTGCCGCTTCAGTCCACCATACCTATGTAGGCGAGGACCGCCGAATTCTAGCCTCGCTGCATCGGCCTCGATCGACCGCTCTCTCTTTTTCCTTTGCCCTTTGTCGCACCCTTTTGTTTAAGGGTTTGAGATCGGCGTTGTTAGAGGGTTACCCTTCCGCTTGGCTCAAGGTGGTTATGGACGCCATTGGTTATTCTCCCGGGCTCTTAGCCCCATTTGCATCTTGTCCGTAGTCGGACGCTCTATCATTATCAAGGTGATTTGGATCTTTGTACTGTATATCTGTATTCTTGACTCATGGAGTCGTGTTGCATATATATCTGTTCTGTGGGTCCCATCGAGGACTAATGTGTAATGTTATTACTTCGTTTTCCACCTGCACGCAAGTGCCTGGTGGGCACCTTTGAATCTTTTCTATGCGGGTTCGTTGGGTTTTGCTAAAACTTGCATAGGTCCGATTCTAAGGGTGTTACACGAGATACATCCACGAGTGGAGATGTGGGAGGGGCGGAGAAAGCACATGTTTGTTCTCAACATCTCATATGTGAAGCCAAACATGGATCCCGTCGAGCTGCTCCAAATCGCCGCCTACGTTCTTAACACCTGACCGGTGCCGCCACCTCCCGCCGCGTATATATATATAATATACGCGAGCATGTCGCCAATCTGAGCACAACGTTGCATGCATTGTTGAAAATATGTCCAATAGGCAATAATAAACTTGTTATTATCGTATTTTATTTTCATGATAAGTGTTTATTCTCCATGCTAAAATTGTACTAACCAGAAATTTAATACATAAGTGGATGCATAAACAAACATAGTGTCCCTAGTTAGCACTAGCTCGTTAATTTAATGATGGTTAAGATTTTTTAATCATAGACATAATTTATCGTATAATAATAAGATCAATCATTAGGAGAATGATGTTATGGACAAGTATAGTAATTTGATAGTGTCACTAAGTTTAAATTGGCGTACTTTTCTAATGTCAAATATCTTGTTCCTTAGACTATGAGATCGTGCTAGTTCCTAGCACCGAAAGAATATTTTGTGGGCACGGACCCAATTCAAGCAAAGCATTTGATCGTGTCCCTTTATAAATTTCAGGTATTATTTTCTTGACCATGGGATCATGTTACTCCTTAGTACCAGAAGAATACTTTGTGGCATCAACCGTCGTTTTGTCATTAGATGATCATAAGGGTGTTCTTTAGGTATCTCGGAGGTACTCGTTGGGTTGCATGGATCATGACTGTGATTTGTCACGTCATGTGACAGAGAGATATTTTTGAAACCTCTCGATAATACAACATCCTAAATAGCTTGAAAGCAAGTTACTGGTGAGTTTGGACTTGACTAGTAAAGGGTTTCTCACCTACTTGCATTGTAATATAAAGAATTCAATTTACTTACACTTCGCTCATGTGACATATTCACTATCACTGTGAACTAAATATCTCCATGTGTAACCTTTCATTTGTAGAAATTTAAGACAATGATCCCACTCTTTACTTTTATGTTATTTACTTTTAAGCACCATTCAATCTCTCTTTCGTACACAACCATATCCAACCCCTCTTTACATTTCAATAATTGCAGCCAGTTCACTCATGAATAGTGACACCTTGGGATGCTCGGACAGGTCCTAGGGTTTCCCTCGGTACGCGGAGGTGAGAGGGAAAGGGGTATACTCGACGCCCTTCAAAAAGGAATGTCAACACCCTCAGGTGTCTGATACGTTGAAAACGTATCTATAATTTTTGATGCTCCATGCTTGTTTAGTATCTACTTTGCTTTACTTGTCCACACTTTAAGGTGTTTTTTACATGTTTTCTGGTACTAACCTACTAACAAGTTGCAACAGTGCCAGATGCTTGTTTTTTGCTGTTTTTGGTTTCAGAAAAGTGGGGAACAAGAAGTCCAGAGGAGAGCCCGGGAGGCCAGCCAGGGCCGGGGGCAGACCCACCCCAGGCACAGATGGGCCCAGCCCCGCGCCTGGCTAGGGTTTGGTGGCCCTAGCCGCCTCCTCGGTCTCCCCCTTCGCCTATAAGAAGCCCCCGATGCAGAAACCTTGGGTACCCGATCAGAAATCCACGAAACCGTCTATAGCCACCACCACCATCATCCCTAGATCGAGGGGATCTGAAGTTCTTCCTGGCACCCTGCCGGAGGGGAGATCATCCCGAAGGCCTTCTCTCCGGTATGATGCGTGAGTAGTTCCACCTTGGACTATGAGTCCATGTAGTAGCTAGATGGTTGTATCTTTTCCTTTGTGCTTTCATGTATAGATATTGTGAGCTCCGTTCATGATCAAGATCTAATCTATTTGTAATCATGCATGTTGTGTTTCTGGGTGAAAGAGCATTTTCCTATCCCTCTGATTTTGATGTTTGATAACGACACACTTATCGGTTTAACTGTGTGCTAAGTGTATCACAGGTTTGATAAGAGGTGGCACAAATATTGGCATATCAATTCCCTTTGCGAAAAACCGTTGTGTCAACCGGTAGTACCGGAACTACGACCGTTACTACCGCTTAACACCGGTGGTTCCAGTACCGGTTGGCACTGTCCAAAACTGATAAGGGTGTGTGCTAGTCAGTACCACCCGGTACCACGGAGGGGCACTACCGGTCTAACCGGTAGTACCGCTTGATACAAGCGGTACTACCGCTTGACACGGTCGTCTCGGCGATCGGGCATCTTGACTAACACTCCTCCTCTCCGTTTTGGTCGGTTGATTACTTGGGACCGTATTACCACCGACCGGTAGTACGTGTCTCCACGACCGTACTACCGCAGGATAGTACTGCAAGGGCGATACGCCCAAAAGCGAAGAAAGTTGATGAATGAAGCACCTCCGGTACTGGTCCGGTGATTGACCGGTAGTACACTTGAAGCGGTACTACCGCTTGAGTAGCGGTACTACCGGTGCATTAATGACTCCAACGGCCATATTTCGTGGAGGGGTATAAATACCCCTCCACCTACCTTGGAACAAAGTGCTCAGCTCATTTAAGTCAAAGACCACCATTGGAGTCCATTGGAGCCACCCAAATCTTCAAGATCTCCTCATCCCACCACCCAAAGTCCTTGATCTTTGGGGAATCGAAGGAGGAGACCCCGATCTACTACTTCACCAAAAGAGATCTTCATTTCCCTATCATTTCATTGAGGGCCCCTTTGCTCTAGTGTTTTCTTGGAAACCCTAGTTCTTGTTTTGGTTCTTACAAGCTTGTCTTTGATTGCTTTGACAACTTGCTTGTATTTGGGAGCCTCCGATTAAGTTGTGGATGTGTGCCCCAAACTTGTAACGGTGTCGGCTTCCACCTTGAAGGTTGCCGATATAGTGGAAGGTGAATCGATACCGTTGAGGTGAGATTCATCGGAGAACAAGGGAGGCCTCTCATGGCGTTGGTGGTTTGAAACCACCCCCTCTCCAAACGTAGACATACTTCCCCTCAAAAGGAAGGAACTACGGGAAACAAATCCTTGTGTCTCCGCGTCCACTCTTCTGTTACCTCTATCCTTTACCGCACCTTACTTACTTGCTACTACTTTGTGTTGTGTTAGTCCTTGCATAATTGCCACATAGGTAAATTCACCGTAGTTGCATTATCTAGAGAATTTACCTTATTATCAAACCTTGATTTGAAAAAGAATAAAATTTGAAGTAGCACCATTCACCCCTCCCTCTAGGTGCCCATACGATCCTTTCAATTGGTATCAGAGCCTCGGCTCTTTATTCGGGCTTTACCGCCTAAGAGAATATGGGTAGCAACGATGGGGATGGTGGTAGTGAGTCGACACCGGTGACCATGGAAGATCTCAAAAACTTGGAAAGAAGATTGAGCTCTTCCTTGGTCAACGAAGTCAAGAAGATGCTCGAGCAACTTCTTAAAGACAAAGAAAGCTCATCACCTCCATCTCATCAAGAGGATCAACCATCCATTTTACCTAAAGGGAATACACCGGTATCCCCCGAGGGTATGGTGGTGGGGGGTAAACTTGACAACGTTAATTCCTCCACACACAATGATGGTGGGAAGGGTGAGCACCGTGACTCATGGTACTCTCCCGACCCTCCAATCCCTCACCTTCATGTTTACAATAGAGGTGACCCACCTAAGCTTGAAGAATCTGCTACTTTTGCTCAATGGCAATCACTAATGAGGACTCATATGCGCAGCTCTTGCATTGAACTATGGAACATCATCGAGCATGGACTCTTTATTGGGGATCCAAATAACTTGACAAGAAGAGAGGTTGTTAATAGTCAACTCAATGCCACTGCTTTGCATATGATTCAACAAGGTTTGGGGACAAAGGTTTATCCATAAATTGAGCACTTTAGCATTGCCAAGGAAGCTTGGGATGCTCTCACTGTGTTGTTTATTGGAAATGAGAGTATGAGGAGGAACCGATATGATGCTCTAAGCAATGAAGCCGAAGGCTTCTACATGAAAGAAGGTGAAGATCACGAAGACATGTACCGAAGGCTCAAGACCACCGCCACTGCTTTTAGGAATGTGGGTGCCTCACATGTAGATGATGCATGGATAAAAAGGAAATATGTGAGTGCACTCATGCCTTTTGAGCCCACCGACTTGAAGAGCCTACAAGGAATACACAACTACCATCTCATGACCTCAAATGAAGTTATGCAAGAGATGGCTGCTTTCAAGGTTGCCGCCAAGAATGCCAAAGATCCCCGTGCTCGTGCCCTTGGTATGAGCAATGTTGTCAATGTTGCTTTGAAGGCCAAAGTTGTGGACCATCCCTTGTAGGGGATGAAGATGATAGTGATGAAGGGCTTTCCATGGACCATCCCGATGAAGTCAAGATTCCTCATGGTCAATATATGGCTTTCTATGCAAAGAAATTTTGGAAGAACCCCGTCAAGGCCAAGATGGAAATGGAACGGAGAATCAATCCAAATGGGAAAAGAGAGAATACCACAAGGTTGAGAACTTGCTTCAATTGTGGTGACCGCTACCACTTTGTGGCTAGTTGCCCCTATGAGAAGAGAGAAGATCATGGTGGAAAGCTTGTGTTGAAGAAGACTCTCAAGGGACCATACAAGAAACCTTTCATCAAAAAGAATCCCATCAAAAAGAAGCCGGGAGAAATTGTCTTGATCACTCATGAAGAGTACTCCTTCGACAATGAAGATGATGAAGATGACGAAGAGGAAACTTCTCATGGTGTGGCTGCTCTTGCCACCACCTCTACTCCGACATTCTCACTCTTCGATTCTCCAAATGAGAACTCTTCCACCAAGAACGCTACTTGCCTTATGGCAAGAGGAACGGAGGTATCTTCATCATCCCGCTCTACTCACTTAGATAATGATGAAATTGATGATGAGATGTCTCTTGATGTTAAAAAGGAATTAATTGCCTTTGATGAGTTTATGACTAACCTAGAAGGTGATGCTAAGCTACATTTTGGAAACATATTAAATCAACTATCACATACTCAAGAGCTTCTAGATGTAAGATGTAAACTTGGCCATGAACATATGATTGAGCTAGAAGCCCTAAACAATGCTCTAGAAGAAGAACAAGAAACTAGGTTGTCACTTGAATTAAAACTTGAAGGGCTTGATGAGGCCAATGACATTATTGTTAAGAAACTCATCAAAGAGCGTGATCATGCTATTGCTAAATATAAAAGGATCAAGATAAGAACGAGCTTGTGACTTCCCATGCAACACCCGTGCCTAATGTGCAACTTCTCCCCCTTTGGCATCAAGACGCCAAAAAGGGACAAGTGCAAAACTACCGTCCCAACGGTCAATCATCCTCCTCCTCCTCCTCATACTCAAGGTCCTCCTCATCCTCGTAAGGGGGTGGGGCGCGGTGCGAGGAAGAGACATCATCGTCCCAACGGCTGGCCTTGAGATCCACCGATCTTACGGGTGATGTTGTTCCGGACCCCTGAGACGGTCAAACCGAAAGCAGACGTCATTTCCTTCGCCGAGCGGCTTTCTTAGCATACACATGCGCCATACATGCGCCGGTTGACAACACGAAGCGTAAGATCATCTTGAGCTTGACCTCCATCCTTTGGCCCAAGAGGGCTTAGCATTCTTGCGACGAGAGACAACATAATCGGTGTCATGACCATCACAAGATCCTCGAGTCATCCTCATCCTCCTCACCCGCCGCGACGCGAGGTTTAGCATGTGTCTTGATCTTGAGTGCCTTTGGCCTGTGCACAATGAGAGAGCGAGTGGAGAGTGTCCTAGCAATGACGGGACACTTTGACACAATGAGGGCCATAATATAAGGAGCAAATGGAGGAACCCTCCCAGAGTGTGCAGCAGCAACCATATCATTCCATATGAAGTCTGACACATCAAGAGGAGTGCCTGAGTCTCGGTTGAGGAAGGTGTTGAACAGCAAGTCAACAGAGAACCCATGTATCTCATCCTTGTTGCCCGCACGAGAGCAACATCCTCAGGAAAATGATGGAGAATGTCATATGTGGGAGAAGATCCTTGATCTTGCCACGACCCCACGGCCCCGAATATACAAAGGTGTAAGGACATCCTTTTGGAGGGATGATCCGCATGTGACAAAAACCATTGTGGAATGTCCGGCGCGATCTTCATACCCCAAGATTGCAGCAACTCCGCTAGTGTAGCTTCCTTGATGACCTTGAGTCATCCGTAATCTTCCGAAAGTGCGGTGGAAATGTGCGTGGCATAAAGCGGCAAATAAGGAGGGATCATAGTCATCTTGAAACTCCATAATGGGGAACAAGCCAAGGTGAGAGCAGATTTCCTTAGCTTCAAAGAAGTAGTCAAGATTCTTGTCAATGTGCCCATGTCAATCCATCGAGGCACCACCATCTAGATGTTGGTCAAAAGAACCTCATGATAAACACGCCTTGGAAATCATCATAGAAGAGACTGCCTTGCCTCGCTTGCTATGAGTATGCATTTTCAATCCGGAGAGCCCTAAACTCCGACTCGAGATGTCTGACAGTTTCTTGGCGGATGGCCCAGAGACTTTTGCACGCCTAGTGGAAGGGAGCGAGGGAGGGCGCCACGCCCAGCAGAGCGCTTGGTAACCCCTTCACGACCCCCACGACCACCTCGAGTGGCAGGCAACTTGGAACGGTGTCTTGGCTATGGCATAACCTCTTCCTTAGACTCCGTCTCTTCCTCAACAATCTCACGGCTAGTCTTGGAACGCCTGCGCGCACCCCGAGAACCACCTGCATCTGTGAAAGCACGAGGGAGGATAGAAAGGGGGTAAGGGCACAAGAATCAAAAGGAGCAAACAAGAGAGTCTAGTATTTAAACAAAAAAATGTGGTCAGTTTGGGCCGGTACTATTGGACCTGACAACCGGTAGTACCGCTTGCAAGCGGTAGTACCGGAAAAAGTTCCGGTACTACCGGTTGAGCGGCACAAGATCGTCAGATCTGATGGAAACGGACCAAATTGACGGCATTGAACTACAAATAGATGATTCTACTCGGTAACAAGGAAGCATATGGCAGTACAACCTTTCAACAAGTCAATTTCTCCACAAATCTAAGCCAAAACCTAGAACTAATGGGGAAATCAAACGGGGAGAGAAAGGGCGATTGTACCGGAATCCATGGCGGTGGAAAGAGGTGGGAGCCCGCCAAGAGGCCGAATCCAAGGGGAATCCGGGGAGAGGAGGGCGCGGCAGGGCTCTGGCGGCTTCAAGGTCTCCTGCGGCGGCACGGGTATGAGTGGAGGGAGTGGGGATGAATGGGGCACTGAGGGGTGCCTCCCCACGCGCGTCCAATATATACCAGGAAAACGCCGACCGGTAGTACCGGTTGCTGAAGCGGTAGTACCGCTCGTAAGTGGTAGTACCGGTTCCCCAACCGGTAGTACCGGTGACCGGTAGTACCGGACATGTGGGAGGTAGTACCGTTCCTGGAGCAGTTCTTCCAGGATACGACCTAGGAACTACCCAGGTCCGGTAGTACTGCTCCCACATCCGGTAGTACTGGTCCCATCTGATTCCAAATGCCAGGAAACAAGGATGATTCATGTGCAGATAGAGAGAGGGTTTTCGTGAGGGAGTAAGGAGGCTTGGGTTAATACAAGTGAGCTGGGAAGCACATGCACTCTAAAAATCGAGAAAAAGGAAGTTCAAAAACCAAACTAGAGTGCATGATACTAAGAGCAATGAAGGCAATTCATAAGATGACAATCATGAGTACAAATCAAATCAAATCAAAAAATGACAAACACGAGTACGCACATCAACCTCTCGATTGAGAGGGGGAGGTGGCCTAGGCCACCATATTTGAGTATACTCGGCTTGGCACCACAAAGATATATCTTGGGTCCATTACCGAAACTCATCATTGATCTCACATATCACAAAATGATATTAAGAGGAATGATTTTGTTTACTTTGCGCATAATGGGGGGAGGTATAGTCCAATCAATTAGGACCGCACTCCCCCTATGTCCATGCCTACACCTATACCAAATATGGGTCGAGTATTAGGTGAGAGTGCAAGATAATCAAGTCAAGCTCCTTGAATCTACGATATTTAGTTCATTCCCCATTTTATGGTCTTTGGTATCCTCAAGGATCAACATTTTCTCTTTGTGGATACACGGATTCGGATTGGGCGGGGGACAAGGATGATAGAAAATCTACATCCGGGGCTTGCCAATTCCTTGGTAGGTCGGGAGAAGTTGCACTTTAGGCACGGGTGTTGCATGGGAAGTCACAAGCTCGTTCTTATCTTGATCCTTTTATTGCTTGTGAACTTCGATTTCCCTCTAGTTATGTATGAGACTATGTTTTATGTGTGAGACTATGTGGTTATGTCTTGGATCCATCTTATGAGACTAAGTGGTTTATTTCATTGGATCCATCTTGTGATGATATGCGTTATCTATTGTCTATATATTTCTCATCATCACATGTTATTATGCAAAGGTATGAATTCACATGCTAGTATCAATATTTGTGCACCCATGTTGGGTTTGTAAAATAGAGGGGGAGGTTTATCTCTACTCATCTAGGGGGAGCCCCGGCTCTATTTTACAAATTCCATATGTTTTCAATTAAAATCATCTTGCAAAAGTGTATTGTCACCAAACACCAAAAAGGGGGAGATTGAAAGAGCATTTTCCTATCCCTCTGATTTTGATGTTTGATAAAGACACACTTATCGGTTTAACTGTGTGCTAAGTGTATCACAGGTTTGATAAGAGGTGGCACAAATATTGGCATATCAATTCCCTTTGCGAAAAACCGCTGTGCCAACCGGTAGTACCGGAACTACGACCGGTACTACCGCTTGACACTACGTTCGACCGGTTCCGTTGGCGTCCAAAATCGATAAGGGTGTGTGGTCGGTACCACCGGTACCTGAGCGGCACCGGTCTAACCGGTAGTACCGCTTGATACAAGCGGATTACCGCTTGACACGGTATACGATGCTGGGGCATCTTGACTAACACTCACTCCTCTCCATTTTGGTCAAGACCAAGCGGTATTTTGGGACTGCACTACCAGACCGGTAGTACCATCCTATGACCGGTACTACCGCTTAGAATGCAATGGGCGATACCAAAAAGTCAAGAAAGGATGAAGCACCTCCCACTGTTCGGTTACTTGACCGGTGGTAAGCTTGAGTGGTACTACCGGTGCATTAATGACTGCAACGGCCATATTTCGTGGAGGGGTATAAATACCCCTCCACCTACCTTGGAACAAAGTGCTCAGCTCATTTAAGTCAAAGACCACCACTGGAGTCCATTGGAGCCACCCAAATCTTCAAGATCTCCTCATCCCACCACCCAAAGTCCTTGATCTTTGGGGAATCGAAGGAGGAGGCCCCGATCTACTACTTCACCAAAAGAGATCTTCATTTCCCCTTCATTTCATTGAGGGACCCTTTGCTCTAGTGTTTTCTTGGAAACCCTAGTTCTTGTTTTTGTTCTTACAAGCTTGTCTTTGATTGCTTTGACAGCTTGCTTGTATTTGGGAGCCTCCGATTAAGTTGTGGATGTGTGCCCCAAACTTGTAACGGTGTCGGCTTCCACCTTGAAGGTTGCCGATATAGTGGAAGGTGAATCGATCCCGTTGGGGTGAGATTCATCGGAGAACAAGGGAGGCCTCTCGTGGCGTTGGTGGTTTGAAACCAACCCCTCTCCAAACGTAGACGTACTTCCCCTCAAAAGGAAGGAACTACGGGAAACAAATCCTTGTGTCTCCGCGTCCACTCTTCGGTTACCTCTATCCTTTACCACACCTTACTTACTTGCTACTACTTTGTGTTGTGTTAGTACTTGCATAATTGCCACATAGGTAAATTCACCATAGTTGCATTATCTAGAGAATTTACCTTATTGTCAAACCTTAATTTGAAAAAGAAGAAAATTTGAAGTAGCACCTATTCACCCCCCCTCTAGGTGCCCATACGATCCTTTCAGCGGGGATCCGATGGATATTGATATTGTAAGATCCCACCTTTATAAAGGTAAAGATCCCTGTGATTGCAATGCTAGTCCCTGGATCAAATGCTAGCATCCATAGTTTAAGATGAAGTACATAGAGACAAAGGTCATTATTATATCGTCATTCCAGAGATAACATAGTCTTTTACAACTCCATAGCCCAAGTCTTAATACAAGAGTTTAACTTAACAATATAGATAAAGTCTTCATCTTCATGTGCCATAGGCAAGCATGTTGTGTGTAGACTCATAACCCCTAATAATCATCAGAGTAAACTGCAACATCACAAGTTACAGCCACAGTGGGTCAATACATTGGAATAGTATTGGCAAGTGATACCTTAGTAGAATATTAACATCTAGTTACTACATGAATTTGGCTAAGTGTAGCTTAGGCTTGATTTTCTCAAAATATGTTTTACCTATTAGTTGAAAACACTAAGTTTTTGTTTGGTAAAAACTTTCCCAAGGAACCACCAATAGAAATTGGTGAACCTTCACCCTTGTTCAACCACAAGTTTTAACTTAGAAAATTGGGATGAGGAGATTCTTTATATCTTCCATGTCTTGATGCTCAAATTGTCCATTTCCAGGGACATGGCTAAGTACTTAGATTTTACACTCTGCAGAGGTGGTGCAATTTCCCCACAAGACTTGGTTTCACCAAGACAAGTTCTTTCAGAAGCCTTCCCTTAGACCAGAATTGACGCGCTCCAACCTATCAAACCCCTACCACCAACTGTCCATTTGGCTAAGTTATTGCAACCTATATAATCCAGGCAGAGCCCATAATGCCAAGTGGCTGCACTTGAAGCTTCTCCACATTTGACAATGTCAAATCTCTTTGTTCCTGGGTGGCAATCCACAAGTGAGATACCAAGTCTTCCCCAGTATACTAGACTTGGTGATGCCCAAGTTTTCCCCAGTATACTGGACTTGTGTAACCACTCAACACAAACCTTTCTTTCCATTCCACCCAGGTGATTCATTCACTCAGTTGTTTTATTAAACAAAACACAAGTCCTTGACTTAGAAATATTCCATAGCATGAATATAATCCACCCTTGTTTTCTACTAGCTAGGATAAGCATGATAGTAGTAGGAATCTTAACTTAGGAAAATTCTACTAAGGTTTCATCTACTAGGATTTCCCATGACATAGTTTATACTTAGCAAAAATTCCATGCAAGTCCTACTTAAAAATAACACTAATGCATAGTGAAAATAATGGGACAAAAGTATGAAGCACCACTTGCCTTTTTGGTAGAGAATATAAGTTCACTCCTTGATCTTGCAATAGTCACACTCTTCAATTTCCACTACAATTCAATCAAGCAAGCAATATTCAATCTACCATTCAAGCAATTTCATCACATAAAATAATAAAAACAAAGCAATGCATGCAAGCATGCCAAGGATTGTTTTATTTGGGAAAGTGGTTTTTAATAGGTTATAAACATTTTAAAACATATATTTGTCATTTATAAAAGTGGCAAGATCATTTATAAATGTGGCAAAACCATTTGATATTAAGTTAGTGAAAAAGGCCATTTAAATCATTTTTGTTTTGTTAGAAATGATTTAAATCAAAGTAATATTCTCTAGTGTTTTCCAGATATAATTTTAACACAAACGTTAGTGTTTTAAGGTCACGTGTTTAATATTGAAACCTTTTGCAAAAGGTTTTACCTATAAACCATTTTTATACCAAATCAATATTTTATGTTATTGAAAATGCTTTTTTAGCAAAGTAACAATTTATAAGGTTCATCAAATATATTTTTAAATCTCAAAACTTGGTGTTTATGGTCAGAGAGTTTAAATCAAATCATTTTCCAAAGGTTTTACTCAAAAAGCATTTTTATACCATAATCATTATTTTTTTGTTTAACTAGAAATGCTTTAATTCAAAGATTTATTCCTTGGTTTCACAAAACACATTTTTAAATCCATAAGTCGGTTTCTATGGTCGGTAGGTTCAAAAAATCCATTTGCCAAAGATTTCATCCTAAAAACATTTATAGAATAATTTTTATGTTCAAATTATGCCTACACAAGTTTCTGTAAAAAACAACCAATCTAACAGAAGCAATTCACTAAACAAAGGGCATGGTTGGAAAGTACTTGTTCTTATGATTCCATTGATATAAAATTTGCAAAATTTGGACATGTGGATCAAAAGTTATGAATTTTACAAGTTTGCATATCTAATAGATCAAAATTTATGTTTTAAACAAACTCTGGTCACGTGTCTTAATGTTATTGGTCCAAACCGCTTCGGTTGGATCGAGTTGCGCTGGCTGCAGGATTTCATTAAATCACACGGCACAGATTGACTAATACCGCTTCGATTAAAATCTAATCCTATTCCTTCGATCCAGATCCAATGGACCACATCACCGACCATGGTGGCATGGCGGCGGCAATGACGGCCTGGCAAACGAGGAGGTTGCCGAGGAACTAGGTCATGCGTGAGAGGGAGAGGATGCTCACCAGACTCACAGGAGTGCGGCGAAGCTCAAGGTGGGGTCAGTTCATCGGGGCGCTCGGGGGTAGCGGTGATTGCTCACCGGAGTTCGTGGTGGCGCCAGGTGCCTCTGTTCATCGACAGGGGCGGAGTTACAGTCCACCAGAAGGCAAGAGGAAAGTGCCGTTAGACACGGGCGAGTGCGGAGATCACAGGAGCATCAACGGGAGGGACAGGGGCAGACGGAAACTTCCTGGGGAGTTCGCCGGAGGAGTGGCAGACGACGACGGCGCTCGGAGATGGTCCTTGCCAATGTTTCGGAGCGCGTGCGAGTGAGTGAGTGGTACAGGGAGAAGCACCAGAAGATGGGGAGCAGGCTCGTGTGCACTGGGAGGCAAGGGGTGGTCGGACGACGCCGGATTTCGCCGGAGAGGCTCGTCGGAGCAGAGGGGTTCGAGGTTGCGATTCGTGTAGCCTGGAGGTAGAGGGTGGGCGGCGTCTGGGGGAAACGGGATAGAGGGACCAGGCGCTTAAGATGGAGTCGTTGCAGCGAGGGATTACTACAGCATTATGGCGAATTAAGCGGTGGTTTCAAAACCAGAAACGGCGAAGGGGTTGGGGGAGAAAAGGTCGCGGCGGGTGGGAGAGAAGACTAACAGCGTGGGGCCTGGCTGTCTACGAGAGAGAGAGGAGAGGTGGGGGCAGCAGTCAGCGGCTCTGCGGGTTTGTTGTTAAGTGAAAAACGCTTCACTCGGGGGAAGAGGGAGTGGGCTGGTGCTAGGCTGGACTGGGCTGGCTGGGCTGGTTTGGCTGCTTCATTGTTTTTGTTCTGTTTATATTTCTTTTTCCCTGTTTCTTTTATTCAGTTTTGAATTTGTTCAAACAAATTAAACAACCATTTGAATTTCAAAACTTTCCAAACCTTGAGTATAATTCAATATTGTTTATTAACATATTCTAAAGTCCAATTTAGAATATTTCTTTTATTCTTTTAGGGTCTATTATATATTTATAAATAGACATTTGTCTTTATTCAAATAGGAATAGAATTTGGTTAATGCCACATTATTTTATTTGAATATTCTTTATCCATTATTATATTTGGATTTGGATTATATTAATTCCTTATATGGATTTGGCTAATATTTAATTTGGCTTTTAAAATACTCCTCATTTAATATTTCTTTCTTTATCATACAAAACCCATATCTTTTTATTTATAGATCAAAAGTTGGTGATTCCAATTTGTAAAATCTTATTTAATATTTATTAATCCTTTTAAATATCTTTAGGAGTATTTGCTCATCATTTGGTATGGATTTTAGATAGGTGATTCATTAGCTTTGGAAATTCAATTTCCTTATCTTATTAAATTCATAAGATTTTATCTATGGCTCCAAATTAAGTGAAACCAATTTCTATGACTTTGTAATATTTTTATTTATCATTTTGGTCACTTGTAAATGTTTTGTTGACAAATTTTATATGGATCAAATCCATAGTCTTAGAGAGATCTTGGAAATGATTTTCTCCCATTAGGGTTTTAGAGTTTTGGTTTATTTTCCAAGTGTTTAAATTTCAAGATGCATTTATTGTACTTGATTTGAATTTAATTGGATCCAAACTTTGTTCAAAGTTTGTTCAAATTGGGTTTTAATGTTTCCATTTAGAAACAAAAAGTTTCTTTTCACCCTAAATTTCAACAATTATTTATATTGTTTATTTATTTTTCACATTACAAAATTTGGGAAAATTTTTGGGATGTGACAGAGATTATTATGTTGGTTTGATTAATGGTTTTGTATTTATGATTCTATCATGTCTTTGTTTTTTATGATCTTGCATGCTCTCCATTGTTAGTAGCTATCTTGGCCAAGTAGTTGCTAGTGACTCCAAGAGTGGGTATTTATTATCGATTGTGGGTTCATGCCTCTAGTTTCTAAGGGAAGTGACAGAAATCTCTTCGGTTGTAGATGTGTTGTTGATACTAGGGAGAAAACAACAATCTCTTGTTCATGGAACATGTGGACTGTTTACCTTACACACTTTGTTTAAAGCAGTTGTCTGTTGCTTGCAACTTAATACTGGAGGGGGTTCAGATGATAACCTGAAGGTGGACTTCTAGTCATAGATGTAGTTGGATGGCGGTCTATGTATATTGTTGTATTGCCCAATCAACCTCATAGGATCTTTCTAACTAGTAATTGCATTGTTATGACTTACTTAGTTCCTGTCAATTGCCCTGCTATAATTTGTTTACCCTTCATGCCATGTTGTTTATCTAAGGAGGGCACCTCTAGTGAACTATGGACCCCGGTCCAATCTTTACCATTGATACATCTTCCACTATTACTTGTTTACTTGCTGCAAACCATTACCTTCCACACCATACGTTTAATCCTTTGTTACAACAAACCGGTGAGCTTGACAACCTTACTGTTTGTTGGGGCAAAGTCTTGAGTTTGTGTTGTGCAGGTCTCCATGTTGCTTGCAACACCAGTGTGACGTTTCCTTCCTCCTTCTGGTTCGATAACCTCGGTCTCAACTGAGGGAAAACTTGATGCTTGCTCTTAACACCCTGCGCTTGGGGTTACCAATGAAGTGCCACGTCGAGCGCCATCAGCATCACCCTGTCGGTGTCAGAAGTCCGACATCGATTTCTCGTTACCCCCAAAAAATCACTACCCCGAATGATCCACCTATCAATGCCACCCATCAACATACGCCACCACAATCTTGATGCCACCATTGCCGTCTCACTACAAACTGACACAAGGCCTAGAGGTCAGAAAACAGACAACAACATGAACCACGGGTGGTTGCTAAAGGGTTCGCAGCATAGAAAACAAAAATTTTCCTACGATGGGAACAACGATGTACCAAGATCTATCTAATAGATACAAGCAATGGGTGGATATACATCCATAGAATACATACCCTTGAAGACCTAATAGCATTAACGAGGTTGTACTCGTGGATGATGTAGTCGAACGCTTGCCGATCTCAAGATCAAGAAGAAGTCCATCCGGTCCAGCAGGTCCAGTACCATCTAGTCCGGCACCGCAAAGCAGTGGTGCATCCGTGATCGCACACACGTCTGTGTATCCCAACAACCTCCGCGCCCTCACGCCAGTGAAGCAGCGGAAGCAACAAATCCTTCTAGAAAATTCCACCGGAAACATGTATCTCGCTTATATGAGAACATGGAAAAATTCTAAAGGGGGAGAGAGATCCTTCACGAGGAGGTGTGAGTGAGATGTGAGAGGAGGGGCTCCTTTTATAGGAGGAGGGGGCAGCCCACTAGGCATGGCTAGCGGACAAGGTGGTGCCCCACCTCTTCCTCCATTCATGTGAGTGGAGCTCCCACTCACACAAAAGCCCCTCCATTTCCTCCACTCAAAATCCCACTCAAATCCCATTAAATTTCCACCAAATTTAATGCAATCTCTCATTAAATAAAACTCTTTTATTTATTTATTTATTTATTCAGAATTGTGTTAATTACTTGAATTAACAAACATTCACACAAAACCCCCTACAACATTTCAATTTCACATGAAACCAATTTTCGAAAAAGTTTACGTCATGTCTAGTGAAATAAATACATACTTTTTTTTTTATTTATCGTATTATTTTCTCCATCCAAATGGTGTTGTATTAAAATAGTGTCCCCTACGGTTTCTTAAAAAATGTAGACATGATCGAGACCCTCTCCGTCAAAATCGCAATGAGGACACAGGAGATGTCTTGACTCCACACATTCAACGATGACTTATGTGATCGTGTGAACCTTATACGCATGTAATATATCGCGAGACAAAGGGATTGAGTTACATGCATATAAGGTTCACATGATCACAGAAGTCATTGTTGAATATGTGGGAGTCAGTACGGATCTCCAGGTCCCGCTGCTGATTATTGATCGGAGAGGGGACTCGATCATGTCTACATTATTCACGAACCGTAGGGTGACACACTTAAGGTATACCGACACCATTTGGAGCAAATAATATGCCAGATAAAGAAAAAGGAAAGCGCAGGAATTTATTTCACTGAACCAAACTCAAGCGCTTGAAATTGTCAAACTGTTCTCGTATGTGAAATTGAATACTAACAAGGGGTTTTATGTGAATGTTTGTTAATTAAAGTAATTAACAAAATTCTGAATAAATAAATAAAAGAGTTTTATTTAAATGAGAGCTTGCATTAAATTTGGTGGAAATTTAATGCATGTGAGTGGATTTTTGAGTGGAGGCTCTTTTATGGGAGTGGAGGTTTTTCATTTTGAGTGGGAGCTCCACCCACATGAATGTGGAAGAGGTGGGGGAAGCCACCATGGCTGGGCGACATGACCCTTGGGGTGCCCCCGTATCCCTATAAAAGGCCCCCTCTACTCCTCTCAAAGCACACCTCCTTGCGAAGGATCTCTCTCCCTCCTTTAGAATTTCCCCATGGTCTCGGATCATCGGGATACATGTTCCCGATGGCTTTTTCTGGAAGGATTTGTTGCTTCCGCTGCCGGCGAAGGGCCGGAGTTGTCGGGTACCGGGACGTGTGCGATCATGAATGCACCAACGCTGCGGTCTTGGACGTGATGGTGGACCGGACCGACCAGATGGACTTCATCTCGATCTTGAGATCAACAAGCGTTTGACTACATCATCCACGAGTACAACCTCGTTAACGCTATACGGTCTTCGAGGGTATGTATTCTATGGATGTATATCCACCCATTGCTTGTATCTAGTAGATAGATCTTGGTGCTTTGTTCCCATCGTAGGAAATTTTTTGTGTTCTATGCTGTGAACCCTACAGTGGTATCAGAGCAGGATCTATGCGTAGATGCTTTGCATGGGTAGTACACATATGATTATGTGGGCGATGATGATCATTTTATTGCTTCTTAGTTGTACTTTGGATATTGGTGGCATAGTGGGATGAAGCGGCCCGAACAAACTTTACATGTCCTCGCACATGAGACCTGTTCCACGCTTGACATGCAACTAGTTTTGCATAAGTGGCTAGCGGGTGTCTGTCTCTCCTACTATAGTCAATATCTAATTTGCAACGAGTTGTCAACAATTTGGTTATCCTCGTTGTGGTTCATGTTCGTAGGTAAGAACAGTTGTTAGGGATATGCTATATGGGTATCCCTATAGCATGTCTCTTATCCGGATAATCCGGGTGGCCCATAGTTGGTAGCATGGCCTATGGTCTGCTGGGCGTCCCAGTTAGATGGATCCAGAAGGGAGGCCCATGCCGGATAAAGGAAGGCAACGGTTGGAGTCACCGACGTACCCGGAGCCTTGGAGTACAAGATACACAAGACTAGTAATAGACGGTGTAGAACTCTGTAACCTGTCCGGCTAGGACTTTTCCCTATAACCCTGAGACCTGGCGACTATATAAGTCGGGCCTATGGGAGCCTTTAGGGCACAACTTCATACAATCGAGTAGCGATTAGCACACACCTCGCATAGCGAACCAATCCCTGTAACTCGGCGTATTGCCCTTATAGTGATTTATAGCAGGAGTAGGATTCCGCCACCGCCGTGGGATCTGAACCTGGGTAAGATGTGTTACCTCGTACCCGTCAACCGTACGCCTTCCCCCATGTCTCTAAACACGCACTATGACTACCCCTCCATGGCGTACTCGTCGGCAATACCACGACAGTGGGCGCCCACCGTGGGGCAAGAGGCGCTTCAGGCTCTTCAGCGGGCTAGGACCAAGATCTTCAGCGCCCACCGTGGCCATCGGTCGCGTTCTCTTCTCCGGCAACATTCCGATCGTCCCTCCCGACAAGTTCTGGATCCCGACAGAGACGAACCCTACGCGGTGTTCGATCGTTCCTATCGGAGACATCCACCTCTTCATCGGCAAAACCGACTCGGGCACTAGTTCCCTGGGAGTCGGAGGAGCATCAAGGCCCGCACGGACCGCCTACGGGCAGGATATGTTCGCGGAAGGATCGATATCGGATCTCTCTTCAGAGTTTGCCGGCAAAGATCGGAAAGCATCAAGGCCCGCACGGACTGCCTACGGGCAGGATACGTTCGCAGAAGGATCGATGTCAGATCTCTCTTCAGAGTTTGCCGGCAAAGATCGGAAAGCATCAAGGCCCACACGGACCGCCTACGGGCAGGATACGTTCACGGAAGGATCAATGTCGGATCTCTCTTCGGAGTTTGTCGGCAAAGATCGGAAAAACTCAAGTCCCACCCAAACCGCCCCTGTGCAGGATATAAAGGTGGAAGATCATTGAACCGCCGTTCGCCTGCAAGGCCCGGAAAGCAGAGATCCAAGTTCGTCGGCGTGGTCACCATCTTCGATCTGGCACGTTGTGTTCAGAGAGAAGGCGAAAACCCCCGCGATTACCTGGCCAGGTGGCTATACGAGCCGATCTAGCCCACTACCCCGATGATAACGCTCTGTATCACTTCGTGGAAGGATTGGACCGTGGCACGCTTCTCTGGCATTCTTTAAGATGGCAGCAGGCAACATGGCACCTTACCCTCGAAGAGATGGTGAGCACCGTCAATAACTACGCGGAAGCTGACGCAGCAGCCCAGATGGCGCTTGCGCTCAAGGACGGAGAACCTCCGATTCAGCAGTCGCCACCACCACCTCCCGCCGCCATCATCACAGCAGCACCACCACCTCCAGTCATCGTCGAGGCCATTGCACCTCCACCACCCATCATCGAGGAAGTCCTGGCACCCTCCGACTCTGTCATTGATGCGCTCTATCCTGATTTTAGTGCAAATTCGGAGGAGATAGATTTCAGTCCAAAAGAGCTAGACTCCGCTATGCAAGAGATGGAGGAGGAGTACTCGCGCGACGAGCAAGCTAACAACGCCATCGCATCTCGAGGGGTGTTCGTCACCATTGGGATGGCGATGGAAGAAGATCAACCCGGACGAGCTCCGCCTACAGCGCTGGACAAGGGGAAGGGGCCACTTATTGCTACTAGCGATGATCACGCAAAGGTAATGCCCCCTCCGCCTAACCCAGTGCACTAGCCGCATGAACTCGGCATCGTCCCGAGCAACAACAATACCGCAAACTTGCTGCCTCCAGCATCTACGTCTGCAGCAGCCCAAGTTACTCCGGCTGATAGAGTGATGTACGACAATCTCCTCATCGAGCCACTGACCGTCGCTCATATCCGGAACGTGACCCAGCTTGACGAGAAGCGCCAGCAGCTGCTAGAGGAAGCGCAAGCCATCGCGGAGCAAGGCGCTAAGCTAGATCGAGATCTGGTCAACGTGCAGAAGTCTATAGAAAAATCTAGAGCAATGGAGGCCGAGTACAAGACTTTGCTGCAGCAGCAGCAGAAGGCTAAGAAGGCTCCGGCTCGCGTCATCAACGATCCTGGTGTACGGTGCAACCTAGGATGGGCTCCCTCGAAGCTGGCACAAGACAAGCCATACATTGATAGTGAAGGCAAGCAGGTGATGCCCACCCCACTCCTTAACCTCGCCATCGCCAAGACCCTTCTGGAGAAGGATAGATTGCTCGAGGCAGTGGAACATATCTATGACCTAGTGGCCAAGGCGGTGAAGCAGCAGGAAAAGGCCACCTCTCAGAGGCTCGAGTCTGATCCAGCGCTTTGCCGGTCTAGTCAGTACAAACCGCCAAGGGACAGATCTCCTCTTGATGTCAGGTCCCAGTCAGGTTCATCAAAACGAAGACGGAGGGACGCGCGCAACAGGAAGGACGCCATCCACATATCCTCCGACCACGGAGAAAAGGTCCGACCTCGCCACCCGTCGCCACCACCCCGATCTCCCCGACATCACGACGATTACAAGGCTCACCATCGAACGGATATGCCCCCAACAAAGCAGTGTGGCATCGTCATCCGCGACAACACGGAGAAGAACCGTCATGACAGAGAACGCAACCAAGGACACAGGAGCAGGTCGCACCATGACCCTCCGCGTCCGACAAGCAATCGTGACATGCTCGAGGAGTCGTAGGAGGGTAACAGCAACAAGGCTAACCCACCGCCACCTCCGCCTCCGTCACCACCAAGTAGTCACCATGGCGGAAGGGGCCCGCGTCGTTCGCGCAGCCCATCCCCTGTTGACAAGAATAAGAAGAACCCGGAGCCATACGATGCACGTTCACGGATCGATAAGATCCACGAGGCTCGGGAAGGACCATACCTGGGACCATGTTGCTTTGGACCTGCAATACAGTCCGCAACTTACCCCAAAGGTTTCCGGATCGACAAGACCATGAATCCCTATGACGGCACCGCCAAGCCAGCCACATGGTTGCAGGACTACGGCAACACGGTGGAGATTGATGGTGGCAACCCTAATGTCGCCTTCAAGTACCTCCCATTAATGTTGGCAGGTACGTCCCGTCAATGGATCGACGAATTGCCGGAGAAATCTATCTACAACTGGTTGGACATGCAAGAATCATTCACCAAGAACTTCGAGGGTACATACAAGCGTCCTTGTACTGTTGGCGATCTACAACGGTGCGTGCAAGAGAAAGACGATACATCTCGCACCTACCTCTCTCGCTGGCTGGACATGAAGAATTCCTGCGCAGGAGTGCACGCTCAGACCGCCATGGCCGCCTTCATCGACGGATTGGAAAGAGGCATGTTGCTCCGACATAAGCTGAAACGCTTGCAGGACAATCACCAGCTGGACTTGAACCAGATGATTCAGTTGGCTAGTGAGTTCGCAGCTGCCGACGACGATGCTCGCGGCTCCTTGCCGGCAACTGCCGTTCCAACTCAAGCGCGGAGGAACAGCAGTACAAAGCGGAAAACCGCTCCAGAATAAAAGCAATCTACCGACATGGTCGCTATGACTTTTGCAGGACGAGGCGAAGGCGGAAAACGTGGCCGAGGAAGAGGAGCTGGTCGTGGGCAGCAACGAGAAAGTGAAACCACCCCGGCTCCGCTTCGTGTTCCCCAAACCTACGAGGAATACCGCGATATGCCATGCCTCATACACCTCGATGCCAACGGTAAAGCCACCCATACCAATCGACACTGCAAGTTCGTCAATGACCTCAAGGAAGACCAGGAGTCCGGCTACAAGCGAAGTCGGAAGAACAGACCACGAGGCAAGGGCAAGGGGAAGAATAAGGAGGAGGAGTCCAAGGATTCAAGTGACATGGACGAAGACGTTGACCCCAAGCACGCCGCCAAGGGTGACGACAAGGGCAAGAACCCCTTTGCAAAAAAGGCTCCAGTCTACCAAACTTTCCTTGGCACCCCCACCGTCCGACAGCAGAAGACCTCTCTGAGGATCCTGATGGCCACTATCCCCAGCCTCCAAGACTGGTGCCTGGTCTGAGGTTCCAATAACTTGGGACAGGACGGACCACCCAGACCTTATACCTACGGAGAACCAGTACGACATGGTCATCAACCCTTTGATTGACGGCGTGGAGTTCACTAAGTGTATGGTAGATAGTGGAAGCAGCATCAACATCATGTACCTGGATACACTGCAGAAGTTGAACTTGATGGAGGCAAACCTAAGGCGGACCAACACCATCTTCCACGGCATAGTCCCTGGTCGGGAGGCTCGGTCCCTTGGGTGCATTACACTTCAGGTTGCCTTTGGCGGTGTTAACAATTATCGCCAAGAGCGCATGACCTTCGAGGTGGTCCCCTTCAAGAGCGTGTACCACGTCATATTTGGCCACGACATATTCCACACGTTCATGGCCAAGCCATGCTTCGTCTACAACAAACTCAAGATACCCGGACCAAACAGTGTCATCACCGTATCCGGAAGCTTTACCAAGGCAAGGGACTGCGAGATTAATGAAGCAGCCGTTGTAGAAGCTGTCCTCTACAGCGAAGAATTCAAGGATATCCAGAGCAAGTTCGATGACTCAGAGATGCCCGCGTCAAAGAAGCAGATCTCTGACTCCGCTCCTACGTTCAAGGCCACCATCGAGACCAAGCCGGTGGAACTTGTGGTAGGCGATGCCTCCAAGACCGTCGCCATTGGGACGAACCTGGATCCCAAATAGGAAAGCGCGCTCGTCGAGTTCCTCCATGAGAATAGGGACATCTTTGCCTGGCAACCTGCCGACATGAAAGGTGTACCTAGGGAACTTGCTGAGCACAGCTTAAACATTAATCCAAAATGCAAACCAGTGAAACAACCTCTACGACGCTTCGGAGATGAGAAGAGATGTGCCATTGGCAAAGAGATAGCTAGGTTACTTAAAGCTGGGTTTATCCGAGAAGTCCTTCACACCCGATAGGTGGCCAATCCTGTACTTGTCCCCAAAAAGGGAACCAATGAATTTAGAATGTGCATTGATTACACCGGCTTGAACAAAGCATGTCCCAAAGATCCATTTGCTTTGCCTCGCATTAACCAAGTCATTGAATCGATGGCTGGCTTGGAGCTTTTGTGTTTTCTCGATGCATACTCAGGATACCACCATATCAAGATGAGGAAGTCGGACCAATTGGCCACTTCGTTCACTACACCATACGCCACGTTTTGCTATGTTACGATGCCCTTTGGGCTGAAAAACGCAGGTGCTACGTACCAGCGGACAATGCAATGTTGCCTCCACGACCAAATTGGTCGGAACGTTCATGCCTATGTGGACGATATTGCGGTGATGTCGAAAAAAATCAAACGACTTAATCTCCGACTTAAAAGAAACCTTTGATAATCTTCGGAAATACAACATGATGCTTAACCGTAAGAAGTGCGTCTTCGGGGTGCCAGCAGGCAAACTGTTGGGTTTCATCCTTTCCCAATGCGGAATCGAGGTCAACCCGGAGAAAATCAAGGCCATCCTAAACATAAACCGTCCGACATGCCTAAAAGACATTCAACGACTAACAGGTTGTCTTTGCAGTTAGTCGGTTCACCGACTTGGAGAGAAGGCTCGCGCTATAAAAGTTTCAAGAAGGCGACAAATTCACATGGACGGACGGCGGATGCATCATTGAAGCAGCTCAAGGAGATTCTTTCCTCAAAGACCGAACACGAGAGCCCCTGTTAATCTACATGGCGGCAACCAACCGGGTAATCAGCATCGTCGTCGTGGTAGAGCGGAAGGAGCCAGGCTATGAGCACGGAGTTCAACGACCAGTTTACTATGTGAGCGAGGTCTTAACGGAGTCCAAGCAACGTTACCCGCACTACCAGAAGATAGCTTATGGAGTATTCCTTGCTTCTTGGAAGCTGAGGCATTACTTTCAGGAGGACCCAATCACAGTGGTGAGCAAGACTCCACTGTCCGACATTATCAACAACAGCGACGCTACGGGAAGGGTCGCGAAGTGGGGAATTGAACTTGCCGCCTTCGAGATCACCTACAAGAGGCGCGACGCTATCAAGTCACAAGCCTTGGCGGATTTTATTGCAGATTGGACGGAGGCGCCAGATACTACTCCATTGCTGGAACCAGAATACTGGGTGATGCAATTTGATGGATCAAAGCTGCTCAACGGCTCGGGGGCTGGTGTATTGCTACAGTCACCAACAGGAGACAAGCTACACTACGTTCTGCAGATCCACTTCGAGGCTACAAATAACATGGCGGAGTATGAATCACTCATTCACGGACTACGTGTAGCCAAGGATATTGGCATCAAGCGCATAGTTTGCTGTGGAGATTCCGACTTGGTTGCCCAGTGGTCGGCACTGAATGCGCGGAACCCTATGATGGCGGCATATCGAGACGAAGTGGACGAGATAGCCAAGAGCTTCTTGGGCTACGAAGTCAAGTATGTACCTAGGAGGAAAAACGAGGCGGCTGATCTGTTGTCTAAGCTTGGATCAGGGCCCAAGCAAATTCCACCAGGAGTTTTCCTAGAGCACCTGTGCACACCATCTGTGAAGGGAGCCGACATCGACAACCTAGATAGAGCTGACTCTTTCGTCAACATGGTGACTAGGGTCCCTCCGGCTTGGACAAAACGTTCATGGAATATCTCGAACACGGAACATTGCCCGACGCAAAGTCGAAAGACGGCAAATAGTACGACGAGCAAAGGGTTATACCATAATCAATGGGCAACTCTACAAAACGAGCACTAATGGGGTATACCTAAAGTGTGTTTCCCAGCTAGAAGGCATGGAAATCCTACGTGAAATCCATCTCGGAGATTGTGGGCATCACGCCGCTCCTCGATCATTGGTAGCAAAAGCCTTCCGGCAAGGATTCTGCTGGCTGACCGCGAAGGTGGACGCCGACAAGCTAGTTGAGACATGCATGGGATGCCAGTATTACGCCCGACAACCGCATGTTCCTGCTGAAGAACTGCGAACAATACCAATAACTTGGCCGTTTGCAGTCTGGGGGGCTGGACATGGTGGGACCGTTACATACGGCACCTTGTGGGTTTACACATCTGCTTGTAGAAGTGGATAAATTCACAAAATGGATAGAAGCTAAACCTATTAGAAAGCTTGATGGGGCAACTGCCCTCAGGTTTGTCCGAGATCTTGTGGTGAGATTTGGTCTCCCACACAGCACCGACAACGGCAGCAATTTGTCACTCGGAGAAGTGGAGGCTTATTGTTGGGAGAAAGGCATCCGACTTGATCTTGCATCTATGGCACACCCACAATCCAACGGTCAGGTTGAGCGAGCCAATGGATTAATTCTGTAGGGAATCAAGCCACGTCTTGAGGCACCGCTACATAGAGCAGCTCGAGCCTGGGCGGAAGAATTGCCATCTGTGTTGTGGAGTTTATGAACTACACCCAACAGATCCACCGGCTACACCCCTTACTTCATGGTATATGGAGCAGAAGCCATCCTACCTTCCGACATACTCCACGATGCGCCAAGAGTTGCCACCTACGACGAAGATGACACTAAAGAATCCAGACGCCTAGATGTGGACCTTCTCGAGGAGGAGCGCGTTTTGGCATGCCAAAGATCCGCCATCTACCAGCAGAAGCTACGCAGCTACCATAGTCGCCGCGTCCGGCATCACTCGTTTAAAGAGGGGGATTTGGTGCTCCGCCTTAAGCAGAAGAAGTCACACAAGTTATCCCCGACATGGGAAGGACCGTTCATCATAAGCAAGGCGCTACTCAATGGGTCCTATTACCTCGTTGACAATCGTGAACTGAAGGATAGACCCAACGAGGATCATAAGCGTAAGCGACGTGACCCGGATGATGACTACCCGGAGTTTGATCGGCCATGGAACATAGCACAGCTACATCCTTTTTACACTTAGCATTTTCTTTATCTAATTGTGTATCTCTTATATGATCAATGAAATAAAGCTCTCTGGTTCACTCATATTTCTGAGTCTTTTACCTCCTTTAGTGTTCATTTTTGGATCATGTAAAACCTTTATGCACAAGCCTTGCGTTTGCACTTGTGAAAATTCCGCCTACGGGCGTTAGCTTAGGTTTTCTGGTCTACACATTCTTTGTCGTTTCTATGTGGATTCTGGAGTAGTGACTTTTGGCACTTATTGTCGGTGATTTGTGCTTAGGTTATTGACGGTGCCATTGGGCATCATCACCTGAGCGCGTGGTTCCGACAATGAGTCTTCCGACTCACGAAAGGTCAAGCATAAGAACCAAAGTAATGAATAAGCCAACACTTGCTTAAAAATATACATACTGGAAACTGATTCTTAAGTAGTAGGACATGCAACATTGTTTTCCGCCTTAAGTTACATACATAGGTTTTCCACATACGCACCAAAGGTGAAACAAATATTACAAAGTTGTTTTTCATTCCTTTTGCACAGGCGACTTGGACACAGCTTCATTAGCAGCAGGAGAACCACCCTCGAAGTCGGCGGTGTGAAGTGACTCGGAGGAGCTGTGGTTGCCGCCATCAATGGTGTTCATCGGCACGAAGACGTTGACATCCACTAACTCGGCAACTCTGATGTCATAACCCGCGAGCGATGACAGGATGGCTTCATGATTAATCTTTTTTCCATCATCGTCGGCGTCGGGAATGCCAGACGTCACCGTGTCGATGTCGACATCCTCATAGTGTGCCTTCACCATCGACAGCGCCATCCTTGCGCCAGCCCGTGCACAAGAAGCTTTCCAGCTCGTGATACGCTCGGGGGCTTGGCGCAGAATCTCCGAGTACTTCACCGTAGAGTCCGATGCCTTGATATTTATCTGGAGGGGCTTGGCGATCTCCTTGGCTTGCGTGATGGTAGTGTTGATAAAGTTGCCGACAAGAACCATGCATTCCTTGGCCGGAGGAGGTGAACGGGTCAAACCTAGAGGAGCTGAAAATTCCGACAAAGAGTGCATGAGTTCAAACAATTCAAAGTATTCGGACTACAGAAAATCCAAGACGGAGAAAACTTACTGAAGATGCTGGCTTCAACTTGCCAGAGGATGTCCGCCAAGGATTTTTCTCTTGTTGGAGGAGCTTATACGCCTCACTGTTGCATTGATTTTGCTCATCGGCAGCTTGCTTCTGATCTTTTAAGATCACAAGCTCCTCCTTCAAGCGATTGATTTCCGCGGTGGCGGAGTCCTGCTGGGCCTTCATTGAATCCTCATGCATTTTCAGCATGTCTTTCCTCTCCTCCTTAAGGACATTGTTCTCACTGTACAACTGCTGGATGTGCTTGGACTGCTCGACAATGTCCTTGGCCTTGGCAACATGTTCTGCAAAGTCGGAGAAAGCAAAATACACAGTGAGTACTCGGATAATGAAGGTACAAAATCAAGACGGAATGCGCAAAAAGAAAACAGACTCTTGTTTTTGATGATCTATTCCTTGAAGAAGGCAGTTTTACCCTTTTCGGCTTCAAGATCTGCACGCATCTTCTGGTACTTATCATTGGCCATGCCCCTCCGAGCATTCTCGTTCTGTGAAAAAAGGATAAAGTTAAAACGTTGCTTAGTCTGCTTGGACCATCTAGTCGGAAATCATCCACCTAGACGCTCGGGGGCTACAGCGAGAGAGTTTTTTTTAACTTAGCAACATGCTTAGCTTTTCTTTGAACATCTAGTCGGAACTAATTTAGTTTTCGATTAGAGGCTTGGGGCTACAGTATATTTTTTTTAACTCAGCTATATGCTTAGCTTTCTTTGTGCATCTAGTAGGAACTAATTCAGTTACAACTAGAAGCTTGGGGGCTACAGTACTGAAATTTATAAACACTACGTATGCTACTCTTAAAGCATCTAGTCGGAACATTTCATTCCATCTAAATGCTTGGGGGCTATAGTGAGAAGTTTTCTAGCTTAGTCACTCTTAGAGCATCTAGACGCAAAAGCCTATGGTTTTCCGTCTACATCCTCGGGGGCTACAGTGGGATACTCATATGAAATGCAAAAAGGCAAATAAAACTTACCAGTGCAATGATCTTGAGATTGGTAGCGCTCTCGGCTAGCAGCTTGCCAAAGGAGATACTGTTTCCTTGCAAGATTTCTGCTTGTCGGAGGAGCTCCTCAAGACCGCACGTCGGAGATGTCGGTACTCCTCCAGGAACCAGAGTTGTGATACTCGGCGTAAGTGTCGGGTAGACAATCTTTGGAAACCCAAAAGGTTTCTGGGGAGAAAGGGCGCCGCCTTCGACAGAAGTACCAGCTTCCACCACCGCCTTGCCGCCACCGATGGCATCCTTAGCTGGAGCTTCAGCCATTTGATGGGCGGTACTTTCTTGCGTCGCCTGCTCGCCGACAACAACAAGATCAGTAGAGGCGCCAGAATCTACTTCCATGGCGGAAGGGCCTAATGCCTCCTTAGCCTGAGAGCTTGTCGGGGCAGACAAGGGATTGACGGCAGGAGTAGTAGGGGCGATGGCGGGAGAGGCGTCGCGATGCAGCATATCCTTGATATTTCGAGAAGCCCCCGATGTTTTGGAGGTCTTCTTGAGGCTGGTCGTGGCTTTCTTCCTGAGACATGCAAAATGCATACATGTGATCAAGACAGATAAATAGACAATGTCGGAAGAAAAGAAGCTTACACAAGTGGGGGTGCTTTAGCAAAAGGGATCCCAATGGCTTTTCTTTTCTCCGCCTCCAGGGCGGCGGTAGTCTTTTTGGAGGCTCCACCCTCCGTCTTCTTCTTCTTTCCTCCGTCGGCAGCGTCAGAGGTGGAGCTCTTCCGCTTTCGCGCCAATGGGACCTTGTTGTCGGACACAACCGTGACTTCCTTCATCTTTGGATCGTAGATTTGGGCAGCCATGTTGCCCTACTCTAGATCACTAAGCTGTTAAGTGAGAAATCACCGTGTTAGATAAGATGGTATTTGCAAGACGGGAAAACTAGAGCATATGTCGTACACGGAAAATAAATATCTACCTTTGGGCACTTGCCGTCTACGAACATGTCATAGGTGATGGTGAAGCCATGCTTCTTATCCTTCACCTTGACGATGTCCTTGAGGTGGAGCTTGACGGAGTCGCTCGAGAAGTTGACCACGGAGATGCGGAGACTATCCCTTCTGTCGCTGATATACTCGTGCATGTACTTCGCGCGATGCTGCAGAGGTTGGATTCGCCTGATGAACCAGCACATGGCTAGGTCCAAACCGTCTCTACAAACCATTCGATCCGCCTTATAGCGCGAGAAGCGTCGAGGTCGGAAGGAAGGGAGGGTTGGGATCTCCATGTGGAAACTTCAGCGGCGGCTCCGTCCACGAAGTCCGAGTACGTCACTTGTCGGCCAACCAGAGGAATGTCTGGGCCGTAAAAGTACGTCTGTTGCCAATTCTTGCAGGACTCGTGGCCGACGATGTCGGGGAACCGCCGCCCCGGTCGAATCTTGAATCTTATGGTGCCGCAGTTCCTAAGCTCTTCCTTGCTGTGTCCGGCTTCACATTTGACGGTGAAGAAGTACACGAAAAGGTCTAACCTAGGCCTTATCCCTAGGTATCCCTCGCAAAGTGCCGCGTAGTTGCTAAGCACTAAGATGCTATTGGGGGAAAGGTTCTGGGGCTGGACCCTATAGTGGTTCAAGATGGAGAGGAAGAAATTGGAGATGGGCAGGGAGACGCCGCGTACCAGTTGAGCTTTTAGGTACACCTTTTCTCCGGCTTGGGGAGAAGGTGTCACCTCGCCGGCCGACTCCGCCCTCCAGGCAAGCCCCTCCGTCGCGGGGAGGTAGCCCTCGGCGATCATCTCTTGGATGTCACGGTCGGTGATATCCGAGCCGCGCTAGTCGCCCTTGTGCGAGTCTGGTTCCTCCTCCAACGGCTCTAGCGTCGCCAGATTGTGGTCGCCGCCGGTGGACTCAATCACCGCCGCTGCGGGAATGATTAGGCCCTCCGGAGGCACGACGATGGAGCTCGCCGGCTTTGCCGCGGCTTCGCTCGATGCCTCCATTGATGGAGAAGTGCTGCTGCTGGCCATGAAGTGAGGATTGGGTGCGACTGGTGCAGATTAGAGCTAGGGTTTTTTCGAGAGTTCTCGCGGAGAGCTCGAGGAGACACGCGGCTGGAGGAAGAAGATGATGCAAGGAGAATGAGGTAAAAAGTGGAAAAATCCACCACGGTTACTATTTATCACCTCCAGCATCAAGATTCGTGCAGCTTAATCGGACGGTTACCACGTAGACGACGTGTTCGCGAACGTGCGCGAAAATTTCGCCACGTCCCCAACCGTCGCCGCCAACGGTTCGTATTGCTCGCGCGGGAAAATCGGCCATGATTGCGTTCTCTACATATGTGAGTTACGAGGCGTTGCTGACCTAAGCCTACGTCATCCTAGCTGACATAGGCAGATGAGCCATCACATCGAAGATTCCGGCTGGACGGATCCAATCCGACTACGGAAGAGTACGATGGAAGATTCAACATTTCTCCGGCTTACAAGTTGAAGACGGAGAAAGCCTTGCAGGGTTCTTTGGGAGGACTACAAGATGTTGCTTGACGATTTGCCGACATCCATATAGACGGAGCGTTCCACGTGAAGAGGCAAGACGGTGCAAGATCTCGGAGTTCTCCGGGGGCTACTGTTGGGGATATGCTATATGGGTATCCCTATAGCATGTCGCTTATCCGGCTAACCCGGGTGGCCCATAGTTGGTAGCATGGCCTATGGCCTGCTGGGCGGCCCAGTTAGATGGATCCAGAAGGGAGGCCCATGCCGGATAAAGGAAGGCAATGGTTGGAGGCACCGACGTACTCTGAGCCTTGGAGTACAAGATACACAAGACTAGTAATAGACGGTGTAGAACTCTGTAACCTGTCCGGCTAGGACTTTTCCCTGTAACCTGAGACCTGGCGACTATATAAGTCAGGCCTATGGGAGCCTTTAGGGCACAACTTCAGACAATCGAGTAGCGATTAGCACACACCTCGCACAGCGAACCAATCCCTGTAACTCGGCGTATTGCCCTTATAGTGATTTATAGCAGGAGTAGGATTCTGCCACCGTCGTGGGATCTGAACCTGGGTAAGCTGTGTTACCTCGTACCCGTCAACCATCCGCCTTCTCCCACGTCTCTAAACACGCACTGTGAGGATCCCTCCATGGCGTACTCGTCGGTAATACCACGACAACGGTTCTATCTTCGAAAGCCCTAAGCCATGTAAAACTTGTAATGGATAAATTAGAGGCATCTAGTTTAGATTGTTGCTGGGCTAGTGTCATGTTATGGTGATGTTGTAAATAGAAGTATAAGTCGATACTCTTACAACACACATAACGTGTAAGTTCCATAGACCTTGGCCTTACACATAGAGGTATGATAGTGATCATACCATGATGCACATGATGGAGATCAAGTGCAAGAACCATATCATTTCACTTATTCACATGTAATGTTTTGATTGCATCTTATATTGCTAGTTTAGTGTTTCATTAGCATAATAAGATGATCCCTCATTTAGATATCAAGATAAAAATGTGTTCTTCCTTAAGTATGCACCGATTATGTTTCGTCGCTCCAAGACATCACGTGATGATAGGGTGTTCTTGAATCCACGAGCATATCTCAGGTGTAAGACAGTTTTACACACGCAAATACTAAGGTTGTTACTTGGCGAGCCTAGCATGTACAGATATGGACTCAAAACACGGACCAAAAGGTTAAGCATGAGTCATATGAAATATATGATGCCCATTTGATGCTCACCTTTGAAGCTACACCGACTCACGTGATGATCAGACTTGGTGTAGTGGATTTGGTTCATGTAATCACCAAAAAGACACGAGGGATGTTGTTTTTGAGTGGGAGTTCATTTCTAATTTGTTTTAGTAGAACTCAATTTATCATAAATTAAATCAAAGTGAATTTGCATAATTTGTTGTAGTCATTGGCATTCGTTCACCACCTTATGCTTAGTTGTAATTGAGATAATAGAACTATAAAATTCTGGATATTTACTTTACGAACCGGTATCGTATTGTGTTGAGTGTTAATCTAAAGTTTAAAGTCCTATTGCAAACTTTCAGCAAACTTTGTTTACTCCGTGAAATTTAATAATTGATATTAAATCGAGAGTAATAATTCCAGTGTTAGTATCTTAAGTATCATGTTTGCCTCCATGATTATTGATTGTTTTAATATCAAGTTTATCTAGGAACTGAAAGAATTGTTTCAGAAACCATCATGTGTGGTAGATATAACAATATCTGAAACAATGTTTTGGTTGCAATATGATAGAGTATAATGCATGTTCTCATATTGGATGAGAATTTGCAAAGGTTGGAGATGCTAGACATCCTAATCATCCAAAAGGGTTTTGGAATGTAACATTATACTCACGATTCGTCTTTATAAGCTACATTAGCTTGATCATGAAAGTCGTCATGATAAGGATGAATAGAAGATGTATGTAAAGTGTTTACTACACTAAAAGATTACTAAAGAATGAATTTTGAAAGAATGTCGATCATTTGATGATGGTGATCTACTTCAAAGTGCAAGTCCAAAGGTATTATTATTTGAATATACACGCTTTGGACTATGTGTCATGTATATGGCACCAGTATTGATGTTGATAGATTCTTTTAAAAGGAAAAGGAATTGTTGAAAGATAATCTATAAAATATATTTGTCAGAAAATAAAAGACTGGAAATATCCAATTTAGGTATATAGATTATATACATGTTATGGTTGTATTCTTTGCTTGTTAAACAATGTGGTTCTTGGGTATTGGATACCGAATTGGTTGGTATGAAATTTCATACAGAACGATGCAATTCATGAACCACAATGGCCTAAGTAACTAGCAAGAGAATATGTGATGATGTTCATCGAAAACAAACAAACCGTTATTTGTATTTCTCGTTGACATCAAAGCTTGCCTTCAAGATTTATTTTAATAGTCATTATTCAAATCAGCTATTATGAGAAAAAAGGTTGTTCAAATAATTACCATATTCCATATGAGATGGATGATTTACAAATCTAGTTGGATAAAACACATCCATAAAAACTAATGCTAAAATGTCACAAGAAAAATGATTGAAAGATCACTTACGAAGTGACATCGTTGTTTAAATTATATTGGAAAGAAAACATGAAGAAAATCCATTTTCATGGATTTTTGGAGTCTTTGATTTGATCAAGTGACGCTTGTGAGACTTTCCTCGGGATAAAATAAACTTATTTCAAAGTCCAAAGAAGAACGAACGACTAAAATATTGGAATTTATACATATCGATGTATGTAGTCCATTATGTGTAGTCGTAAGCGATGGATTTCAACTTCATATACTTTCTCCAGAAATTTGAGTGAATATTCACTTAATGAGAAATAAGTATGAAATATTTGAAAATGTTCAAAGACTTTCAAGATGAAGTGGAAAATCATTGTTACAAGAAAATAAATGATTTATGATTTTATAATAAAGGGATTTATTTGAGTTGCAAGTGTAACCAGAAAATAAGTGATTTATGATTACATCATAAAGGGATTTATTTGAGTTGCAAGTTTAGCAAATCACCTAGATTTACATCTCCTGAAACAACATAGGAATATGGAGTGTTTGAGATTTGTAATGAAACCTTTTAAAATAGTAAAGCTTTAGAAACTATCGCTTTTACACTAAAAAGAGATCCATCTTGATCCGTCGAAATGACACCATGTAAGTTATGGTTTGGGGTAAAACCCAAGTTGCCCTTTCTTAAATTTTGGTATACTAAGCATAAGTAAGATGTTTACAACCAAATTCGGATGAGCATGTCTTTGTAGGTTATTTCGAATAACAATTGGTTATTCCTCCATAACACCGAGGACAAAAGGGTTTGTCGCTTGAAACATGAAGTTTCTTGAAAAAAAGAATTTTTTCATAAAAAGTTAAGTGGGAGGACAATAGAACTTTGATAAGATTAACGAACCTTAGCTATATGTGCTGAGTTGCGCAGTGCCGGAAAACGTTCCGGAGGAAGCCACAATGCTCATGGCTCACGTGCCTCAAATGTTGTGGTCACAGAGGTCTTAGTTCCTATTGAACCAAGTAGGTCGGATAAACAATCAAATGCTAAGATTTGAGAGTAAATCATTGTTGTTTGACAATGATGAACCGACTTCATGCAAAGAAGCGATGATGGGCCCTGACTCTGTCAAATGGCTTGAAACCGTAAAATCTATGATAGTTCCATACACGAGAAATCAAGTTTTGAACTTGTAAGACCCTTCGGAAAGGTGTAAAAACCTATCGGTCGTATTTGGATCTATAAAGAAAGAGACATGGCTGTTTCACATCTATGAAATAGTCGACATGTTGGTAAAGTTTTTACTACAATGTTCAAGGAGTTGACTATGACAAGATTTGATATTTCATAGCGATATTTAGTCTGAACGGATTAATGTAGCAACCACTACATATAATTTTTGTATATGTTAGTTGAATAGACAAAACAAAGTTCTTCTAATAGAAGGGTTGTCTAAGACGTATACGAGACAGGGTCCAAAGGGTTTTGTTAATTCAAAGGATGCTAAAAAGGACATGCAAACTTCAATGGTTGAAGTAAGCATCTGTAAGATCCCTCCTTTATAAAGGAAAAGGATCCCTGTGATTGCAATGCTAGTCCCTGGATCAATAGCTAGCATCCACAGTTAAGATGTAATATCAAGAAACAAAGGTCATAATACAACTTTATAACCAGGAATAACATAATTCATTACATCTTACATAGCTCATTTGGATATTACATTACATTGCAGCAGAATATCTATAAGCATGGGGTGCTTCATATTCAAAGTGCCATAGGCAGACATGTTGGTTGTAGACTTGTAATCCTAATCATTATACTTCACTAATATCAAACAAACCTGCAACATAACAAGTTACAGCCACAAGGGTCAATACATTTGAATTGTATTGGCAAGTGATACTATAGTAGTATAGTGGAGTCTATCAACTATATGCATTTGGCTAAGTGGAGCTTAGGCTTTCTTTGCTAAAATAGATTTTCCTTATCATTTGAAAACACTAAGTTTTTGCTTGTCAAAACCACCCAAGGAACCACCAATAGAAATTGGTGAACCTTAAACCCTTGTTCAACCACAAGTTTTTAACTTAGAAATTTGTATGATGAGATTCTTGATAGCTTCCATGTCTTGATGCTCAAATTAGCACACATGTAACTGGAACGAAGTACACT